>OZ022265.1:77881946-78476946 GCA_963978885.1 Nemotelus pantherinus | reverse complement strand
AGCTCGGTAGGCTCCGGTGGGCAGGACACCTAGCTCAAATGAGCGAAGAGGATCCTGCTCGGAAAACCCTTTGTGGCAGATTTTACGGCATACGACAACGTGGGAGAGCTTGCCTGCGCTAGGAGGATGGCGCTGATTAGAAAGCTCGGATAGCCGATAGAAAAAACTGTTGACGGAGGCCAGGACCCCGCTTGTAGCGCCAATGATGATATATACCTATATATATATATATATATATATTAGGGCGGGCCAATTTGTATGGAGCCGAAAAATTCGATTAGACCTGCCCCCTAGGATGATTCTATGAACAATTCTAAGCAACTTTGCCGAAGGAACCATAGGTCTATCTTGATTTTCGAGTCTCCCACTTTTCAAAAAAAGATTTTTTCCCTATAACATCATTTTGATTCAAAATTCGTTTTTTTATTCATCGTTATATTATCTTTTTTATGTGTATATGGGGGGTTTTTGGGGTCGAGAAATTCATTTCTGATCTTTATTTTTACCTATGACTACCGCCAGAGGGCGTTTCATGCATATTTTAACTATTTTTCGTCTATTTTCCGAGAAAAATTACAAGTTTTTCGGTAAAATTGATCTTTATTTAATTTTTTTCAATGAAAATTCAAATTAAAAAATAAGAACATGTGGAAAAAATAAAAAAAATGAATTTAGTGAGAAAAAAAGCGACAAAGTGTTGTTGCTTTCAAGTCAACAACGCATTTATTTAAAAAAAAACATCGGTAAAACATCATTACCGACATATTTTGTGAAAGAGCACAACACAATGACATTTATGAGTGTTCAGTTCATTAGTGTTTGAGCATCATTTCAGTGAAAGTGAATTATAAATTTCCTGCCAGTGAATAATTGTGAAATTCAAAAAGAATTAAAAGGTATGTGTTAAAATTTTGTAATTTAATACACATAGGCATCGATGTTGTTCTCTTGCTTGGTTACTTTTTTCTGAAATATGTAATACATTGTAATGTATTTATATGTATAGCATGTAGGAATAATGTGCGTTGGAATAATGTATTAACTGGTCCTTAGAGGCGAAATGTCGGTTGACATATGAGTAAATGCTGTTGATATACATATATGAGTTAGGCACATATGAGTTATGCCAATTTGTAGGTGGAAAAAATATATTCGAACCAAATGTTTTGAAATATACTAATTTCAGTTTTTTAAAATTTTTTTAGTAAAATTATACAATGGATCCAAATGCATTGCCGTCTACATCTCAAACCGCAACAACATCAACAAGTACCGAAAGTCATTTGAAGCATTTGCCTTCGCACGATGTTGCTGTTTTTGGTGCATCTTGTGATTTGAGTGGACTCGATCTGCCAACGAAACAGGATATTTTAAGATGTTTTTTTTTCTTGGCCGAACGTGCTAAACTCCAAAACAAAATGTTTTCGTATAAAACATTCGTACCGCACGTAACAGACAAATTGATTGAAATTTGGAGTCAACTTAATGTTGAAATTCTAACCAAACAAAGTGTTGTTAGAAAATTGGGTACATTGATTGACAAGTATCAAATCGAAACTAAACATTCAAATATCGCCTCATTCAGAACGTTCGAGCAATCTACAAAAGAATTATTTTACATCGGCAAATGTCAATGTGACTTGAAAGCAGAATTATGCTCATGTGGATTGATTCCAGATCATTTGAAAGAGTTCATGCGAGATCAAAATAATGACAGAAGATTGACGATACCGGAATTCGTGCTAGAAGTTGAAGAGCCAGCACCAACGTCAACAATAATACCAACAAGCGTTGAACAGAGCCATTCAGCATATGAACCAAGTACTGATATAGATCAGCCAAGTTCAAATCCACAAGATATTCCGCCAATGATACGAGGACCGTATACTCCCAGATACGATGCTTCGAACTTCGCTGCGATGTGTGATCGATTTGGTGTGTCTGATAGAATAGCAGCAGCACTCGCAACATCTCTTATGCAAGACATTGACGTAAAAGATGCACATGGCAATCCTATCATCATGGATAAAAATAAAGTGCGTCGAGAAAAGGCCAAATGCAGAGAAGAACTGCTTCGTAAGCAGTATGATGCATCCAATTTGATAGCATTTTCATTCGACGGCCGAAAAAATGATGCTTTAACAATGGAAAAAATCGATGAGAAGTTGCATGCAAGGATGGTGAAAGAACCACATCTAGTTGTTTTGAAGGAACCAAATTCTCAATTGATAGGCTACACAAAAGTCGAAAATGAAGATGCTGAACACAAATTGATGACATTTAATGCATTCTTCGTCGAAAAAGAAATTGCTCTCGATGCATTAATCGGCATATGCTGTGATGGTGAGCCAACAAATACTGGCGTAAGAAATGGGATTTTGCGTCGATTTGAATTGCATTTGAATAGACCGCTGCATTGGTTTGTGTGCATGCTGCACTTTAACGAGCTGCCATTTCGTCATTTGTTTGACACTTTGGAAAGATCATCGACCACTGGACCACGAACAACAACTGGAACGTTGGGCAAACAAATTGAAACTTGTGAAAATCTTCCGGTATGTATCATTTGTCATTTTTCTCATCGATTTTTTCCATTATTAAATGGTAAAATTTAATTCATCTCATTTCTTTTTTTTCAGCTTGTAGATGAATTCGAGATAATCGTGCTAGAGAACATGCCACCTGATTTAGATCCATTTGAATTATCCACCGATTCAAAGTACTTATACAAAATGGCCAATGCAATTTCGAATGGTGTTGTTCCTGCGGATTTATCTCACAATAAACCAGGACCAATAGCACATTCACGTTGGCTCACCAAGGCGAATAGATTGTTGCGGTTGTATGTGTCAACTGAAAATCTATCAAGGAATTTGAAAATTTTGGCAACATACATAATGAAAGTGTATGTGCCGATGTACTTCAACATCAAGTACTATAATTCGGTGGTCTTCGGTAGTGTATTATTTTACAAATTCATTCGTTGGACACAATATTTGGATACAAATCTACGCGGAGTTGTGAATAATGTCATTAAAAACAATTCATATTACGCACATTCCGAAAATATTTTGTTAGCGATGTTATTTGATGATAAAAAAGAGACACGAAAAATCGCAATCAAGAAAATTTTACACTACCGAAGAAATCTGTACGACCCGGCACATCTTAGAGTTTATCAAAAACCTTTGATAAACTTCAATTGTACAGATTATACGAATATGATTGATTTAAATAGAGATGATGTCTTATTCGAACCACCGTTTACGTATAGCATTCCGTATGATCATTTGGAACAATATTTAGAATGCGATGATCCACCATTGCCTGATCCAAGAATTCCGGTACACATACAAGCAACGGAAAGACATGTTCAATTGCTGGCTAGCGTTTCTAAACGTGTTTTAGAAAAGAGTCGACACAGTGTTATGGCAGTTACATCAGAAAGCCGTGCAAAATACCCCCGACTTGAAAGCAAAAAATACTTTCAAAAATAAGTTATTTCGCTTTTCTTCCACTAAATTCATTTTTTTTTTTATTTTTTACACATGTTCTTATTTTTTAAGTTGAATTTTTGTTGAAAAAAATAAAATAAAGATCAATTTTACCGAAAAACTTGTAATTTTTCTCGGAAAATAGACGAAAAATAGTTAAAATATGCATGAAACGCCCTCTGGCGGTAGTTATAGGTAAAAATAAAGATCAGAAATGAATTTCTCGACCCCAAAAACCCCCCATATACACATAAAAAAGATAATATAACGATGAATAAAAAAACGAATTTTGAATCAAAATGTTATAGGGAAAAAATCTTTTTTTGAAAAGTGGGAGACTCGAAAATCGAGATAGACCTATGGTTCCTTCGGCAAAGTTGCTTAGAATTGTTCATATTATCATTTTAGGGGGCAGGTCTAATCGACACAAAATTTGGCCCGCCCTAATATATATATATATATATATATATATATATATATATATTTATATATTTATATATATATATATATATATATATATATATATATATATATATATATGTTATATAAATATGTATATATATGTATATATGTTTATATATATATATATATATATATATATATATATATATATATATATATATATATATATATATATATACATATATATATATATATATATATATATATATATATATATATATATGTGTTATTTATTTATGGTTGGACTGTTAGCAACATTTGAACTGTTAGCAACATTGCGAACGAGTATTTAAGGAAGCAGTGGACTGTCAAATATTTGCCTCATAATTGAATCGCCCGTATTGTTCGATAAGCTGATCAATGTTGATAACGTCCTATTTATTAGTGGTACTATTATGGCCTGAAGTGTTTAAAGAAAATGTATTTAAAGAGCCCTGTCATCAAAATATTGCCATTTGCAGACGTAGTGGAAAAATTAGATGTGCTGAGGCAGCCTGCCACTATACTAACAGTACTGATTGTTTGATATGAACAGAACAGAACAGAAACAGTCATTTTCGAAGTGAGATATTACTCATTAAAAATTTGAAGAAATCTTTTTATAATAAGAGAACCTATCCAAAACTTAGACTTGGTTTGTCGCCGCCATTAATTCACCCAAGTGGAGCACCAGCATCCGTTGGATGTGCATTAGAAGGTGCTTTGCCACTGTTCCGCTTGCAGTGCGCTAATGTTTGTTCCACAGTCGTTTTTAAGGCATCCTGCGCCAGTAGGGCATGAATGTTTTTTTTAGCTTCGTTGACAAGCTACCATCACTCTCTTGGCAAGCATCGTGACTGGACTTTTTGCAGCACTGGACAAGCGTCCTTTTCGCATATCCAAGATGCTGCCAACATAAACTTCAATTAGCGGAGTTGTTTGTTTATGGACATCGTGCGGCATATTTTAATATGTTCGTAAATTCTTCTGACTCACAATATTAATTAGACTTTTAATTACACTAGAATGTGTCAAGAAAATTCCACAAAGTTGTTTAATAATTTATAGAATAAAAAACTTTTAGACAGAATGCTTTTGCGTTGACAGAAATATTCGAACTATTTTTGCATTCTTACAAAACAGCTTGGCTCAGGTGACACCATGATTTTCCTAAAATTTTAGTCTGAGTTTTCAATGAGCGGCAAATACTTTCAAAACTTAAATCGTAAGTACCTTACTGCCCAGGTCGTCTTCAAACTTGTTTGCTTTTCTTTGCTGCTAGCTTGTAAGCTGTTATGCTCATTTTGTACAAGTTTGTTATTCACTTGTCTATTCTTAGCTCAGTCCTCCCTCATAATTTATGATGTGTCACACAAGGCTTCGGAGCATTTTACATGCTCGCGGAATAGGAAATAATGGTGTTTTTTGACAAGACTATTTTCGAACATCCCATTGTAGATGCTGGTACGTTGGCGTACGGAAACGTATTGCTATTCACGTAAACAATGATATAATCCTAATCGATGGTAACATCATTCAAAGCAACTCGAGTCTCTATAGCATTATCTATTTAGATTATGGCTATAATGATATCTGCTGCGTACACTTGCCTGCATCTAGAAACTGAGATGAACATTAAGATTGGGCATACAAACTGCCAAGGACGTGTGTGCAGAAAATCATTTCTTCGTTCGCTATCAATCAACAAAGGCAAATGAAAACAACTGTCCAACTATTAAGCTGGTAACTCAAACTTCAGTCACCTTATCTCCAAGTGACACAAGGAGCTCAAAGCGCACATGAGCCTCCATCTCCTACATCAAGGCAAGCTTGATGACGATAATGACGACAACAACGATCTCAAGAATTTATTCGAAAACTTTGGCGGAGCATTTCGAGGACTCCTTAAGGCAGACTCGCCTAGGCAAGGCAAAAATGATGAATTTCATGAGCTGGCAAAGTATTCTGTTATAAGCCCGGCGACTTTATTTATTGCCGATGAATATATTTGATGTCGAGATTCAGGGCGCAATACAACGTAATGTGGATGTCCACAGCAGGATATTACTTTTTCTCTGTACGTTCTGCTCAGATTTCGGCCGGCGTACTCTTTGATACGAACAACCTTTATCATCGCAAAGAACAGAGCCCAGCCTAACTTATTTGCCGCCATTTTCTTTTATGAACACCATTTGAAACTGTCAGCCACTCCCTCGCTCTTTGTGTATTCATGATAATTAGTTAGCAAGTTATTAATTAGACACAAGCTTCGGACGAGGCTGGTGTCACCTGAAACTTACTCGACGAAATGTTCCGTGAGCTCGTATACTGCAATGTTTGCCGTTCGACTTTAATTAAAAGCTAAGACGTTATTAATTTCAGACGAGGCTTTGATTTGTGGATACTTGGAAAACTTGGCACAATGCGTTTTGGAATTTTCGCTATTGGCTGTTTGATGAGTAATCAATCTGAATTTGAGAAATTGCTAAATGAAAATTAAATTTCTTATTCTGATAATTTTATTAATTCAACTTAATTGAATATTTCTGTACTTGTTTCAAAATTAAAATGGTTTGGGGAGTTTTGTATGAGATTAATTCGCAACACGCGATCAAAGTGTAATTTTCACTCAATTTAAATCATTTTCTCCTATTATCCCGTAATTAATTTAACAGTTGTATATTTTATGCATCGCATAATTTATCATCGTGCCAAATATTGTATTTGAGATTTACACAGCTAATGAATATGTGCCATGCGCTGGGTCTTTTCGACAAAAATTATTTTCGCAAATTATCTTTTGTTCATCTAAAGGACGCCAAGTTTTAACCTTCAGTTGAAAAATATTTCATAGTCGCCCCTATTGTAGCAATTGTGAAAACCGAAATAAAGCTTGTCGCACACTATTCCGTCACGACACGACACGACATAGAAAAATGTCGTATGACAGTCGGTAGACCACCGCACACTATACCGAACCGACCGACACATCAGTTTGTGAAAAGTGTTCAGAATATGCATTATGTTTAATGCAATGGAAAATGTATATTGTTAAAAATTAAAAAGAAATAAAACTGAAATTAATTGTAATTCTTCTCATCTATTTTTCTTCCTTTGTGTGTTGTACCTTTTTGAGCTTATTTCATACAATTCTTTCTACAGGGTGGCGTAAAACTTTCTGCACTTAGATATGCAAAATCAACCCATATAAATTAATGGGAAAAAGCTATCTTTCAACATTTTGAGACTCTCCTTTATTTTTCTTAAACCTACATAGCTTTAATTAATGCCTTAATAGAGGTAAAGTGGAAATTTCATTGATGATACCTAAATAATGACTGTTGTTGTTTAAGAGTCGGTAAATACAGGTACCAAAATTCAAAGAGGATTAATATAACGAGCTTTTGTTATAACCTGAATAACTTAAGAATTCTTCAACGGATCGAACCGATAATAATCGTAATAATAGTCAACTTAATGTGAATGTTTCAGAAAGTGAATTTTAGACTATGTTGATAACGAAACAGGTTATAATTCATACTAATTATATATTATGTTGCTTCAAGTGTGTTAAATATTGTACAGGCAATACTAAGGACAGAAACTTTTGCGCCATCCAGTAGTTTCTGGCCAACATTTTACCTTATCCATTACCAAATTCGATATTTTTTTTGTAAATCAAACTGCCGAACGGCCACTATTCTGAAGTGTTCAGAAAATGCATTATGATTAATACAATGGAAAGTATGTAATGTGAAACATTTAAAAATATTAAAATTGAAATTTTCTCAGCAAATTCTTCTCATATATTTTCCTTCTTTTGTGATTTATCGACTTTTTTGAACTTATTTCATACAGCTCTTTCTATTTTCTGGCCAAAAAATTTTATTTCATCCATTTCCAATTCGCTATTTTTTTTTAATATCAAACTGCCGAACGACAACTGATGTTTATCATAAAATCTATGAAGCTATATGAAACCCCGCACACTT
The DNA here is from genome assembly GCA_963978885.1 of Nemotelus pantherinus. Taxonomy (NCBI): domain Eukaryota; kingdom Metazoa; phylum Arthropoda; class Insecta; order Diptera; family Stratiomyidae; genus Nemotelus; species Nemotelus pantherinus. The sequence goes on along the minus strand of OZ022265.1, from coordinate 78,469,019 downwards.
AACCGACACGACACGCTACAACGACGTACATCATTTGTCGGATTGGATTGAATTCGAACATCCCGAACGACAAAAATTTTTTGCTGTCCTGTCGTGTCGTGACGTTTTGGTCAAGTGTGCGGGCGTTCATACAATTACATACAATCTATTCTCACAGATTTTTTTCGTGTCGTGTCGTGTCGTGTCGGAATAGTGTGCGATATGCTTAATTGTGCAAACCGAAATAATAATAATAAATAATCAACAGTGGATTTCAGAATCAGCGGGTGAGCTTTAAGTTGCTTCTGAAAAAGTCAATGAATAAAGAATCTATTTATTTATTTATTTACTTACTTACCAAGCAAGGCGTACATGTATAAAAAGAATAAACAAAATAGTACATGCATAAAATTAAGAAACAAATATAAATAAAACAAACTATACATAAATACAAGACTTATAAATAGTGGATAAATAAAATTAGTTATAAACAGACCACAAATAAAGTAATAAATAAATGACAAATGACAAATGATTGACTAACAAATTAAATACCAAATTTATAATACGTAAATCAATACGTAAATGTTCATATGGTGGGGGGTGGAGGAGACTATAAAGAGAGAGCCTTGATGATGTTATTTTTAATGGGCCATTCAGACAAGCGTCCATGCGTCCACGCGTCCATGCGATCTAGCGTGTTTTGCTTACACGAGTCAATTTGATTTTGTTTACATAGGCGGGTCTAAAGCGAAGGAGGTGGAGTATGCTGATTCATGTACAATAGATTTTAAAATGATTTCTTTCGCTCAGTAGCATGTGTGGATGATTCGTTGGTGATCATTTAAATATATGTTTTGTGGATGATTATTTTCTTATATAATGATGTGGATAATATATATTTTGCAACCTTACGTGCATGACTATTACGAAAAACAATTGAATGCACAAACATATATATGTAGGTATATATAGTCATATGGATTAGTATATACAATTTTCTGTCACCAATATATTTGTACGGAGCAAAAAAAAACATCATTATAAGCGTGTAAAATCCATCCACTTATCGCCTTAGCCCCGCCTTCAAAAAACTGGATTTGAGTTGACTTGACTCGTGTAATCTAAAAACGCATGGACGCGTGGACGCATGGACAGCTTGAGGATCCAAATGGAGTGATCAACTCGGTCGAATGCCTTGCTGAAGTCTGTATAGACTACGTCATTTTGACCACTTTTCTCCATTTTGCACAAAGCATCAGAAACAAGCACCATAAGATTAGTTGTAGTAGAACTACCTCTTCTAAATCCATGCTGGTGCTCGTTCAGTCGAGCGTCGACCAGAGGAAAAAGTTTGCAATAATGATTTTCTCAAAAAGTTTGGAAATAGCGGATAGAATGGCGATAATCTGAAATCAGAAATTATATTTAAATAATTCGGAGTACTTAACTTTTGATTGATTTGATCGTTCATTGACCTTTGAAGGTGTTTAAGTGTGATAACGGATCGACAGCACAATCGAGGTCGTATGATCTGAGGAAACGTGCAATGTTTCCTCGTCGGATGTGGTCGGGGTATAGTTCGTTAAAAACGGCAATACAATACAGACCATATATGTAAAACAAAAATATATCGCATCAGAACCGCTAGCAAACTGATTTTCGAAGAAAATATCTTTGAGTGACTTAAAAATGTATGAAGACGTACAACCCTTCTTTGTAGTATCATATCAGCAGCAATAAGTCTACCATAACATGCTCGTACTTAATCAACCTAGCTTTTGAATTTCGTTTTCATCCAAGGATATCATCGAAAGTTTGAGCGATTAAACTATGTTTGGGGTTGCCATCAAAAAATTTCCAAAACTCGGAAAATTTAAGCATCGGTTGCTTATTTTCATATAAATGCTTTGCTTATGCATTCAAAGTGGAAGCATCTGTTGGTGCAATATTTACGAAATTGTCTGGCGCTGGCAATCATGTGTTAGCACCATAGCTGCTTCAAGTTGACTTAAACCCACCCTGTGAATTTCATTTCGATTGAAGGACTGCGCTGGAAGTTACAGGAGTGAATAAAATTTTAGGGCTACCACCCTCAAAACTTTTTAAATTTTCGAAACCTAAATATTTGTTGTTAACTGTCATTGCAGGATCATTTCCATTTCAAAATTTCAAGAAAATATCGCACGATAAAGAGTCAATAAATTACGAAATTCATCATAGCTGGCAGCCCTTTCATGATTTTTCAACGAAATTCGTACAGAATTAAAAATACAACAAGGTCCATTTGTCACATGAGTTTCGTTTTGATTTCGTTACTGCATCGGAAGTTATAAAGAAAAAACCATTATTTTCCTGAGAAAATTGACAATATTTAGGAGACAAAAATTGTCATAGTTGGCAACTTTATACCAATTTTTCAACTAAATTTCTATGTAATCTGTCTTAGGGTAAGGTTCACCTACTGCGTGAATTTCGTTCAAATCTGGTGGCTAAATTGGAAGCTATAGGCCGAGATAATTTTTCAAAATGGCACCACTACCACAGTGTTGCTCGTATTTCAAAATCACTTCTAACAGACCTGGTCCTAGTTAATACCAACATGTTCTTTAAATTTTATGTTGATCGCATTATCCGATCGACAGTTCTCGTGAACTGAACTTTTGAGTACTGAAAATAGAGATAATTTGATCATGGGCTGCCGTTCTTGTGCACCGCGGAATTTTGAAAATTTTAATTTACGTGGTGGACAAAGGTCAAAATTTATCAATAATTTGAATTTATTTTCGAAACTCAAACATTTTTCAGGAGGGTCGATGATTTTAAGGACTTTTTCAGGAGCCTGCTGTAGCTACAGAGTTGCCCGCATTATCTTGAAAGTCCATGTGTGCTAAGTTTTAGTTTACATCAATAATTTCTGCGAATTTCACGATGATCTATTGTTTTCGGTAAAAGTTATGACAAATCGAAATTTGAAAAAAAATCCTTGCCTACTTTTAGGCATTCAGCGCCTACACAAGGCTCAAAATTTCCATTTTTGTATCATAATCAAACATAAAACATAATAAGTTTTCATATCCAATATTTACTTTTAGCAAAAATGTCATCTGCATAGAAATATAAGGTTACCTGAAAATTTACTAAAATGCCCGCCGCTGCCAACGTTAAAGATATTTTGATTTCAACAAGTCATGGACTTACCTGTTATATACATCTATGTTTTCCGAAATTTTCATTCAAGAGATTATCTCCCTTAATCATTTTATCATTTTATCATATATATATATATATATATATATATATATATATATATATATATATATATATATATATATATATATATATATATATATATATATATATATATATATTTATATAAAATCAGTAATAGAGGCAGGAATCAGAATGAAACGTTTGAAAAATAGTTGTGGGCATGAAACCTTAGCAAAAAGGAAAACACGAACAATTTTTTTTCTTTATTTGCTTTGGACGAAAAATATATAATTCCTGAAGCTAAAACTTTGAAAAAAATCTTTGCCAGCTAAATAATGGGAAGATGTTTAAACGTAAGTTCAGAATTTGAAAAATACAGTTCATTATATTTCTTTAACTAATGCTTTGTGGACAAACATAAATAATGAAGAAATACTGGCCATCACATATCATTTATTAATTAATTAATTTAATGTCTGCGTTCAGAATGGCAAATAGTATATAAGGAAAACAGATATCGGAAACACTGGCAGAAGAAGGTGTATGTTTATTTTAATAAGTATTTGATAAATCCTGTTGAGGGTAGCAATTTTATCGAAAAATTAAATTTTTATTCTTGAAAATATTCACAAATACGAATATTTTCGGGACCCAATTATTTTAAATTTGCCAATAACAGAAACCTCCCATTACAAACGACAAACGTCTCAAAGATTACTGGCAGAATTCAAATACGGAATTCAAATTTTCAAATTCAAATATTCAAATATTCGCTCTTAAGCATTTATGTATACCGGTGACTTCTGTTCTGATGCAAATGGATTTTTCCTTAAGCTGGAATAATGCTTAGTGATTGTAGAAACCAATCGAAACCAAAGCTTCTCAACGAATTGGTTATTGAAATATTGAGCAAGTCTATTAATTTTTTAAAAACGTCAGTAGTAACGATAGATAGAATAATATCGATATTATCATATAGCCGCGGCACTTCGAGCGACAAAGGAATGAATTTGGCGTAAACGTTCAGCGATGAGAGATCGTATCGATCGTTGCCTCACAAACCGCAGAAAATCCGATTTTGAAACATGTAATTCGTTGTGTATTGGTATCTCTTAAGTTAATTATTTTACTGGGATTACAGTTTGTCGTTTGTTTCAACTTTTGACTTTTAGGTAGCTGGTTTCCGAAATGTTTCAATTAAGGCGGCTCTAGATATGCGGTGTTTATCAAACACCTCCTATTCGCTTAATACCGAACACCTAGTCAAGTAATTTATTTTGGTGCTTGCGGAATGACAAGCACAGTGAATTAGACATTCGGGCATTGCCGAATGTTCACCAAAACTGGAAGATGAACAAGCTGCGGGGATCCGACACAGTGCTCGTCTACTTTGATGTGAGTTGAAAGTTCGACAAACTACGGGAATAGCGAGCACCCGAATGTTTGTGCTTGGCCTAGGGCAAGCACTAGGCGAGCAACCCAACCACATATGCAAAGTTTGCCAAACTAGGTGCTCGGTATTTGACAAACACCGCATATCTAAAACCGCCTTTAGATTCTTTCAATATATTTTGAGTTTTTTTTTTCCTCCTTCCTTCCACTCTCTCCATCACTCAATCAGTATGCACAGTCCGTGTGCATCAATATATTATCAAGCATATCGTCTTAGTACTTCCCAGACAATTGAAAATTGGTATAAGGGAAGATACAATTGGTATTAATTTTGATTACATATTATATTTTACGTTATATTTTTGTCCTCATTGACATGTGCCCAGAGAAAAGTCTACAAAAAACTCTGGTACCTTCTTCATTAAGGATTTGTGTTTTTGATGTGACTTTTCAAGTATGTCTTGAATTCTATTATATTTTTTGTTGGCTTTACCGAGTTCGGTAATGAATTGTAGTATGCGATAGCCTGTTGTACTGGATCCATCCTTAATCTATCCGTTCTTGGAATTGCAAGAGATGATTTCTAGCAGTTCTGGTTTCTCGGTTAGTTATTTCTAACACAGTGCAGGGGGTGTTAAACCACTTCAGATTGTTGTTCAGGATGTTAAAAATTAATTTTCCCCTTTCAAAATTAATTATTTGTTGTATATTTAGTAATCCTGTTCGAGTGTATACAATAAATGTTTGATCTGAGTTGAAAGTTCGACAAACTACGGGAATAGCGAGCACCCGAATGTTTGTGCTTGGCCTAGTTTGATTTATTTCAGACCAAACATGGGTACACATTAAAAAAATAGTGTGGAAGTATGCACCTCTCCGTAAACGACCGATGAAATACGCTGCAGTCTCAGTTTGCTACTCAACCTCTGCATATACGGACGTGTTCATTTTCCAGTTTAATCACATGTTAATGTTATAAATAAAGCTTTATTATGTTTATTCTACGTGTAAGACTATGAATCTGTGCGCGTATTTGTAAAATTCGCCGCAAAAACCTTCTTTTTGTGATCGAGTGATCTTGTGTTCGGTAATGGCGTCGACCATAGAGGACCGTGTGCCCCTTTTGACAAATAGAAATTACCAGCCATGGCGATTTGAAGTAATGGCTCGACTTCGGAGTGGTGGTGTATACGAATCGGTCAATGGCGAAGACAACATGTTGACTGGAACAGATGTTGAAATAAAAGAGGAGATGCCCGGACAACCATTCTAATTACAGGTGGGCTGAATGATGAAGATCATACATCAATTCGCGATTGCAGTAGCGCGAAGGCAATTTAGGCGAAAATCCGTTCACTGTACAAAGTGAAAACTGAGTCGAACGAGGACGTTCTCAGTCAAACATTTCATGCGATAAAATTTACCGGAGATCAAACGGTCTTAAATTACTGGTTAAAATCAACAGTAACAACTCAAAATACCTGGGGAAATAATAAGCAACAAGAGTTGGCTGCGTAGTTCATAAATGATTTGCCAGAGTGATGCTTGTCATTTCGAGAAAATTATATGATTCAGGCTGTCGGTGGTTCGTCGTTAACTTTCGATCAGCTTTGTGAAAGGCTATTCCTTATGCCGCGTTTATACATAGGGAAGAGCGTTTCGTGAGGGCACTCGGCAAAACATTGGACAACAAGACTCAACAAGACATAGGGTGAATTGTTTACTTACGATATTGCACCATGCAACACGCACCATGCACCGTGCACCGTTCGACAGTTGTGAGCTGTTTTGTGCAGTTCAGTGAACGATGGCTACAGGGGTACAGGTTGTGGCTATTGCAACTGCCTGGTGTGCGTTGAGTTATTTCAATCTGTGCCACGCAAGGATATGTTTGAAGTCCCGGCGAAAAATTCGAAAATGTAAATGAGCATTCGCTACCCTCTCGAATCCCTTTGACTCGGTACATAAAACCGACTTCGGTTCCAGCGGCTTCGAACTAGGACGAGACGGTCATAAACACTCAGGCACAGCAATAAAAGGATCATTATCCCTTCGTAAAACAAACAAAAGCTGACGAGCAAGCCATTTACACACGCGTGCTTGCCATGAAAAACACAGCCAAGAATAGACAAGGAGACCGTTTACACAATCGCCTTGTCAACATTTGCCATTCCTCGGCGAGAATGTAAACGCGGCATTATAGAATCACAGCGCCAAAAGGCAACGGATGAGCTGAGCTACAGTGATATGCTTTTTACCAAATTGAAGAGAAACAAAACCAACCCGCATTTGGGAAAGTTTCGAGGTGATTGCCATAAGTATGGATAATTTGAGAATTATAGACGCGATTGTCCAAAGCTGAAACATCGAAAAATCAATCAACAGTTGAAGAAATCAAGGCCATTTAGTGATGCGATGTTTGCAATTAGATCTGTTCCCGTACTTGAATTTATTATAATATATTAAAATAGATGCGCAGCAAGTCGTTTTCGTACTTTTACTGCAAGCCAAATGCAAGCCAAATTTTGTAGCAAAAAGAAGACAGCTGCCAAATTCTGTTACTGCTGCAGTTTGCTGAAGTACGGGAACAGACCTATTGCAACAACAGTCTTCATATCCACTACGTTAAATACCAGCAGCTGTATAAATGACAGCGGCGCATCAAATCACATGACGTACGATTGGTCGTTGTTTACATCGTTCAAAGAAATAGAAGACAGAAAGTGGCGAGTAACTGTAGACAATCGACAAACGATATGGGTGCGTGGTCGTTGGAAAGTCATAGTGCGATCGTTAACCGGCAAAACAGTTACGATCCATTATGTACTGTATGTATCAAAACTTGGGAACAGTTAAATATCAGTCGGTGCTGCGCAATTAAGAAGCAATAAAATTAATTTTCCGAGCAGTGAAATGACTGTAATTAGCAAGGAAAACGAAATGATTGTTATCGGATACCGGCAGGTTGATAATTAATACCATATGGAATTCATTCGTAACGACGAAAGTGCAAATATCACGTTGTCAGAGAACCAATTTGTGATTGGCATGAGGGTTTTGGATATGTGAATTATGGTTTGTTTCAGTGGAATGGGTGTTTCGAAATTTGACATTGAATTACCTTACTATTGTTTTTGTGAAGTGTGTGTCTATGCCAAAAAAATTTAAAGAAAATACAAAATGAGCACAAAAAGCTAGTGAATTATTACAATTTGATATTGCTTGCATATTTAGCACAGGGAAAATATATTGGCGGGGCAAACTTTTATTTCGAGTCTGTTCTTGTTTTTTGCACGTGAAAAAAAACGAAGTGTGACGTTATTTAAGACACGGTTGCCATTAATGATAGGCGTGTTTTTTTGCATCATAATAGAACAAAACAGACGCATTGAAAACAACAACAACTCCTGCCCGAGTGAATTCACTGGTTTAACAGGGGAAAAATCTATAGATGCAAGCAAACAATAATTTATTAGTTGGTTTTTCAGCAAGGCTAAACAGGCTGTTATGAAATTTGTTTTTAGAATAGGTTGTTATCAGCAACTGCTAATTTGGTTTACGTGAGGGTTTTGCGACGGTCCACATCGCGATAAAAAAACGTTTCCAATATTGCCGACATCTGCTGTTCAGAAGACTTGAACGTGCGAAATAACACGTGCAAGTAAATTGCCATATTTTTTTAAATGGCACTTCTTTACCCTTTCTACTGACCTGTCGGTGGAGATGCTGTTAATTTCGACCGAAGATTTAGTAATGATATTCTCGTGACACTACACCCCCGGCGAAGGAGACAGAAACTGAGCACTAGAGATGCTGGTGCTCTGGGCTTGGGGATTGAAGCGATAGACTGCAAATTCATCCTCTGAAAATGTTTAAACCGTTCGGGAATCAACGGAGATGTCTGTGGTAGATTGAACTTACGGAAACGACCCTGCAAACGAAATATGGTCACAAAGTGCTCCAGCGCATTTGATATCAAGAGTCAATTAAGCTGGAGTGGTGCAAAACTATCATACATCTATCCCCCAAAAAGGAAATAAATTTTGGTGCAACATTTACAAGGGCATATCGCTACTTTGTCATCATATAAAAAACTGACAAAAATATTAAAAAATAAATGTAAACTTTATGCTGACAATGTGATTGCAGAGAACAAAAAAGGTTTTAGGTCTGGACAATCGGCTAGTGTATAATACTCACAGACACTAAATTTATATAAATAATAGTAATAAAATATAAATAAAAATAACAAAAAAAATTATGAGTAAGAGTTTACTGATATTCAATTTGAAATCAATTACTCGAAAATTAATTTTACTCCCTTAATTATGTAATTTTAATTATTCACCAATCTCCTTCTTCTTTTTGCTTCTTCTCTTATTACTTATTATATTTTTCTGTGATCTGAAACAGTTGTATGTGCACAAATGTGTATATATGCAATATTTGCAAACATAAGTATGTTTATGTTGAACAGAGATATTTATGTGATAATTTGCAGTTTGCTCTGAATTGAAAATAGCATTGGGTCGGAGTTCGAAATTCAAACTTAAATTCTACCAGACTATGTAGACTTCATTAGATATTTTACCAACATTTGCCGGAGCAAATCCACTTTATTTAGCTGCCTACCCCAAGCACACTCATGGACTTGGAATAAATTAAGTGAGTTTAGACAAAGATCTACATATTCACATGTAGAAACCGGCATGTGTATGTACTAATATTACAAACGAAAACGAACGTTTGCAGCATCATGGGTTGGTAGTCATGGGAGTAACTTCTTAGGATTTTATTTACATAAAGTTAAGATAGCACAGAAATGTACTCAAACGAATATTAGGAATTTGTGAAAAGGAAAATGTAGTTCAAATAAATAGGGCTTTCGTAACTTCAAATTGACATTGATGATATCAAATATTTTCCTGGATATGCTTGGTAAATGTTTATTTTGCTTGGTAATTTCGCTTTATGTTTTACTTCGATAGGTATATTTAAGCCTAATTATGCATTTATTCGTAGTGCTTAATTAAGCAAGTCTAAAACATATTTGCGAAGCAGAACGAATTTACTTGAAACCCAAAAATTCTTTGATTATTGTATTTGGTTAGAAACTAATCGAGAATAGCTGTAAATAATAACTCGAAAAAAAATATACAGGCTTACTATATACTATGTATAAGCAATCGGAATTTAGTTTCGGCAAGCAGCAATAAATATTTTAAATTTATTTTACGATATTCCAATAACTTTTCAAATGTCCTGTTGATTTCTTTTACCTAACTTAACATCTAAGTTATGCTTCCGGTGTAGCATGAGCTTAACACAAAACAAATATAGGTAGCTAATAAAGTTAATTACGTTCAAAAATTGAAAAATATGATATATATCTTTTGAAGGCATTTAATTTTTTATGCAAACTGCTTCATTGAATTGTATTCACTTCATAAATATCTTACATGATGGAAAATGTCTTACCTGAAAAAAAAGATAAACATGTATTATTATTTAATTTAAAATTCATGAAAAAAAACTTAAAAGTAATTGTTTATGAGTGTCCATCTTAAGAATGAAAAAAATACTTTGAAAGTAAAAAATGTGGAAAGCTGTATAAGAACTACATGCAAACTAAGTAAGATGATTGAGGAGCAACCTCTGGCTATCAAATCATTATTGTTTTGGGTAGAAATTACTGTGAAGCTGAGTCATTTAGCTTATATTCGTGATATTCAGTGATATTATCTCAGAATTGCGTAATTCAATTAAGCTTAGATTATGAGAAAATACAGATGTATATGCAGGAACAGATCTGTGGCAAGTTGAAAGTAAAAGTCATTTTGGTGAATGTTAAGGTATTTCTTACTTGAATTTAAATACCAGTTTTTCCTTTAGAAGCTTAATTTATTATAATTTCTTGACATTTTAACTATTTATATTAATTACGTTTTTTTTTCTTATATTACATTTTAGTGCTTATTTCTAACCATAAAATATCTGTTCAAATCAACCTGAACAATGGTGATGCACAGTTGCCCTGATCAGTGTTTAGTCGTCTATTTATCGAGGTATTGCATATGTTCAGGATCTCGTACGCATCTGGTTTATACACCTACTGTATCTCCTTGATCACCTCCACGTTGTTCCATGTAATGTTGTCGTCCTCTTCCAGGATGGATTTGGATACTGCTAATCGTTCTAACGTTGTGTTCCTTTTCCTCGTTGAGGCTGTTTCTTGCCTAGTCTAACACAATCTAACCGTTTCGTTTCACCATTGTATACTTTGTCGCAATCTGAGCAAGTAGTTCTGTAGATTCCACATTTTTCCTTTTCATATTTTTTGTCCTTTACGTAACATAGCTAAGGACCTAATTTTCTGGCCTTACTGATCAGAACTGCCTTTATATCAAAGTTTTCAAGACCTCCCCGAACTTCTTTGAAAATTGAAAAATTATTGGAACTCTTATGGCTGTTTCATGATCATATAGATCAGATAGATATATCATTCTGTATTTTGTCCTTCTTCTAATAAGATTTCCAATTATTTTCCCGTCAAAATCATTTTTTTACAAAGTATCTTTAATGTATTTAACTTTTGAGGTAAAGCTTTCCTGATTCGTGAGCACTATTAATAGTCGAAGATACATCGATTTAAAGGGCGTTTTTTGTGGGAATGCCAATGATCAGACGTAGATGGTGTTAATCTCTGGGTCTGGTCTTTAGGTAGATCTCTTTTCTGATGATTATGATCCAAAGTTTCTGCCAAAACATATTTTCTTACGATAGCCAGGATGCCGGCTACATATCTCATTCATGCTCGAAGAAGCAAACTTTCTCCATAAATGTTTCTTTTCAGTCTCTCTACAAAAATCTCACTAATAAGTGGTGAAAAAAGAGTTTTTCATGGCGACATCTTCATTAGCTTCAAAGTACTTCACTCTGAAAGTAAAGTAGCTTTCACTCATGCAAACCGAGACAAGTTTCAAACAGTCTTTACAGCCTCCCCTCTAATGAGCTTTTCCTCTCCACTAGCCAGTCTTTAAAGAACACGAGTGCTTGTTTTAACGGTACGCTATGGAATAGAGCTTTGACATCAAATGATACAACTAGCTCATCTGCCTCTTTTGTCGCTGATCTTTCACCTTGTCTCGATATTTAACTGTTCTATAACTAATCTTCCCAGAGGCCTTACATTCGTCTACAATCCATTTTACGATTCTCTTTGTGAGATCGCATGTAGCAGTGACAATTTTGCTAAGTTCACTTCTTTCAGCTACTGTGTGAATTTCGTGAAAATCTGGTAACTGAATCAGAGTTTATAGGGCAAAAAGCAGTTTTTTTCTTAGAGATTTTTCAAGATGGCACCAATGGTACAGATTAACCTACATTTCTAAATCGCTTTTATCAGACCTGGTCGTACTTAAGGCCAATACATTCTGTAAATTTGAGTTGTATTTGATTATTGGGTAGTGAGTTTTCGTGAACAGAAGTTTATGATGCTAAAAGTATAGGTCAATAGGGGAAGCATTACTGCTCTTGCCTGATGTAAAATTTCAATTTAATTTTTGCTATGCAGATAAAGAATAAGATTTATATATGAGTTACTTTTTTCAAAACAGCAACAATTTTTCGGGAAAGTCGATTATTTGAAGGTTTTTACTTTCAGTGTATGCTGTGGTTACAGGGTTGGTCATATGACTACGGCCATAAAAAGCTAAATAAAATTATAACTTTCTAATATCAATACGTTCTGTAAGTTTCATTTATGATAGCTCTCTCATTATATAATAGCTCTGTCAAAAGTTATCGCAATTTCAAAATTTGCAAATTTTTCTGATCTCTTTTTAGGCAGCTAGCGCACACATAGGGTTAAAATTTTGTTACATTTTAAAATATCTCACAGAGTTCAAGAATCACATACCTCAAAAATTGGATACGACTTAAAATAGTCAATGCAACAATAATAAAGGACTGTCAAATTAAAATTAAATACAAAGCATGTGACAATAAGTACACAGAAGACCAAAAAATAATAATGAAAAATAAAAACAAATCAAAAATGATGTGAAACATCGAAAATTAAAACTTAGATTTGATGTCTAAATCGAAGGAAAGTAGACTGTAGTTCGACTTATTTTGGGTAGTGTGTGGCTCTAACGAGTTTGATCCGTGCTGTGAAACAAGGAGGAATCAATATAAAAGATTTTCAGCAGGTGGACTTTACGAATATGAGTTGTGAGTTTTTTTTATTAATGAGCAAATATCTTTAACCCTTTAGCGACAGTGGGTGGTTCAGGAAATTCAAATGTAAGCTTTAAATTTCTGAGGGAAATATATAATTCGAAAAATTAAGTAAACGAAAGGAAAATCATACACTTGTGTGATTGATGAATGTGCAAAAAAGACTGTAGCTACCGCAGGTACGTAAACATAAAGCCTTCAACTCAACGATCCTCCTGAAAAATGTTTGCTTTCTAGTAAAAAAGTATAAATTTTTGATAAACTTCGGGCTTTGCCTGCAGAGCCAAATTAAGATTTTCAAAGTTTCACTTTGCACAAGAACGGTAACGCTTTACCCAGCTACCTCCATTTTTAGCAACCGGCATTTGTATTCGCGAGAGTACAAGACACCATATTCAGATCACAGAAAGTATTGATCTTAAGTAGGACTACGTTTGAAAGAAGTGATTTTTAAAATGTGAGCAACTATGTGGGTGTGGTGCACAAAGAAAAAAAAATTCACTAAAAAATTCTCAAATTGCTTTCTGCCCTGTAAATTCCGAACCAAACCCCAAATTTTAAAGAAATTCAGATACGTTACCGTACCTTATTTAACACCAGCTTGAAAGAAATTTGGTTGAAAAATAACAGAACTGGCAGCTATGATAGTTGTTTGTAATTTTGTACCATCTTTACCAAACAAAGTTATCATTCAATTTTCAAATTGTAATTGTATTTTACTAACAATAAGCAGCAAAGGTTTGAATTTCAAAAATTTGAAAAGTTTTGTGGGTGGTAACCTTAAATTTCTTTTTACTCCTATAGCTTCCAATACAGCCAACAGATCCGAACCAAAATTTACAATGTGGATTGACCTCAACGTGAAGCAGATTTGGTACTAGCAAAAGTTTGCAAGCACCAGGCATTTGCATTATTTTCGTACCAAAATTTAAGATAGGCTATAATAAAATATTCATATGGAAAACATTTACAATAAAAACAGAAATTTTTAAAATAGTTCGGATGACAAACCTCAGCATCTTATTATCTCCTTCAATGAAGCCGTGATGAAAATGGAATTCACAGGGTAGGCTGACTTTGACGTGAAGGATTGTGACTAGTACAGTGTTGCACGGTCTGAGCATTTTCATTTTTAATGTTATAATCGACGCTACTTTTAAAGTTTTATAAGATAAGCATCCGATAATGAAAATAAGTAACAAATAAGCTACTTTCCTTAATTTTGAAATGCATGCTTGTAGTAACCCTAAAAAGCTCTCTACCCAATGAGTTTTAATGCCGTTTTCAGATCAAAGTGACACATGACCTTCAAAACAGGTTGGTTTTAATAAAGAGCATAAAGTTTTAATAAAGTGGTGGAATATGCATTCAAAATCTGCACGATTTCTCTACTTTTCTTCGAAAATCAGTATTCCTAGTGGTTCTCATGTGCTACAGTTTGTTTCGTACATAACTTTGTTTTTAAATGACAACAGTGGTTCTAATTTTAAGCCTGATTTGATTTAATTTTAAATGATTCCATTTTCTGGCCACTTTCTCTGCTATTTGAACGAGGGCGTCCTTGGTTAGGCTAATTAACCTGCATGAAGTTTGAGGCACCTTCTGCTTTGCAATATTTCCGGCAATCGTCCAAAGCTACATTTCCTATTCACAATTATCTCAGCATTATCTCAGCACCATCCATTTTCGAAACATCAAATGCATTTTATCGATGAACTTTGACTCTAAGTGTTACTTTATTTATTAATAAATCAAATTTATGTATGTATTCATAGCTCAAGTACATTATGCAAGTACATTATGCACCACACAGTATATGAATAGCTACTTAAATCTCACAAAAAAAAATATTTGAAGTGAAGACTTGAAAAATCTAAAATGCGCAAGCTAAACCCATAGCAAAACGTATTAGAGAAAGGAAACTGCATTTCTCTAAAAGGTTTCGGTATGGGTTTAACTTGTGCGTTTTTTGGTTTCTCAAGTAGTTTGCATCCTTCAGTCTTCACTTCAAATATTTTTTTTCTGAGATTTAAATAGAATTTCAAGTTGACGCATCTGTAAGGCCAAGACTCATAACGGACCATAAGGGGTAACTTTTTGAAGGATAAGCAATATATCAACAGTACTTGAGCATATGGTAGAACTAAAAGCTTTTGATTTCAATTTGCCATTTAACCTCAGTTAGACTGCACTTTGCATTTTCCATATCTACCATGCTGAAAAGTGTCTCACGTCTCTGCCGTTATTCTTCTGACACAAAGCATAAGTATTATATGAATATTGCATAAGCCATCGACAGTACTCGCTCGCTTCCTAAAAGTTATCGCTCATAATGAAAAAAAAAACTAAGCGTTCGCGCAAACAATGATTTCACAGATAACTCTTCCACACCACATATTTTAACGTCCTTTTTGCCATTCTCTTAACTTTCTACCATGCATTTATCTCCAACACGTTCACTCGTACACTGCACGAGAATTCGCATTCCGTTGTGGAACGTATACGGCACAACTTGGCATTATTTCAACTTAACGGCAAAGCATATGTCACTTGTATCCTGTTTTTCAAATGTTTAAGCAGCACTATTCCATTCAAATTTTTGCTTGTGTTGGAAACGTTCCAAAACTGATTATCGGATAAATTCATTTCATTTTTCACCAGAAAAGTATTGCTACCAAGCCGCATTTTTTGTGCAAAAAGTGCAAAACTTCAAAACCAGATCTGTTACTGATAACCTAGAAATTACGGTATGCTTTTAATTGTGCTCCGGGAATGCACAGCGGAATTTTTGGTAGCTTGCATTGGGTTTTATAGCATTAACCATTGAGCTGCAAGGTAGATAGCGATGCAGAAGTAGACCTCAACTACTGCGCTCTTCCATTAGTTTTGATAATAGTCCATGAAATGACCGACCATAGTTATCTTAATTTGCTATGTTTGCCCAAGTTTGTATGCTCTTATATTTTGTTTTATGATATGAATATTAGGTGCGTTTTTTGCAACCTAGCAGAGCAGGTTAACTTACGATTTTCGCTTAGGTTGGCTGTTAAATTAGAATGACACATAGAGAAAACCTGAATCAAATTTTATTTAGGTTTTTTAATCGAAATTAGACATGAAACTTGCATATGAAATAATCTACAGTGTAATGTGCATTGAAACACTCAAAAACAGTCTGCACACTGCAAGCTTTGATGTAAAATGATTGAAAATTGCGGAGTGCTATGCAAATTCATTCAATTCAAACTGCCAGTTTCACAATAGTCAATAGCAGTCCCAACTAACAATTTGCACCCATATGTTACTAAATGCAGTTTTTTGACGCGAATACGCCGTGAATACTATGTCAAGTCGGAATTGTTTCGTCATTTTTCCTTCAAAGTAAAATTCCTTGATAGGCAAAATGTTAGTAAAGAAGTGGTAAAGACTACTTCTGACGCGTCTTTATAGGCATTGTGCCTATAAGGGATTAGATCCTTCAGTGCGACTTAATCATAATCCCAATAAGGCACATTGTACGTCAAAGTTACCACACAAAGTTCCTGTAATACGCCTATGCCTATCAAGGAAACTCGCATGTAATGGTTACGTAGTGGCGCCTATACCCATTATGATTTCGTTCTGAAAATTCTTTAAACGTCAATATAGAATCCCATAAAGCGGGGTTAATGAAAAAGTCTCGACCGATCAGGACAACTAGTTCAGGACAGGACATAGCTTTAAATTTACATGGCATTTTAAGCCAATCGTTTTTTGGTACGCTTTCCGCCATTTTCCGCTCTTTTTCAATGTCCCGCGATTTCATATGAGATGGCCAGTAGAGAAAATTTTTCTTTTTCCACGCTTCTGGGACAACAGTGTACTGTTTGCCATTACTACTTTTAACATTACTTAAGGGGTTAGGTACAATTGGGACGTTCAAAAAAAGCTCTTTTTTACAAGTTTTTTTTTAGACACACATTAAAATAATTGATACCAAATGTTTTTTTACTTGAAAGATATATATTTCTAGAAGCTATTGTAATTTTATTAAGGTAACAGGTTGAAAATTAGTCGAAATAGAGTAAATTTTCGAGGGGTCCAATAAAAAATTGTTTTGCCGTGATCACTGTAGCTTGTCACTGGATCATCCGAAATAAAAACAAACTCTAGCGCACCTGAACCGCTAGAAACACTAATGTTCGAAGAACAGTAGAAGAATCGTGTAGGTTTTGAGTGCATATTCCACCACATGTGCTGCTTATTACGACCAAACTGTTTCAAATGCCACGTTTTACTTTGGTCTCAAGAATGCATTGTAACTCATATGGTGGAAGGTTTCAGATATTACCACTGGCATGAATTTCAACGTTTATGAGAGCAAAACACGGGTTAATTATAATCGCTATCAGTTGCTTATTTCACATAATTTTGAAAGCAGCATCTCATATAACATCAATGAAGAAAATGCTCAGTGCCTGCAGCACTGTAACTGAAGTTGGTGTTTGGGGCTGCGATCCGAAAAATTTGCAGAACTTTGCGAATTGCAACATTGTTTATTTATTTTAATTGTAAATGTTTCCGGTATGAATACTAACTGTAAGCGTTTATTGATACAAAAGTAGCACAACCGACTCGTGCTGGCAACCTTCTGCCAGTATCAAAGCCAAGAATATATCACATCTGCTTCACGTTGTTATATAACATTCGAAGTTAAAGGAGTATAAAGAAATTTAGAGTTACCTGCAGCGAGTTTTTTCAAATGATCGAAAGCTTAATATTTGCTGTTTATTGTCACTACAATATCATTACCATTTGAAAATTCTACGATAAAACCGCTTAATAAAGATATTGCAATTAAACACAAAACCAACAATAGCTGGCAACCCTATCGTGGCTTTTCAACCGAATTTGGCCTGAATAATGTTTATGATAGGTTTCATTAATTGTATGAAATTCGTATTGATTTCATGACTGCACTGGAAGTTATAGTGCAAAAAGTTGTATTTTCCTGAGCGTATTTTCAAAACCAAAGACACAAAAATTACCATAGCTGGTAGCACCAATCAAATTTTTCAACCAAATTTCCACCAAACAGAGGTTAGAGTTAGGTTTAGCTACTGTGCCAATTTCATGAAAATCTGGTAATTTATTCACATTTCATAGGGCAAAAAGTAGTTTTTTTTCTTTGCAATTTTTCAAGATGGCACCACTGGCACAGACTTGCCCACAATTCAAAATCGCTTCTATCAAATCTGGTCTTACTTAAGTCCAATGCATTCTGTAAATTTCAGCTGTATCTGATTATTGGTTCGTGAGTTTCCGTGAACAGAAGTTTTTGATGCTAAAAATATAGGTTAACTGGGAGAGGGTTACCGTTCTTGTCCGACATGAAATTTCCAAAGTTTTATTTTGAACGTGTAGATAAAACATAAGATTTATATACAGATTGGTTTTATTGTAAGAAACGGACATTTTTTTGAATATTCGATGGTTTGAATGTTTTCACTTCCTATTTTTTTTTTCAAAATGAAGACACCAAAATTATCATAGCTGGCAACTCCGACCGAATTTTTCAACCAAATTTCTACCAAACGTGGCTTAAGGTAAGGTCCAGCAGTTGTGTGAGTCTCGTCAAAATCGAACGATTCAATCAGAATTTATAGGGCTAAAAACTGTTATCTTTTTTAGTGGTTTTTCAAGATGGCACCACTGGCACAGAATTGCCCGCATTTCAAAATCACTTCTATCAGACCTGGTCCTATATAGGACCAATACATTCTGCAAATTTCAATTAATTCTGCTCATCGGATCGTGAGTTTCCGTGAACAGAAGTTTTTGATGCTAAAAATATAGGTAAATTGGGCAAGGGTTACCAGGCGTGCCCGTTATACCATATCTTTTTTTTTTTTTGGTTATGTAAACAAAGCACAAGATTTACATATGAATGGCTTTTCTTTGAAGAAACGGCATTTTTTCAAGAGAGAGGATGATTTGGAGGTTTTCACTTTAAGTGCCTGCTTTAGCTACAGGGTTGCCAGCACGCTCATTAAAAGCTACACAAATCTACAACTTAATAATATCAATATGTCCTGAAAATTTCGTAATGATTGAATAGCTCTGTCAAAAGTTATCGCAATTTAAAAATTTTCAAATTTTCCCGTCCTCTTTTAAGGCACCCAGCGCACACATAGGGTTAAAAAATTCCAAAGCATTATCCGATTCATATGTAAAACACATTCGGAATTTATTTCATTAACTTTATTTTTGCGAAAATTATTTGTGCACGAAATAATAGGTATATTAAAAATATCACTTAAATGGCCGCCGGCGCCAAAAGGTTAACAATAACTGACATTTAAAGAGACGTGGACCTATTCTGCATATACACCAATGTATCCTGAAAGTTTCAGCTCAATCGAATGGTGCGTTCCCGAGATTATCTCACTGAAATTTTTTGATGATATATATATATATATATGGAAATATGAATTTTCGGCCGAATCGATTTTAATACTAATGTTCTTCGAACATTAGTAAAAATCGGGTATTATTAGTTAATGTCATAGTGCTCCGGATGGACGAAGGACTTTGGCAGATTTTGATTTGTCGAAAAATGGCGGTTGTTGAAATTCAAAATTGTATTTTCGCCCCAAAATTTCACTCACATTTTCGGTTATTGAAAACATAGCGTTCAATCGAAAAATCCTTCGTTCATCCGGAGGACAATTATAGTACATATAAAATAAGTGAGGAAAATTTCATGATGATCGATAAAGCCGTTTTCAAGTTACAGTGATCACCGACTTCGAAAACATAGTTTCGAGAAAAATGCTTTTAAGGCATGCAAAAAAGGGCTTTATGCATTAGAGACGACTTCATTCAAAGTTATTTATCTCCGCAAAGAATTGTCCGATTCGTCTGAAATTTGCAGAGAATGCTTTTGAAATATACTACTTTTAGAAAATGCAAAGAAAATAAAATCGATTTTCTCAAAATTCTAAGTGTACCTGCCCCCTTAACGGAATTTCGCGCACTACTACCGCAAACGTCACAAGATGCGTTTATTTGTCGTTTTGGTAGGCAGAAAGTGAATTACACTTTTGGACGCCTGAGATATGTGCATTCAAAAGTCAGAGTGCTTGTTATGTGTTTAAAAGCAAGTCAAAGAGTAAAAAACGAACAGTAAGATTGAGAAGACTGCGATGGCAAAATTATTAAGAGGATTTAACAAAAAAATATTTTGCAAGTTTTGCTATATCCTTTGTATCGCAAAATTTTGCAAATCTTTTTCAAAGTCTTTTGAAGATAATATCCAACTGCTGCTAAATGAATGTGCAGATTTGCTTTCAATTAAATTTCTTTAGAGTAGTAGTATTCTTTTGTGCCTCTATCGAGAGCGGACTAAGATAGTAGCATTAAAACAATAACAATCTTGTCCCACTTGTTTTAGTTTCCAAAGCTACTTTCTTAACCAGCTCTTGACAGAGGCTCAAAACAAACGCAAAAAGCATTGGCTAAATTTATGTTAAACTAACTGTTTCGTCTTGGGCTTCGAGCGCCTTTCAGATTAGAAACAAGATAGTAACGACGACCTCTTAAAACTACTATGAAGGTGCAATATAGTCAAAATTACCATTCGGTAGCATCCAATGGCGCAAAGTATCAACAGTGCCTTGAAGTGGCCGGTATAGGCACCAACTGGGATTATTTGCTTCAAAGAACAATCATGGCGAACAAATTTGGACAAACATGGCGGCTAAGAATTTTAAAATATTTTGAAGTTAAAAATATCCATAATAGTAGCTTTGTTTGATGTAATAAGCACAAATTTTTCATGTTTGAACATGCTATACTTGTTTGATAGTGCGGCATTTAATTTTTAAAAAAACATTGAATATTTTATCAAATATATAAAATACCTATTTTAGCTAAAGCCTGATAAAATCGCAAGCACTTGGTAGTTTAAGGGTGTTTCAACACCACGTTTGCAGTAACGTTTGAATCGTTCGTGTTTTATCTGCATAGGATTCAAAATGTTCAGTCACTTTAATAAATATCAAACATATGCTGAAATACAATATTGTCTTCATCATATACATACTTAACACATACATGATCATTTTGTATAAACTCTTTGTATTTCTTATAGATAGCTATGAGCGTGAAAGAGAAAGATATTGGGAGGATTGAGAGGATTGTTTGTAAATTTGAAACACTTTCAAACGTAACGTCGCGATTACGAAGCTTTTTGAAAATTGTGACTGAGATTATACATAGCGGTTACGTCATAGCGACTATAGGTGTCATATTCTTTGTCACACGTTAGGCATAATGTTTCGAAACCATTACTAAACGGTGTCGCAATAATGCCGCCACAAGGAAGTAACTACAACGTTAAGCCCGGTCCAGACGCTAGGTTTTGCAGAACGTTTTATCTGCGCAGTCAAAACGTTGCAAAAATAAAGAGCGTCCAGATGATGCAAATCTGTATTTATTTTAGCGCAGTTTTAGTGGCATCACCATGGAGGAAGTACTATTCTAGTCAATTTTTTCATGTTGTCTCGTGAAGAAAAAGAAAGAAATGGAACATCTCAAAAGAACCCGGCGTTCACAGTGGTCGAGGAAATGGCTTCTAAAAAGACAGCACTTTTCTCACATTAAATTACTGCGTGAATAAGTTATGAACCTAATGATTGGCGGAACTACTTGGGAATGGACATAAACACATACGTTCATTTATTGGAATTAGTGAAACCATCCCTGTAAGAAAAATGGCAAGGCGTTGCTTGAGAATTGATTCTGGAAGTACTACATTATTCACGAAGCTCCATTACTAACAATGTAATCGAGTTTATCGAGTAAGCGATCAAGCAACAACTTACCCACTGCATTACCTTTCTCAAAAAGTAATGTAGTATATAACTTGTTGCTTATTTCTACGAGCAAGTGAGACTGCGTAGCCACAATTTTTATTCAAATACTGCGCAATTCTTATGCACCCAGTTCCGAAAAAATTGTATTTTTCAACAGTGCGAGCTATATTGTGCAAGTGATGTAAACGCGTGTTCGATTTTTCTATTGAAATATAGGTTTAAAATAGTGTATTTTGAATAATGCTGGAATATTTTGATTTTATTTCCTTGTTTTGATAAATAAAATGTATTAACTTTATAGTGATATTTGCTGTTTTACTTGTCTTTTTTCCATCCATGAAATCTGTGTATATATTTTGTAAAAACTTTGTACTTATTTAATTTTCAATTAAACGAATTAGCGTCATTGTTGTGCTACACTCCGAATTAGACTTATGATTTCCATCACGCATATTCGTACGTTTTCGAGATGATTATTTACTATTTTCGTAGTTTTCAGCATATATCAACGTACCATATCACCACTTCTGTAATACATTACAGCATATCTCTTACTAAACTGATTTTCTATCATCACTTCTGAAAGCACTCCAATGTAACTGTTTCCGTAACTACTACAGAATACAATCACAACACATTACCTTCTATGACATAATGAGTTAAATGTAATGCAGAAATTATATTGGAAGTGGTTACCTTGGTAATTAGTTACCGTTACCTAGAAGTAGTTACGAATCGTATGCTGAATGACTTACTGAAGCTACAGGGATATATCACAAAAGAAAATACTTGTATGTGTAAAATACTTTCGTACAAGGAAATAAACTCAGTCAGAAACTCCCGTGAACATTGTCGAAGGTTTGCCATTTGCTAAAAATGAATAAAAAACGTAGCTAACCGTCCACACGTAACGATTTGTCGGCACAATTCACGGATAACTATGCCTAACCACCTCAGTTATCGCTGCAACTGTACCGTCTCCGTGCAGTTCTGAAAATTGCACAGTTTTCCTATCCACACGCAATGTTTTATCTGCAACGTTTAAGACTGTGCAGATAAAACGTTGTACAAAACGTAGCGTCTGGACCGGGCATAACTCTTTCCATGCAATGACTACTTTGTTTCGATGTCATTACTGAACGGCGTTGCTCCAAATTCGAACCTACGACGTAAATACAAAGTCGCTGATTCGAAGCATTGGTTTCTTTGTAGGCGCAACCTTAGGAATGGAAACGTATCCATGCCCAAAATTTTCAACAAATTGTTAGTTGGGGTGGTACAAGCCGCAATGAACAATCTTATATAGAGGAACAAATTAATCTATAGGAAATAAACAAACACAGGAGTTATCGTTACACAAGATTTTATTGAAAAGGCGGATAATTACAATTGTTCAAAAACCCTATTATTTACTTATTTGAAACGCGTCTACTCGTTGTCGTTCGCAAGTCAGAAGAGAGGGAGGGATACAAAAATTCGTTGTCCAGCGTTGAATGTTTCAGCTGGTGTTGAACCAATTAGCTTGCGTAGAGGTGATGCTTAGTTACTTTTATTGATGCTACAGTTACTGTTATCAGCACAGTCGACATGTGAACTACTGATAGGGAATTTCGTTACTTTTGAGTAATGATAACGAATCATTACTTTCAAAGGTAGTAATCATTACTTTTATATCGTTAGTGATTACTATTACTACTATCTGCAATGACAACTCGGAAAAATGTGTACTCTTACGACAACAACGGAAAATGTGTACTCTCACGTGCATGATATTCGTGAAAGATTTAAAAAAACATTCATTGGTAAGAAAACAATCTGATTCTTAAAAATAATAAAAAAAATCACTCTTGATAAATAACAATAGAATATGCACATGATGCCAAGCTTAATGAAAATTTAAATATTATTTCTTCGAATTCAAAATAAACCATCATCCGCAATTTTTTTGGCTTTAGTCCACTCCGCCTGTCCAATATTGCCTGGCCTGTTTTCGGAAATATTTTCTCACTGGGAACAGAAGCTGCTGGTACTCCTAAATATTTTTTCGCGAGCTTTCCTAGTCTTGGATAAATGTGTGACCTTTCCACCATGTAAGAGTTGGGCTCTTCACCGAATTGTCATATTTAAATGAGGGTCCCGGATGATATTTACGCTACGTTGTTTTTTTTCATTATGCTACGAATATAGCTTTTTAGTGTGCTAGAATAAACATAACAGTGCTGATATATTCATTAATAATCGTTATAATTGCTGATCATAACCTTTTTTATAATGAATTCAAAAGCTACCAAATATCCCGCACTCGAATCGTAAAAAAAGCTATAATTACTATATAAATCGATCACGAATTCACAAGTAAAGAAATGGTCGGCATTCGAAATCGTTACTCATTTCATTCCTCAAAGTAGCGAATATTTTATCGCAGGATTTTCCGAGTCTCATAAAAAAACTAACTAACTTAAAATGAGCAGCGGACAGCCATACAGGATGGTTCGTCTGTTAGTGGTTTGTTTAGACTTATGCGTAAATAAATTAAGCAAAATTTAAGAAATATCACAGCAGATGCTACGGTTATTATTGCAAGACAAATTGCTTCAGAAGATACATTCCCGTTGTAATTTAAGAAGATATAGCTGTTATGTTAGGTATAATTACAACATTTTCCATTACAATGTTAGGTAAACGGCATATAATCAAACCCAATGCAGGAGTAAGCTCTTAAATATTTGTTTACACCAGGATCCTTCGTAGAATCAGAATGAAGCTTTAGCTTTTGTGGCCAGACATTAACTGATCGAAGATCTAGGCTAAAAGAAGTATATGTGCGTATGCTAATATTTTTAAGCAAAAATTATTAGTTGCGCTAAATTCAAATATTTTAATTTAAAATACATTTTTGCTTTAGAAGCTGATTTCAATTTCTTGACATATATCGATATATGTAGGGTCATTTGCCCCTTTTTTTACTAAATTGGTCACTTCAGGGAAAAAAGGGCAAATTACTTTCAAAATATCGATATGTATCATATAAATGAAGTATATCTAGCTTGTAATGGCAAAATTGGCATTTAAATTAATATATTTGATCAAAGATAGAGATCTGAATCTGTGTTAAATTCCTGATTGATAGTCTCACAATGAACTATCGATAGTATCGACCATCGATAGTTTCGTATCTCTACATTGAGTCCTCTATCTGTTTTGATCAACAACAACATTTTTGGTCTTATATCCGTTCCCTCAAAAGTTCCCATCACTTCCCCGATTCCATGTTCCTTGGTAATACTACTGCTTCTAATCCACGAATAATTTGCGACCGCTTTGCACATATTTTTAATCCCTCTTTTTTCAACGCAATTCAATCTTACTTTGTGAAGTTTCTCATGTTTCTTCATTTTCGCCCTCTTTCATTTACACCAATCGCCTAGAAATTGAATTCTTAATCGAATGTCTTGATGTCAATGTCGGTTGTGGTTCTGATGGTATCTCAAACCTGTTGGCCAAGTAACTTTAATTGTTCTTGTGTGTTACTTTGCCTTTTATATTTATCCACAGCCTCTTCTCCGGCTCGTTCCCAATCAGTTGGAAATCTGCTTACTTTTCACCCATCTACAAGTCTGACGACCCAAGCAGCATTTCAAACTACCGTCTAATTTCCCTCCTTCCTTGTTTTGATAAAGCTCCTGAAAGAGTTGTTTAGAACAGGCTGCTTCCTCTCCACCATCCTTTCCTTGCTCCTGAACAGCATGGTTTCATCAAATGAAGGTCTTCCGCCTCTAATCTTATATCCTTTACTAACTTGGTTGCTTCTACTTTAGACCAACGGAAACAAGTGCATGTGGTATACACCGACTTCTCAAAAGCTTTTGATTCTGTTTATCACATAACTCTTCTTACAAAGCTTCAGAGCTATGAGGTGTCTGCCCTTCTTTTGTCTTGTTTTTCATCCTATGTTTCTGGTTGTACTTGTTCTGTAATTGTATTCCTCAGGGCTCCATTCTTGGTCCATTACTGTCCCTAGTCGTCCTTCCTTTATACGTTTTCCTCGCCTCTTATTTGCCCTTCAAGGTTTTCAGAATGATTAAATCGATAGACGACTGTCTCCAACTCCAACATGATCTTTGAACTGTGTGCTCTAAAAATTCACTTACTTGGAATATATCATATAAATTTCTACGCTCTGTACGGATCGTCTATTACGGCTGTTGATAATTTTAAGAACCTTGATATTGAGCTGATGTGTATGTTTATTCACCTCTGTTGTACTTTCCTAGAAGAGACCACGAGCTCCAGTTTGGTTTTCTACCACAAGCAGTTTTACAATATACGCGTCAAATTAAAAATTTTACTACTAGTCTTTTATTAGCATTACTTTAATTCTTGATCAAAACTTTTTCTACACCATCAATCGACAGATTATGTTAAGTTTATTTTTATTGTTAATATGGTTTCTATTAAGTATTATTTCTTTCTCATTTTGAATTGAGCCTGTTCTCCGTATTTTCAATTTATGATTTTTCCGCTTATCTAATTGGCCCCCGACCTGTAGAAAAGTCGGTCAATATGGTGAATTTACGACTAATCATCAACCAGGGCAACTGTGCATAACCATTGTTCAAGCTGATTTAAGCCCTTTTTATTATTGATCGAGCTAATTGATAATGTAAAAAAAAATCTATGAAGAAGGTGATTGGCTTACGAAGGTAATTAGCAAGAACTGCTTTTAAACCATAAATAAAAAGTATACGTTTCATTAGGATTAAATTGGAAGACAAAGAGAAAGGACAGATATTTGTCAAGAAACATAAATATATCAAACTTTTCAAGGAAAAATTGGTTTTAATCCAGACATTGGGCTTATTTTTTTGTTCTACTACACTTGGTACTCTAATATCTTTATTTGTTGCACACATTTATTTTCAATTTCCAATTCCCTCAATTTCAAAATCATCTTAGCAAAAGTTTACTTACCCACTTACATACATACATACATATGTTTGCATGCAGAACTAGCTCAATTGTATACTCATGTCGAATGACTTGCACTTTTTGTAGGTCAATAGGTCAATTAATCACTTAGTCCATTTAGAAAATGGGCCCAATTTACAAAACTCTTCATCGACTTCCTCAAAGAGTCCTCGAACATAGTCCACTCATCACGTAATTAACCATGCACAAAAGCGTGTTCGATTCGAGATTGATCGATAAAAATATTCTTGTACCTTGGGACATGTACATATGTACATACATTCTTCTCTTGAGTAAATATTTCGAAAACACTCGAAAACTGACTTCGTCGGCTTCGAATAAGTACCGCGATAATACGACCATAATGGAATTCCAGGACCCTTAATTTCTATCTGCTGAAGATAGTTTCCATTAAATCCTCAACCGTACTAAGTACGGCTACTTGATTCGCCTCCACCTACTACGCATATTGGCTAGCTCCCAGGAACTGTGTATGGATAATGCACGGCAAAATCCACATGGCATTCAAGCCAAAAACTTTATCTTAGTGGGAAATTACACTGAGCACGAGTTCAAGTGACGATAAGTTAAAGTGGAGATATGATCTGAGTAGGCCACTTGAATTGGTTCCGGCAAAAATTCATGAGAAATATTGGATCAGATATGCATACATAGTTTCAGCATGCTAACAAAAAATTTCGTATGTGACGGTTGATTAAAGAGAAAACTTTTATTATTAGACATTTATTGATTGTGAGCATTTTTTTTTTATTCCGAGAAAATGTATTTACTTGGTTGATTAAGATTAAATGCTTCAAATGTGACCACATGCAATTTCTGTTAATTAAACTGACACCAAATTCACATCTATTTCTCGCATTCACCTGTCAACAAAAAAAAAACTAAATAAATACACTCATCTTTATTCACCGTAGAGCTAAGCTGCGCTTAAAAACTTTGAAGAATTCATAGACATGCAGGTTAGACTAAAGTATTCTCATGACAACTCTTTTCGGGGTAAGGGGTTGAAACTGGTACATATGTAGCTTCATACATAAATTTATAATCAATTTGCATACGAGTGTGGATTATTAGTTCCACGATAGGTGAACTAAAAGCTATGTAAGTGCACGATTACTCGTTCGAACCTGGATTCAAGTTAAGTGCCCCTCACACCAGAAGCCAATGCTCTACCCACTTAACTACTCGAGCTTTTAGGCATGCACACTGCTTTGAAATATAAGAGTCGAGCACCCAAATTTCGAGCACCACAGTGGGCTGAATCCCGATTCTAACTTTATGGGCTTAACAAGGCCTTATAGGTTGGAATAGCTTAAAAAAAATAATTAAAAAAAATATACCAGATAAAAAGTAGCTATTTCAGTTCTTAAATCAGAATTTTTTATTTTGCAGTAAAATCAAGTATTCTTATTACATATGTATATATTACAAAAATTCAAAATCAGAATCATTTTCCGATTCGCTCGGAGAATCCTTCTCCGCTTCGCTATCATTCGTATCCTCTTCCACTGAATCCGCGATCAGCTCCATTGCATCAGGACTCAGCTCTTTCAACGGGACCTTCTGGAAAGTTCTAAGGCTTGTAATAACAGGATCCGATGAGACCAAAAGCATGTGAACTAAGTCTTCACAGGTTTTTATGTATGAGGACTTTCTAGTATGCTGGGGTCTGAATCGCCTCATGTCTTTACTCCTTGCCTCCTGTACCTCTTCTGAAAGCTGCCCTATTGGAACAAGAGCATGTTTGATGACTAAAGAGCCCTGTAAAAGGATTTTGTGTACGCTGGGAGGCACCTGTACCAACCATATAGCTCCACAAACAGCTTGCCAGTATCAAAAGCAAACGTGTTGAACTTTTCTTCCCTGATCGTATTTCCGCTTGAAATTACCTGCCACAGTAAGAAAGAACGAATAAGAAAAAAGGACTGCCATAGTGAACAATTTTTTTATAAGTACCTGGAGAATAGTTCCAAATCTAGATGCATGCTCGAAAAATCGGTGACACAAGTTCCCGGTGGTGGACGTCCCACTTTCTTGAACCACTTTGTCCACTTTTATTTCTATAGAATCCCATAAAGCCTTCTGGATATTTTTTTTTCCTGGTGTCAACCTCATCCTTCTCATGAGCAGTAGCCCCTCGCATGGTTGGCTTTCTGTATTCCAGTTTGTAAGCTATATGCTGGATGCATTCTAGGAATTTTATCCATGCATGTAGGTCGATTTTTAATATTTTCTAATGAACTCATATCAGTAGGCTTACAACCATTCTAATAGCATGATTGACTCGAGGTTTCGGTAAGAGCATTGTATCGAGCATTGTCAATAACATTTTGAAATAAAGGTTGACATTTTTACCTATAAGTAACAAAATTTATATTTAGAGATACATATATTAAATTAAGCAATTTAATTACCATTAATTATGAACACGAAAGGTTCCAGAGCTTCTATTTCTTCTTGGACAGCATCTACTTCTCGTTTCTTTAACTTTATTGGTCGACAGTATCGAGTCAATGAAGGATGTGGATTTTCCCACAGCATGGCTTTATCTCCCGATTCCTTTAAGATCGCAATCAGCTGAACAGTAGAAAACATAAAAATGCTATCACTTGAATATTCTGGATTGTCTTCTTCTGTTTCTTCAGATGATGCTTCTGGATGAAATAGCTGCATATACTCGTTTACAGTAAAAGTACCGTCACAGCCCCACGGATTCGATTCTTAATGGCACTTTGAAATTTTTCATCCTCTCTCCAAGATGTGCCCAGTAGAGATTTGAAATAATTTAGCAAAAACTGTTGATTCTCAGCGAAAGGCTTGGTCCAAAATGTGGGTGCTTTGTCCCTCAAGGCTTCATAAAAAGTTCGGTTAGTTATAAAAGGAGCAGAATCCATAAACAACTGTGATTTGGAAAATATCCGCGAAAATTTGCCTATTTCAACACTGTGTTCCAAACTTCAGTTTCTATTGATTTAAATCCTAAACTGACCCTCACCTTCTATTTATACTCTATCCCTTAAATACCTTAGAGGAAACATTTAATGCTAATTACTTTTACAACCTTACATTTAGACATTGATTTTTTTACTTTTGTCCAGCTAGAATCGGGATTCAGCCCAGTGTGCGGCGTCCGAAAAGTGTAGTACGAATTAAATGACAAGAAAACATTTTGAAGAGTAGTTATAAGCTTTTACAAGCTTTTAAACTTCGTCACCACCTGGTAAAAAAAAATTTAATCAACAAAATTAAGCATGCGCATGCTTCTCAAACCAAAAACAGTTGCTCCGCGATAGATCATCTCATCAAAAGCAGAAGTCTAGTCGTAAGAAATACTTCAATTAAAATTCTAGACTAAAATAAATTTTAAAATGAAATCAGCCATCCTTAAAAAGTGATCCCTGTCTGTTTCTGAGGTGGACACATTAATAAGCAGAACTGTAGAATATGAGGCTCAGAAAATCCACAAGTAATCGTAGACAGGCCATTATATCCGGAACCAGTCACTGTGTAGTGCGCATTATGATCTGGTGGCGTGATTAGGCCGTATTTTTTGGAGAACGATCAAGGACGAAGCATCACCGTCAATTCTGAGCGCTATGGCCACATGTTCACCGATTGTTTTTGGAATGAAATCGAATATTATGATCTTGATGATATGTGGTTTAAGAAGGATTTGGCCATAAGTCACGTAAAACAGGTAAATGGAGCTCTTACGCAAAAGAAATTTCCAGGATGTGTAATGTAGCGATTGGCTGATGCGAATTTGCCTCCAGAGTCCTGCAATTTAACGCCTCTGGAGGTTTTTTTCTACAAACTGAAATTTCGTACACTTTCAATAAAATATTTTTGTACAAAGGATTATGTTTATTTTACAATACCACAATTTGTTATTCATGCTATAATTAATTATCTTCCGCTATTTTATATCATGTACGCAGACTTTTGTTCGGCACTGTACACACAGTGGCTCACAGCTTATTTGATACAGTGGCTATTTAAAAATGCAAATCACTGCAACTTTAAAATAAGGAACCCTGTCCAAAAAATTTAAACGTATTTGACTAGCTACATGTTCAATGAATACAATGCGAATAAAAAATTTTTCCAGCAGTATTCCTCGGCGTCACGTAAAAGAGAAATACCACTGGCGCAGAAAAATTGCAAGTCACAGCTTATTTGATACAGACACTTCAATGTGAATAAACTTATATTTGTTTCGCCGTTAATTTGTGTTGTTTTTGTTTCTTGAATTTTTGATTGTGTTTAGACATTGGCTTAGGCAATTTTGAGCAAGATCTTGTAAACTGAAGTGCCAAAATTGAGTAGTTGTTGTAAAATGAGCCGTCGCAACACAATTGAACAGCGCGAATTGGTATTAAACCACTTTAAAAAGGACAAAGTGTTCGAAAAATGGCTGAAAGTGTGAATTTGAGTGTCTCTACAGTACAGCACATAATTGAGCGCTTCGTACCGAAAATCGGGTAGAAAATAAGAACAGAAATGCACCAAACAATATTTTCACCGTATCCGACGAAACGATACATTGTAAGGAAAGTGAAAGCAAACACGAAGATTTCCACTCCAAAATTGGATACTTAGGTTCATAGTGAATTAAGGAAGTCCTGTAGTGCTGAAACCGTCCGACGAGTGCTTCGCGACCGTGATTTCAACGAGCGAGTAGCTCGTAGGAAGCCATTCATTTCCAAAGAAATACAATAAGCCGATCTGCTTTTGCCAAAGAGCATGTGGGAAAGCTATCCGCATTCTGGAATACGGCTATTTTTGCACCCGAGTCCAAGGTCAACATTTTTGGCTCCGACGGAATGTCATGTGTCTGGCGCAAGGCAAACACTGAGCTAAACAAGGAGAACCTCAAAGCTACTGTGAAGCATGGTGGTGACAATGTGATAGTTTGGGCCTGCATGTCCACAGCTGGAGTCAAAAATTTAAAGTTTATTGAGGAAACAATGGACCAAACAAAGTACCTTGATGTACTCAAAAACAATTTGCTGCAAAATACTGAAAAAACTGGTTGTTCGCAACGAATTTCGGTTGTACCAAGACAACGATCCAAAGCACAAGTCGGGAATTGTGCAGTCTTGGCCAATTTGGGATTGCCCTCATTTGATGTCTCCGCCGGCACAGCCACCAGATATGAACGTCATTGAGAATCTGTGGACTTTGTTGGATAAAAACATTAGAAAACACAAGAAAGCACTGCTAGAGAAATGGCAAAAAATTATTCCTAACATCACAAAAAAGCTCGCTGTCTCAATGCCGAACAGGCTCCAGGCTCTGCTTAAAGCTAAGGGCTATCATACGAAGTATTAAAATCAACTAGAAACCTTATAATTCACAACAATTTTAATGTTTAATCAAACTGTATCAAATAAGCTGTGATATGAAATTTGTTATTATTTTTGGTTTTCTGTTTTTTAAGATGTAAAACAGCAACTTTGTGATAAATATAAACTTGTTTAATAAACAACAAACATTTTTTCTTCAAAATGGCGTTTAATTTTTTTTGATATTGTTATTATGTTTTGAATTATTGCAACTTAATTTTTTAAAGAAGCATTGTATCAAATAAGCTGTGAGCCACTGTATAAATAAGTTAAGAAGAAATAGAAATAAATGTAGGCACGAAAATGAAAAAGTGTCCTCCATATGTGGATTTACGGTATTCATTAAAACATATGGAAAAATAAACACGGTAAAAATGCTATGAAAGCTCTCCTAAAAAATGTTTCTAAATTGTAAT
Organism: Nemotelus pantherinus; assembly: GCA_963978885.1. Taxonomy (NCBI): domain Eukaryota; kingdom Metazoa; phylum Arthropoda; class Insecta; order Diptera; family Stratiomyidae; genus Nemotelus; species Nemotelus pantherinus. The sequence continues at coordinate 78,436,592 of OZ022265.1, read as the reverse complement.
TTCAGTTAGTGGTACGCACGTCTAATTGCCTCGACATTGGCTGTCAACTTGATTATTCGATTGGCTTTTAGCGGATGGAAACCTCAAAAATATATTCTCTTATAACTTCAGATACAGCCATCGAATCAGTGGACTCAGTGTTGTGAGGTCTCATTGGCCGAAATTCCCTCGTAAATGCTCGTTTTTCCCACAGAGCAAGTCGCGAATTCTCATGGTTTTTCCCACGGATAATATGTTAGCTATTCACCACAGTTTTATATTTATTTATCAATATCGCGCAAATGCCAATATTTATCAGAAAAAAAGCAGCAATTTTATACACACATACACATATATTTGATACACATATATACACATATATTTGATTTTATACACATATATTTGATTTATTACAGCGAAGAAAAAAAACACATTCATATCGTGCAACAATCATTTCATTATTATGCACTATAAAATGCGTTCATTTTTAAATTGATCAAATAGATTTTATGAATTGTGTAAATTGAAATGTTTGTCAGAAGGCTCGAAAGCAATGCAGGTAACAAGTCTAGACTGGACATTTGAGCGAATGCAAAAAAACTGCGGTCAGTTGTGCTGCTAGAATGGTAGACACTGAAGAAGAAGGCGGATTATCTTCGAAATATCAATTTCTGTCAAGGAATTGAAATAAATCAGCTCCTAAAGGAAGAAAATTAAATTTGATATTTCAATTTCAATTTCTAGTGCCGTAACTAACATTTTTTGTTGAAAATTGCTAATCGGATGTCTTGAGAAGCAATTCTTGTTCATTTCATTCCAGGTTTTAACTGAAATGTAAGAATACATGAAGAAATGTCAATTTTGCCTGGATTGTTTAAATTCTCTATCAAATATGTATATTTGGTGGAAATTTTACGAAAGTGTTTCATTTTCCCCAAAATTCCCATAAAAAGGGAAAATTCCCAAAATATCACAACACTGCTTTTGGTTGCGAAGCTGGCTAGGAGTTGGCAGCACCGAACATATTTGTCATTTTGGTGTTGAGAGATGCTACCGTCAAGTTTTCTTATGTCATACATCCTGTAGTGAAAATGAGCGAAATTAGTCGATTTTTCTTAAATTTTAAAACGTTTCCTGAAGACAACTCTCAAAATATGTTCACTGTAACTTTTTTTTTAACTCAAAACAGAGCTTAGGTTGATTTCAGAGTCACGCGGACCGTCCGCGCGGACCATCCGCATGCGGACGAAAATGCAAGAAACCTATAGGATCGTTTCAGACTGGCGCGGATGATCCGCGCTGATTCCTGTCCGCGCGGACCATCCGATCGCCATCCGCGCAGCGCGTCCGCACGTGGACCGTCCGCGCGCTGACGTTGCAGTGTTCTTATTGACCGTTTCACAGTTACGCGGAGCAGTCGTGCGGACGATTACAGTGGAACGCGAAATGTCCGAAGTTGATACAGAGCGAGTAATTGATGGAGTGCGTTTGAGGAGGTGCATATGGGATCCCGCAGACTTGTTTTATAAAAACAAAGATGCACGATTGAGTGCTTGGGAAGACATTGGCACTGAGCTATTTGGAGAGGCATATGCGAATAAAAAGCATGTATTGGGTAGGTATTCAATCTTTTATTCAATATGTTTTTAGTTATAATATAAGGTGTTTAATATTCTACGATATAATCTTCTTAATTGCGCAATAATCGCGTCTAATATATTGATCTCTCCTGCCAAGGGACTCTACCGGCATCTGATAAAAAATAACTGGCGAATACTTCACGTACTGTATTTCCGCATCTGTTAATTTGAGGATCAATTACATCTTCCAATCCCTCAATCGTAAGAGTATCTTCCTCGCTGTAGCCATCTCGTATTCTTATCAAATTATGCAATACAGTGCAAGCCTTGACAATATTTTTTGCAGTCTCGAAGCCTACATTGAGAGGGGTATGAAAGATTCTAAACTTATTAGACATTATTCCAAAGGTCGACTCAATATATCTTCTTGCACGGCTTAGCCGATAGTTGAAAATCTTCTTCGAATGTGTCATATTTCTTCGTGCATATGGTTTCATTACATGTTTGGATATTCCAAATGCGCCATCACCAACAATGATATGTGGCACTGAAGTATTGCTTCCTGGTAAAAATTTAGGACCAGATATATTCAACTTTTGCTCCTCTAAATTTCTAAATAGAAGGCTGTTTTGACGACAGAGGAATCTGAGTTTTTTCCATATGCTCCAATATTCACATAAGTGAACATATAATCCGCATCACACATGGTCAGCAGTATAATAGAATAAAAGTTCTTATTATTATAAAACATCGATCCTCCTCCCACAGGGTTAATTATTCTAATGTGCTTGCCATCTATAGCTCCAATGCAATTTGGGAAACTGGCATGATCTTGAAACCTCGTGGATATACGTTGCCACATTTCTACGCTTGGCTCAGGTATACATTCTTGATTAAGTAATTCCCAAATTATTGCGCACACCTCATTTACTATTCCACTTATAGTGCTTATTCCCACTCTGTATGAGTAGTGCATGTCGGTAAATGTATTTCCAATTGCCAAGAATCTAAGAATAAAGAAAATATTTGTTTCAGATAACCTTATTCAGAAACGTTGGAAAACTGCACGAGATGCGTATTTTAAAACAAAAACTGCAATTAAAAACAAACCGTCTGGAAGTTGCGCCCGGAAAATAAAAAAATATATATATTATGATGAATTGAGGTTTTTAGATTCAACTTGTGAAAACCAAGTTGAAGAATGTCTTTACGAAAATAATGCATCGTCAGCTGATGCACACGCAAGCTCAGTAAATGATTCAGAGGTAAGCCTAACTAGTTCTCCACTAAATCCTGCATAATCTGAGATTGATATTCAGGCAAAACCGTGGAATCGAAAGAGAAAAAGGCAGAAACCACAGCAAGAGTCTGAGTTTGAAAAAACAATGGTGGCATTCTTGGTAAAAAACACGCAAAAGTTGAGCACCGACGACTTTGCATTTTTTAATTCAATGGGACCAATTCTGAGTGACTTTAGTAATGACCAGAAACTTTTGTTTCGTTCTGAAGTTCTGAAGATAGCCGCGGATATTCGAAAAATGTCACCCAATTCTCAACCAGCAAACAATATTAATTTATTGCTTCCATCAGTACAAATGCAAAGAGAATATAACAGGTTGTCTCCCAATATAATAAGCATTCCTGACAGTAATTTGACAGAAATGCACTTTAAATTAAGAAAACTGGATTTTTATTCATTTTATGTTTTGAAGCAACAATTTAGTTGGGAAAAATCTGTGATTGGAGTTAATTATACGAAAATACACATAAAAAAAAAATTGTTATTTTCCTACCTCAAAGTAATTGCTAATCGTTCGATCGGTAGTATAGAAACCCGACGTAAATTAGACCGTATGAACTTGTTCTCTAGTTTTCCTAATAGCTCATGAAAACTGCCTGCTGACATTCGGAAGTAATTGAAGAACTTGATGTTATCATCAGTTAATTGAGAGTACAATGAAGCAAACGTTCCAGCCGGTAATCTTCGTTCAACTATAGGATGCACCTGCGCTCTCCTCCTCTGACTCGATTGTCGTTTCTTCCACAAATAATAAATTATACAAACTTTCACTGTATTCGAATTCATATTCGCAACTGTACTCAAAAGAGATCCGCGTAGCAATGAAACGCTTGGTCAGCGCGGAACATCCGCATGTGGATGGTCCGCGCGGACGGTCCGCGTGACTCTGAAATCAGCCTTACAGGACACGTTGGATTGAAAGAAGGGGCATATTTAATATACTTTTGGTGGCGGTGACTGGGCAATTCAGACATTTTTTTAAAATGCCAGCAAGAAGTTTTCATGTGCCAAATATATTATGTGATGATCCGATCGTGAGTCAGAAAAATCTCTTCCGTAAATATTTGAAACAAAATCAACACAATTCTGCTCCTTTTCTTTGAAAATCAGTTTTTCTAACATTTCCTATGTGCTAAAGTTTTTTAAATATTGCTTGAAATACATTTTAAGTAAATAATCCATATGAAATAATTGCCAATATACTAATAGCATCCTGGGAAAGTTAAATTCCATGATAATTTGTTTACTTGAACGATTTTATGTAGCGATCAAACAATAACATATTTGTTAATAACTTACAAAGTTATGACTGATATAATTGCATCTCAAATTTATACTAGTCTCGTATTCTTAGCATCTTACATCGAACACCCACACCTAGGAAAAAAGAACTCAGCCACTTTCACCACAAAACCACACGTTCCAGTCCATAATTATTTTTGTAAGTTTCCAGAACAGTATGCGTACGATCTCGCAGATAAGAAGATAATTCTTTTAGTAGCTCTGTATCAATTAGCAAGTATCATTTCACTGTCTAATATTATTGCTAATTGTTTAATGACCGAACTTTTTCATGCACACGATTTCCCAGCTTCCTTTTCTTTTCTCGTTGTGGGAGACACTTTCCTCCTCAGGAAAGTTCATTTCTTATGGTAAATTGTTCGTTTGAAGATAATAGTCTTACGAGCTATGTCTGATCTCGACATCCGTCCCATCCATTTACGGAACTACGATAACTCTATTGGATATAGAATAGATAGAACTAAGATACGTCGGATAATGAAGCAGATCTTTGTCCGACATCTATTTCTATAAGCTCTTTTGTTTTTCGGAGATAATAAACTGCTTTAACCACATAATTAGGTTCAAATTTCTGCTTTCCGTATGCCAGCAATTAATTTATGGCTGTGTTTTCTATGGTTTCCAAGGGCAGATGGTTTATGAAAGAGCAGTGAGTTTTCCAAGCAAAACTACTTAATATTACTTTCAATCGAGGTTAAGCTTGCATTATTAGCTTGTTGTTTTCGGTTTTGGGTTTTGGCGTTTATTTGCTAGCACGAAAACAAACAAATATTATCATGCTGCAAAGGCAAATGTTTTGATTTATATGCATATTCAAAAACATTTTTTTAATTAATGGTTAGAGAAAAGTTAGGCAGTTTCATTTCCGACGGTTTTCGCATATGTTTGTCAATTATTGAGGTTCAGCAGATGGATTAAATAACACCAATTATAAAGAAATTACAGCCCATGTGTTAGCGTATTAGTGGTTATAATGATACTTTGGTAGTTTGTAAGAATACGTCTGGTTTTGATTAATTCTTTATTCTGAATAATATTAAAAAAAATTGAAACTTTTACATTTTGTAGAGAGTCTGAAGCATTTTTTTCAGAAAATCTGGAGAAATCTTGGGATTTTAGTTTCAATAAAAAAACGGAACTTAGTTTCAGTAAAAACGAGATCATTTTAATAAAAACCATTTATTTCAGTAAAAAAAAACAATGCATGACAAAAAAATAATTCATAACACTTATTATCAGCGTACTATGATTATTTTTTAATATGTATATATTCTCCGAAAATATTTTTGATTTAAGGGCTTCAGTCAATTCTATACCTGCATAAGTTTCATTCCTGATGTTAAATATTCTTTAGACAAAAGTATGCCACTTAGAGTATTTATTAGTATTCGATTGTTTGTTATTTTCGTTAATTGAGATTAATTTGAGAAAAATTTCTTTCTACACACGCGGAAGAATTGGGTAAGGATAATAGGTGAAAAACAAAAGTTCTCGAAATTGGAAGAGCAGACTTGAGTTCTCGTGATTCAATTTTTGCCTCTTGTTTCCAAAATAACTAAGCATTGCCGGTTTCGAAATCGGTGAATTTAATATTTCTCAGCTCTCATCACTGTGAATCTATATTCTGCAATTTCGATATTTCTATTAAGTTTGTAAACATTGACAAAGTGCGATAGTTGAAGGTTGTCTTTTCGAAAAAACATTTTCAGGATCCATGAAACTGATACTGACATATTTGGTTCACAAGCACAATATAATTTTGAACAGTGCGTTCTAAATACTAAAAAAAAGTCTAGCGCATCAGAACCGCTAGAAAACTAATTTTCGAAGAAATTGTCTTTGAGTGACAAAAAAATATGGACAGACGTACTAAACTTTTTTGTAGAATCATACCAACCATTCCTTATCCCAAGCAACACAACTCAACTATAACACAAATGATGAAAATGTTCAGTGCTGGCAACACTTTCCTAACGAAGCAGCAATAAGTTTACCATCAGAAGCTCATACTTAAATCAACTTATCCTTTGAATTTTGTTCTCATCGCACTCATTGAGGCTGCCATCCGAAAAATGTTCAAAACTCGGAAAATTTAAAAATTGGTTTCTTGCTTTGCATATGAGTACCTAATTTGAAGCATCTGTTGGTGCAATATTTACGAATATGGCTAATGCTGGTTACCCTGTGTCAGCAGCTGAGCAAAATATATGCCAAATCTGCTTCACGTTAAGTTAATCCCAACCAGTAAATTTCGTTTCGATTGAATCACTGCGCTGGAAGGTATACGGGTGAAAAGAATTCTAGGGTTACCACCCTCAAAACTTTTCAAATTTTTAAAGCGTTAATATTTGTTGTTAACTTTCATTGCAGGATCATTCCCATTTGCAAATCTAATGACATAATCGATCAGTAAAGAAATTCCACAAAATTACAAAAATGGTCATAGCTGGCAGCTCTTTCATGACTTTTGTACTAAATTCCTATGACATTTACTTCACATTAAAGTCCATTTATTGCATGAAGTTCATTTTGATTTCTCCACTGGACCGGAAGCTATAGGGAAAAAAGCTTTATTTTGCTGAGCAAATTTGCAAGACTTATCAGACAAAAATCACCATTGCTGGCAGTCCTATTCTAATTTTTCAACCAAATTTTCACCAAATGTTACACAGAGTAAGGTCCAAGTACTGTGTGAATTTTGTTAAAATCGAATGGCTAAATCGGAAGTTATAGGCCAAAAAGTGATTTTTCAAGATGGTACCACTGCCACAGGGTTGCCCGCATTTCAAAGACCTGGTCCTAGCTAATAACAAAATGTCCTGGAAATTTCATTATGATCGGATAATCCGGTCGTCAGTTCTCGTGAACAGAACTTTCGAGTGCTGAAAATAGAGGTAATTTTAAAAATTTTAATTTGACGGACAAAGGTCACAATTTATCAATGATTTGAATTTTTTGTCAAAAATCAAAAATTTTTGAGGAGGGTCAATGATTTGAAGGATTTTTTTCAGGAGTCTGCCGTCGTCGTAGCACTACAGCCCCTCTCAGGCCTTGGCTTCTCGTAGGTGACGCCTCCAGTTGTCTCGGTCCAATGACCGCGTCCTCCAATTTCGAAATCCGAGCAGCTTTGCGCAGTCTTCGTCGACAGAGTCAGAGCAGCGTTTTCTGGGTTTTCCCACTGGTCTTCGACCCTCGGCCCTTCCGTCGAATACCTTCTTAGGTACTCAATGCTCGTCCATTCGTTGCACGTGACCAGCCCATTGCAGCTTCCGCAGTTTCACTATTGTAGCAACCTCCGGCTCGTCAAAAGCCTCGTACAACTCGTGGTTGTATCTTATCCACCATTGGCCGCACTCTTGTTTAGCTCCAATTATACGCCTGAGGACCCGTCTTTCGAAGGCGTTCAACATATTTGCGGATGCTTGGGTAAGGGTCCAAGTTTCACATCCGTAGCACAACACAGGTCTGATGATTGATTTGTGGACTTGGAGCTTCGTCTTCCTGTGTATGCAGCTGGTCTTCAGTAGGGCCAGAACGGAGTAGAGAGTTTTATTAGCGAGCTGTATTCTCCGTTTAATTTCGTCAGTTTCACTGCCTTTCGTTGTCAATTTCGAGCCTAAGTATATAAATTCGTCCACATTCTCTAAATTATATTCGTCAAGAATTATATTTTGTCTAATGGAGGTCTTGTTTGCGTCATGATTTTTGTTTTCGTCTGATTGATCTTCAGGCCTACTTCCTTGGCTTCCTGGTCAAGTTTCAACAGGAGCTCTTTGGCGGATGTGAAGGAACGGGACAAGATGTTAATGTCATCCGCGTAGGCCACTAACTGGTTCGACTTATACAGAAGCGTACCCCCTGTGTCGACAGGAATCTTCCTTATCACGTATTCAAGTGCTAGGTTGAACAGCAGAGGGGCCAACCCATCCCCTTGCTTTAGTTCGACATTTGTGTCAAAGGCGTCAGTCAGACTGTTGTTGATTCTGACTTGTGATGCTGTCGCCGTCATCGTCATTTTGGTCAGCCGAACAAGTTTTGCCGGGATGCCGAAGTATAGCATTATTTTGTACAGTATGTTTCGGTCAATACTGTCATATGCTTGTTTAAAATCCACGAAAATCTGGTGGACGTCGATGTTAAATTCCCAGCATTTTTCAAGCACTTGTTTGACTGTGGAGAGCTGATCCGTAGTTGATCTACCAGACCTAAAGCCTCGTTGGTACTCTCCAAAGACTCCCAAAGACCCCCAAAGACTCCCCAAAGAGTCTGCCGTAGCTACAGGATTACCTGCACTATCTTGAAAATCAATGTGTGTTAAATCTTAGCCAACATCAATACGCTCTATGAATTTCACGATGATCCAATGTTTTTGTCAGAAGTAATGACAAATCAAAATTTGAAAAAAAATCCTTGCCTACTTTTAGGCACTTAGCACCCACACACGGCTCAAAATTTTCAATTATCTATCATAGAAAAGCTATGAACATAATTAGTTTTCATTCCCAATACTTTTTTTTAACAAAAATTTATACTGCTTGGAAATATAAAGTACCTCAAAACTCACTAAAACGCTCGCCGCCGCCAAAAAGTTTGAATATCTGAATCTGAGAAAGTCGTGGACTTACCTACAAAACATATCTACGTTCTCCGAAAATTTCAGCTCAATCGGATCGGCCACTCCAGAGACTATGTATATATATGTATATATATATATGTATATATATATATATATATATATATATATATATATATATATATGTATATAAATATATATATAAATATATATATATATACATATAAATATATATATATATATATATATATATATATATATATATATATATATATTTATTTATTTATTTATTTATTTAATTCAAAGATTCATCACAACAGAATACAAATTCCAATTATAGCAATGAAATAAGAAATGGATATAAAAAAAAACAAAGATTAATGTATACAAAAAGAAAAACATAATTCAAAAAACTAATGACCCAACGCTCAGGTCTAGGATAAATACTTTTAAATATCTTTTAAATGCAAAGAACGATTGTGGCAGAGTTCCAAGCCCCAATTCATTATGACGTCTAGGGATTCTGACGTAAGGAGAAAAGAAGTACATATTTGTACGCGCGAACGGAACAGTGAAAACTTCCTGAGACCTGTTGTCCCGTAACGAGCTGCGAGGTCGGAATGCATCGGTGAAGCCTGATATTATACCTCGTTGCGATTTGAACAGGAAGCACTCGTCAAGCAACAGCCGGCGTGACTCCAAGGTCGGAATTTGAAGGAAGGACAAACGGGAAACATACGGAGTGTAAGGGATATTATATTTAAAAAATAAAGAGCGTGTGAACCTACGCTGCACACGCTCGATGGCCTCAGAAAGGTATAGGAAACGTGGAGACCACACTTGACAAGCATATTCGAGAACACAACGAACTAACATTAAAAACAGACGAACACATGTACTGATGTCAACGAAGTTAGAGGCGGAGCGAAGTACCAATCCCGAGACTCGGGAGGCTTTAGCAGTGACTTCAGCAATATGGAAATTAAATTTTAATTTAGGGTCAAAAGTCACACCCAAGTCCCTAAATTGATTAACGGACGACAGATAGTTAGTGGAAATTGAATAAGAAAAAGAAATAGGAGATGATTTGAGGGAAAAGGTCATATGTTTACATTTGCTTACATTTAAGGACAAAGAATTGCGTTTACACCAATTAAGAAGAGCACACAAATCACTCTGGAGAATAATACAGTCATCAGCTGACCTGATAACTCGGAATAGTTTTAGGTCGTCAGCATACAGTAGACAAGGGGAATCAATAATGGAAGGAAGGTCATTAATGAAAATTAGGAAAAGTAAAGGACCAAGGATAGACCCTTGTGGAACACCTGAAGAGGGATGAAAAGGAGAAGAGGAGAGGTTGTTAATAGTAACTTTGCACTCACGGTTACTGAGGTAGGACGAAAACCAAGAAAGGATTGGCCCGAAACAACCGAACTGTGAAACTTTACTGAGCAATATACTATGGTCGACAGTATCAAAGGCTTTAGAAAAGTCTGTGTACACTACGTCTACTTTCTCCTGACGATCTAACGCAAGAGCAACTGTGTTTGAGAAAAGAATAAGGTTAGTCAAAGTAGACTTACCCCTCACGAACCCATGCTGTTCTGGAGCTAGAATAGGATGAATGATAGGATACATTCTAGAGAAGACAATTTTTTCAAGGATTTTACCAAAACAGGGGAGAAGAGAGATAGGCCGATAATTTGAGACGGAGGAAACATCGCCAGTTTTGAAAATAGGGTAAATATTAGAAATTTTCCAGGCGGAAGGAAAAATACCGGATGATAGGCTTACATTGAAAAGGATAGAGAGGGGGACGCACAATGAAGATGACATAGACCACGCGTAAAAATTGGGAATACAATCAGAGCCACCACCAGAATTCCGATCAAGGCTGAGCAATAAATTCTCAACTTCGATCGGATTAGTTTGGATTAGAGAAAGAGAAGGAGTGGAAGGAAAAATAAGGGGATGTACAAGAGAGGTAGAACTTTTAAAGGAGGAGGAAAAAAAGTTAGCGAAAAACTCACATACTTCTTGTGGAGACGAGAAGGTAGAGCCATTAAACGTTACTTGGTTAGGGATGGAAGAGTTTTTTTTCAAGGATCGAATGTAAGACCAAAAAGGTTTAGTATTGGAAGAAGAAATAGAAGACTCCAGACTAGCGAAATAATCTTCCATTGCCTGCTTCATTTCGATTTTAGCGGAGGATCGCAGGGACTGAAACACGGCAAGATCAGAGGCAGAATTCGATCTACGAAACTTTTTCCGAGCAACATTTTTTAGTTGGATTGCCCTCAAAAGTCGTTGGGTTAGCCAAGGAGGATCTGTAGATTTACGAGGGTTGAAGGTAGGTGTATAGGTAGAGATAACGTCATAGATGAAGGAATAAAATTTGGAGAGTGCATGATCAATATTTAGCCCTCGGAAAAACGAAAACCAGTTAATTTTTTGAAATTCCGATGTCATTCCTGAGTAGTTAGCCTTGCGAAAATTGTATCGAGGAGCAGCTGAGATTCCTTTGTCTGAAGAACATGACAATGGAACATAAAGAGAAAGAGGAGGGTGGTGAGCGTCTACTAGAACATAGGGATGGAACACAGAGGAGACAGAAATATCAGTAGAGGGAATATTAGTAAGGATAAGGTCAAGAATACGACCATTCAAGTTACGTGTAGTGTTAATCTGCGAAAGGGAGTTCAGTGAAAGGAAGGAGGAAAGTACTAAGGAGAGCTGATCATTAGACCGGATGCAGTTTGAAACTGGATTCCAGTCAATAGAAGGCATATTGAAATCGCCACAGATTATTAATGAGTCAAAAGGAAAAAATTTATGAAGGTAAGAAGATAGCTCGATAAAAAAATTTTCGTACACAGCACAAGAACTGTTACAAGGAACATATACAGAGAGAATTATTAAGTGAATGTTATTAGGAAAACAAGTACGGACCATCACAAATTCAACAGGAGGAGAAGGATGAAAGTTACGACAGAGTGCTCCATGAAGGGGTTCGCGTAAGGCAATCAATACACCTCCGCCATGCGATTTTTTGGAAATAGAGCAATTCCGATCAACACGAAATACCTGGTGCAAAGGAAGAACTTCACTGCTATTAATATCGCTAGAGAGCCAAGTTTCCGTGAGGCAGATAATGTTATCCAAGGCGAGCGAAGAGTTAAGGGATATGGATTGGAGCTTCGATCTCAAGCCACGCACGTTTTGATAGTATAATGATATTTTACAATTTTTTGAGTTTAGGTTGGAACAGGTGCTTTCCTTTTCCGTTGAAAATTCGAGCGAGGTCTTCTGATGAAAGTTTTGGCAATTATACCGGGGGGCCAGAAATTGGATTCCAGTAATTCCTTGTTATCAGCGGTGGTTGTTATTTTAAATGAGCTGATCAATCTTCCAGCGATGTTTTCAGGAGTGAGTTTAGTGCAGTCCAGAAGGGCAGGTACAAATCCAAGTTTGTGATGGATATATTTCTTGACAGCAGCAGTACTAGTCTCATAAGTAAGTCTTGTCACAAAGACTTGTAAAGGAGGAGTAACAGCAATCAAAGTTGGTGTTAGTGCCGAAGGCATCTGATGTAGTGTTTGAGCAGAAGTAGCAGGTTGCAGAAGTAGGCCAGTAGACACAGGCAAGGGATGAGCCGCTGGCAGTAACGGGCTTGGTAGCTGTTGCTGTGCATTACGAGATTGTTGCAACACTTCCATATTATCTAATGATAAGGATGGGGCAGACTGCCCAGAAAAGCCAGTTGACACTGGTTGAGGCGTAGGCAGTAATGGGCTCAGCAGTTGTTGGTAATTACCTGGTGGTAATTGTTTATATATATATATATTTGTTATATATATATATATATATATTTGTTATATATATATATATATTTCTTATATATATATATATTTGTATATGTATATATATATATATATATATATATATATATATATATATATATATTTGTATATGTATATATATATATATATATATATATATATATATATATATATATATATATATATATATATACATTAGTAATATAATCTTTGAGTCCATTTATCTAGGCATTCACTGCAGCCCCCAAGTAAGGGTTAATAAAATTATTGAGTATTATTTTTGTTAATCTTGTTATTTCCAAATTAAGCCAAAATATTTTTGAGGGTTCACTTTGAACGCGCTTATTTAATTGCATAATTCGACAAAGGGCTAGCCGCAGGCGGAGCTTTTCAAACTCTGTACCTTTTTGTTTGAAATTTTGATTTGCGGTATGTGAATTTTTCAAACTTTTCTTTAAACATTTATAATATAAAAGTTTCAGTATAAATGTCAAAAAATCTGGGCATTTTGAATAAAATCTGGGTATCTGGAAAACGTTGTGAAAGTCTGCCAATCTCCAGACTCAAATCTAGATCTGGCATCACTGCCTGCTAGTCAGGAAGCCAGGACCTTTTTCTGCGTGAAGTTAAAAGACCGGAGGAAAAAAAATACACGGTCGGACAAATAAAACCACTGTAAAAAAGTGCCATCGGTTCCGCAGAGCGGAAAAAGAAAGACACGTAAAAGGACTATACAGATTAACAATAGCTACGTCTACAATGTGGCTTGAAAGCGGATTAACAGTGGTCAATCCGTATTGTATACCAGAACCGGATTGATTTGGATTTGGCATTAAAAATACCCGGATCAAAGGATTGAGTGATCGAGAAATTTGAAGCCCACTTACGTTTTGCTCATGTAAGTGACTTGTAAGTGACATATAAGTGTCAATTAGCTGAATTGAAAATCTACTGTGACTTCTCAGACATTTTTATTTCAATCCAAGTCAGTCCAAGTCGATCTGCATGGGACTACTTAAACTTTATGATAGGCAGTTTCTTATCCTTTCATATTTTCCTTGTTTTTATTGCAAGGATGAAGATATGCCAGTCCCACGGAGAATTAGAAAGCCGCGGAGAGTCAATCGCAGAATGCGATAAAATTAATTATTTTTTATACATGAACTCGAATAATTAATTGTTATAAACTAAACAGCGATTGTTTATTTAAACGTTTCTTATAAAATATAAATTTAAAAAAAATAGGTTTGAATTAGCTACTCGCACTTCTGTAAAACAAACTCAGAATTTTATTATAAGAGCCAAATATTTTGAGAAAGGGCAGGTGGAGAGGCTCAGCTCTAACTTCTTTGAAATGCTGAGATGACTGAAGACAAACACAAAACGTGAATATATACGAATATAAGCAAATAAAATAATCCGTTTCAGGAGAAAGCGGATAAAAACATTTAAGAGTAAAGCTGTCCACATTCATTTCAAGCTAATGAAAATGTAAAAGGACCTTACCGCACAATTGGGGGGACGACTTTCAGAGCAGGCTGATATTAGGGTAACTCACCCTATATCGAACTACGAAAAACAGTACAGACTCAAACGAGTGATCCATTAATGATACCTCGTTTTTTTAACTAAATAATGACCTTTAGCTTAAAAGGGGTAGTTCTAAGTTAGTTTAAGTCAACTCCACCAGGTGGACCGCAAGTAACCTACCAATAGGTTGGTGGTGTTGGTTTAGTGGACATTGTTCTATATTTGCACTGATTAGGCTCTGAGCATCAGACTCTATGAGGGCTGGTGCCAATTCGCACATGACTTCAATTCGTGGCATAGGAAGCCATGAGATTAATAGGGCGACAACAATAGAGATAGTGGCTCTTAGAAGGGCACTAACTAATTCTAAATGTCTTCAATTACAAACTACTTCGGTTCGCTTTCGACGGGAAAACATATCAGATGCAAAAATAAACAGAGAAGTCTAAACGACAGGCATAAGTGAGCCAAACCCGTTAAACAAACAATTTGCATTTTTGAAGAAACGGTAGGTTTTGAGGACTCTTCCTGTCGCTTCAAACGCTTTTGGGCGAACCGATCAGGCAAAATATCCGGCGCATACAAGCGATAAGCTTGATGCATAGGAAAAGGGTCTAATAACCACTGATAGCAGCCCCTTTAAGTGGCCGAAAGGTCGGTGACAGGATGATCTGGAGAGAATCTCGGGAGAACTAGAGACCCCACAACTGAGCCCATCCGCGTAAAAATCACCTTAGAGGAATTGTATTAAGTGAAGTGGAAATGTTTGTTAAATACAAGCCGATCTTAGGTAAAGTATTGAAGGATTCTTTCGTGCAGATGAGGCATGCTGAGATTAGAGGAAGCCCTTAAAGCTATCTCCATCTAACGAACGTACTGGCAAATTGTGGAGAAGGAGGACCAGCAAACGCACTCAGTGTTCCGCCTTACTAAAAGGAGTACATGCAGACTTATCCTGAGAATGCACAAATCCATCAAAATAAAAACAAGCTGAATCCAGTCCTGAAGAGATACTAGAGATCCGACCCAGCCAGAATCTGGTGGGTGGATGACCGTGATTAGGAAGAAGAGCAGGAAGATATTTCCTAAAACAAGCCCGGAACCAGCTTTCAAGGACAAAGGAAATTTTCGGGATAAATATTTCTCGAAGAAAAAATTCTCAAAAAAGGACCCAAGCAGAGACAAATAGTGGGAGGCAGCTATGGCTAAACCAGTTGCAGGGAAAACGAGCGCTGGGGTCGTTGGTGTGATTTTCAAAGCAGTTCAGCTGGACGAAACTGACACGCAATATCACCGTATAAAGAAGACAGTAAAAGAGGGGTCCTCCTGCGAAACGGGAGAGGCGACGATCCCGCGATTCAAACAGCTGTGAAAAGTCAAGGAGCCATGAAACGAATGGCTCCTAGAGTCAAAATTGAGGAAACGGACCTATGTTATATCATATGTGATGAGGAGGTGACGCTAGCTTCAAAGGACGACTTCGGGTACGTTGCTGTCGGTGTCTGAGCTATATCCAAAGAAGGAGCAGCTGCACAGATCCAGATCATGATGGAGGCAGTATTGAAATACAGTCAGTCCGGTCACTATGTGACAGCTGCTCTGCTATGCCAAAGTGCATGCTTCGCATAGGGAATAATCGCACAGATGGTGCAAAGCATACCATAGGTTCGAGTTCCAGCAATGTGTTTAAGGACGCCCTTGACGCCAAGAAGAAGCAGCAAGGGAGAAAATGAGGGTTCTTCAATGAAACCTGCAACACTGCAGAGCTGTGGTAGCGTCTGAAGAAAGTGGTATGCGATAGCTGAACTAACACAATATGGTTGACGTATTGCGGGAGTGTATTTCGGCTTGGACCTTTATGGCCTGTAGACGGACTTTTTCCAGCAAAAAAACATCTTACATAGTCCGCGCTTTGGCAACCCGGATATCTTTAA
Organism: Nemotelus pantherinus; assembly: GCA_963978885.1. Classification (NCBI taxonomy): domain Eukaryota; kingdom Metazoa; phylum Arthropoda; class Insecta; order Diptera; family Stratiomyidae; genus Nemotelus; species Nemotelus pantherinus. The sequence goes on along the minus strand of OZ022265.1, from coordinate 78,420,552 downwards.
TCAAACCTAAAAACACATTCTAATATTTGCTTCTTACATTTCATATAAATAAAAAACCAGCTTATATATTGATCTGTCATTTTCAAAATAATCTTAGCATGGCTCAGTTAAATATGAAAACTTAGAGACCTTGAAACCAGTTGATAAATTTCTAGAAGGAATATCTTGAATCTAAGCTCTAGCTCTTAAACTTCCAGCCACAGTTTATTTTCATCGGCATTCAACACTTTATTAAACAAACTCAAAAAACAAACAACCAAGCAATAAGATAAAGAAGTGTTCTATCAAAAGCATTTTAATAAAGTAAAGATTTCGCTTCAGTATTAAAGAAAATACTTCCGAAGATGAATGTTTTCATCACAGTACACTGTCTTCATAGACTGCTTCTACTTTCAACGCAATCAAATTACATCCTTGGAAATTCGAAGCGAAATTTAAATTTCACGAAATTTGTAAACTGCTCGTAAGCAAACGAATATCTAGGCCACGAAAAACTAGAATTGCCCGAAGAATACGATGACCAAGAGATGGATTGGAAAATTATTAAGATCGACGAATATTCATTTCGTGAAGGTGCTCCATTACACAACTTTCCTTGGAAACAAAAAACGAATACTAACGCACCGGTCGGCGTAACCTTAACTCCTGCCCGTACTCCTCTTGTGCTTGAGTTTCGTGCCACACCTCATCTCACGAAAATTGCTTTCTAGCTTGAGTTTTGTTCCGAAGTGCCCATTTATTGTCTTCCTCACATAAATTTATTAGAATTTATCGATTTTAGTCAAATTGAAAGCAAATATTTGCCAGAAGAATTCCGAATTTTTGTTGCTGCTACGAAGCATCAGTCATTTTTTGCGCTCCGAATTTAAGCAAGTAAGGTATTATGGCCCTAGAGAAAATTGTATGTACATAGCAGAAAGGAATTTGACTTTCTTGCAGGAGTTGATAAAAAAAATTAATGTGAAAAGCTTGCACAGGCAGTATGGTACCTGGGGGGTTTGTCTTCTGAGAGCTATTGATTATCTGACGGAGCTGGTTGTGTTGTCAAATGTTTCTGACCAAGTTTACAAAAATAAAGAGCTTTTATATTTGTAAGTGTTTCAATTAGAGAAAGGTGTTTTCCTTGTTTCCTTGTTTGTTGAAGACATGACATTTCAGCGAAAATGCACGCGATATTGTTTGTTATTCGAGATGTGTTGTTTACAAACTGTCAGTCTGACGTTTCTGATTGTTCCTTCAAGATACCATACACGAACTGGGACCAAAACTTATAAAACTTTCTCGATGGTTTTAAAAGTGACGCGTATTTGTTAATGAGGAAAGCGACTGCAAACAGTGGTGTTTTTTTGTATTTTAATCTAATTAAGTTAAAACACTGCATAGCATTTAACTCCAGCCTAACGTCACAATTTAACATATTTCTTACTGTTTCAATTATTTTGTGCGGAAATTATACGCTAGCTACCTTTAAAGATTAACATATTATTTAACTGCAAACGAATTTTGGTAATGTTCGGCCTTTAACTTCAAAGACAGTCTGTCTATATGCGCACTGTGGGAAGTTCAACTGCACAAACTTTAATTTAACTGTGATTTCTTTCCGAAAATGTTAGATATGCATTAGTGAGTTTGAAATGCAACTGTAGGGCACATGAAAAATTTGAATTTCAGCCCAGATACGTTTTGCAAAACAACTGATCGTATCGTAACTGAAAGTCAGAGGCGGCGGCGTCAGTCTCTTACTTTTAAGATTAACTGTTGACTAAGTGGTAATTTTCAAGCTGTCGTGCCCATAAAATCGAAACAAACGGCACTTATTTTCATTTCGTGTCGAATCTTGACGAAAATGCTCGTCGTTTGCAGACCAAAATCATTTACCTTGAGTGGCAGCGCTCACGCAAAAGAAAATCGTTTAATTGGTCTGGTGAAAAATGATTGCGGCTCCGCGAAGCGCATCGCGTGCGGACAATATGAATATTTGTACATTTAATTCGAATTTAATCGAATTTAGTAGCTGAAATTATTTTGACCGATAGACTATTTTCTATACTATACGTACTAGTGTCAAATCGAATTGAAGCGCTCAACGATCCAATAAACTAAATTGACAGAGATAGATTGGCTATTGTGATCGATACATTACATTCTGGTTTGAAATATTACATTACATTCTGGTTTGAAATTTTTTAAACTTGTCACGCTAATGTGCTCAGCGCACTGTTTTGCTGATTGAGATATCAGCAACTTCAATTGGCCAATGTCTAAATAACAACTTAGTGGACTTTAAAGATTCTGAATACAGCTATAATTTAGTTTGCCGTGATTTGATGGCAAATTCTCTTCAGTGTCGGGCCAATTACTTCATCATTAAAAGCCACATCTAAACTAGACAATTGTACAGCTGGCATCGCATAAGCTGTGTTTTATCCGCATAAAGCAAGAGAGGAAGTCATACCAAACCATCTTCAGCTTGACATGCCTCGAGCATTCGAGTTTGAAATTTCTCCAGCTATGGAAAAAATACATTGTGCCAACTGGTTGTGGAGAGCTTCTTAGATCCATCATTTTGCACGTTAGCTGCTTTTGTGGCTGACCTAGTTTAGGGGGGAGACCTTGGTTGAATGTCCCGTCTGGTGTCCTTGATTGTTGTGGCTCAACCCGTCGACATAGTTGTTCTGGTTGTCAGCTTGTTGATGTACATATTTGTCTGCTGCTGAAAGTCAGCTGATCCATCAGTTGGCCGATCTGTCGGTCGATAGGTCGTGTGGACTCGACTCAACTCAATTCGAGTTTTTGGAAGACGGTGGTGAAGTGAAAGGGGTCAGGTACTTTGACTCATGTACAATCAACTTTCTAACATTTCCCTTCCCATCATCTTTATTTGCGCCTGAAGTCCCGAATGAGTGAATTTTGTGAATACTTTGCGACAATTGTTCATCCAGGACTTTTGATGCAAATGAGAATGAGCATAAGGAAAACATTAAAAACGTCAAAAAGATGCTAGTACTCGAATTAACATATCCGACCTCCTTCTGATCACCCTCGCCTTTTATAAATGGAGACTCTGTAACCTTTTAATTCCAGGGCGCATTTTGAATAATAGGTACAGCATTATAGTTTTCAAAAGGGCATTCGCGATTTGAAGTAAGCATCTGGGAAGTTAAAAATATATACGATTTTGGAATTATTTGGCACTAATCTATTCAAAATTTAATCCGATCAATTTTCCCAAATAATATTACCGGAGATTTATCTGACTGGCCAAACTTTGCACAGATTGTAAGGTTGTAATTGTTTGACAGATTTCAGTTGAGCGTTTGGAGGAATTAAGGTCCGGTATACAAAACGACTCAATTTGACGTGTCGGCACAGCTCGACTGACTCATTCGGAAGAGTCAATCCGAGTGAGTCAGATATTTTTGTTAAACAAAACTATATTTCAAATCTTTATGTAAAGAAAATAATGAACTAATGGAGAGTATAAAAACAAAGGTTAGCAAACATTAATACAATTTTATTATACAAAATAAATGAAGCTCAAAAAAGCGTATCGTCGCACACTATTTTTATTCTACTGTAAGTACATTAAGAAATAATATTTTTGACACTTTCTGCGTCAAAAAGACTACTTTCAACGACTTACCATTAAGACGATGGCCAGTCTTTGAAAGTACTCTCTCACGGGAAATAGAAGTGCTGACGACCCCTAATGTTTTCAGCATTAAGGCTGGTACTGAGTTCGAGTTCACGTGAAATTTTGACATGTTTCCATTATCTGGTCATTCTTTCGAGCGAAAATTTTGACAACGGAGAAAAGCAGAGACACTGCTCATTCTTGACGGATAAAATGTCAAGAATTTCAATTTTCGATCGATTTTCTTATTGGAAAGTCATTTGCACTGCTCAATTTTCAAATTGAAACACTAAATGTCACTTTTTCGCTCGAAAGAATGAACTGCACAAACTAAATTGGCGTGAAATGATTGACAACATGTTTCAGTGCCATCTATGTTTTCGAAGCGAAAGCAACTTCAAAGCAACTTTTCATGCTAAGAACACAGTACCAAACTTGCTTATTTTCAAGCTAAATTTTCGCCGAAACAGATTTCACGTGAAATTTTGTATGAAAATTTCACGTGAAATCGAACTCAGTACTATGCTTTAGGTGCGTTTTTTCACTTCATATCAGATCAAGGCTAACCGGATCGCAAAAAGATAAATTACAAAATGTGGGCTGCTCATTCACTTAAGTTGCTGATTTCAAAATAATTTATTTATAAGCCAATGTTATCAAAACATTATCATGACGTGTATCGCTTATTCAGCAGGTATTTGTCTTATCATCAAACTGTCAGTCTGTGAAAGTTCATTTGTTGGAAGTCCCGCAAGCGAAACTGACCCTCCATACACTAGCCAAGGACGTGTGGGATGCCACCCCCATTTGGACCCGTTGCGATTCCCGAAGGAAAAGCAGGGGTGCTCCTCGCACGAATCTCCCAGAGAGAGTGTACCTGAAGAACATATATAGTTCGACAAGCGCTTTATTTCCCCCTCTGGGGTAAAGTGAATTGCAATCAGTGCTGTCGTTGTACTCCGATCGGAGTATTTGTACTCCGTTTTTAGTAACCGTACTACTGTACTCCCTTCAATTGCAAAGTACTCCCTTTTCATTGGGAACACCTTTCAGACTCATACTGTTTTCAAATACCAAATTTCAAATATTGTTGGTTAGTACATATCGTAGAAACATAATTTCGACTATTTCTAAGAAGAAGACTAGAAGAATTTAGTTTTGTTGCGTAGGGTCCTCCTGCGTGAAATGCTCTTAACTTGCATTATAAATTCTCTGGAAATCGACCGACGGTGCGATAGCAATTGCTTGTTGGTGTCCTCTGCTACCGACCGTCGTGTCAGGTTCAGGTAGAGGGCTTTGGCGTAGACGTAGTGAAGTGTTTCGAATATTTCTTTAATTTTTGCGATACCATTGATTGTTTGCTTCATCGCGTAAACTGTTTTTCCTGGAGTATTTTAGAAATTTCTATGAAGAATATTTCAACTGCCTGTTTGAAGTGAATGATGAACTCAATGGTAAGTTGAAAAGAATATTGGGCACAAACTTGCAATGAAATGGTCGAATTTTCAGTTTGACGTCTACTTTTTGTTTGACAGGCAGCAATTTACCTATACAGCTCGCACCTCCAATTTCGTCTCCGCACTTTTTGAAATATATTAACGGTAATTTGAAAAGATTATTATCAGAGTCATGAGATAAAATGCTTTGAATTTTAGTTTTATGACACAAGTCATTTTTCCACCACCAAACACGCTGGTAATTATATTTTCTTGGACCGAACGCAAACAAAGCAATGAAACGGTTGGTTTCTAAAAAATCCACTAAAAAAATGAAACACTCTAAACTAAAAAATCCACTAAAAATCCACTAAATGAAATGGCTGAGCTTAGAATAGTTCAGTTTTTTTAGAACATAATTTACGATTCACGTTAGTATTACCATTGATTTTACAGCCGCCCAAGATTCTGAAATTGTAAAATTGTTTAAGTGTGGGAAAACGAAGTTTACTGATGTCACTGATTTCATTTTAAAGAATGAGCCATATGAGCAAAGAGCCAAAGTTTTGAAAAAAATATATCCTTATCATTGACAAAATGACAGATATAAGTACAATCAAATGTTTGGCCTTAGTTGTTCGATATTTTGACTTTAACTGGAGAGAAGTTCACGATAGGTTTTTAGGAACTCTCTTTGTTTTTGTATCGTCTTTATTAATTCGTTAAACTCTTTATGTTTCTTTATCGCCTTTATTAATTTGTATTAATTCGTTAAACTCTGAACGTTAAAGCTCTGTACAACTAAAAATGCTTGACTGTGGATATATTTCAATTATAGGTTACGTTAGGTTGAAATGGCTGCCGATCCACAGAGGCCTGCCGACCGGCACACATAGGCACAAGAGAGGCTCGTTGTGATGCTATAATACATTAGTGACTCTCTCCTACTCACTATACTCAGGAAACCATCTGCTTCCTTTGATAAACCGGACTATCGCCTTTAAATTGACCAGGGGCAGTCCCGTCAGGTTTGAGAGAAAGGGTGCACCAAGTGCCGCCAACCTTCTCCTTGCCAAAACCGGGCACTGGCACATGAGATGGAGGACGGATTCCTCCTCGTCCTCAGAGCCACAACTCCGACAGAAATCGTTAAACTCTACACCCAATCGTTGCGCGTGTCGCCCTATAAGGCAGTGGCCCGTTAGAACGCCCACAGTTCAATGAAGGGCGCTTCGAGTTAAGCCTAAAAGCTGCCTGGTGCGATGCGCATCCATGGATAACCAGAACTGCCTTGCTATCGCACAGGATGATTCCTCTGCCCAGGACTTCCTGGCGTCCTCAAGATATTTTTGCCTGATGGCCAATTTCACCGATGTCATCGGTATACCTATTGAGGAGCAAGACACCCCCGGTAACAAGGTTCCAAGCCTTGCCAGCTCATCGGCCTCACAGTTGCCCTGAAAACCCCTATGTCCAGGTATCCAGATCAATAGAACAACCGAATGTCTCGATATCTCCCTAAGAGATGCACGGCATTAAGCAACAATGATGGACACTGTACAAGGACCAGCAAGGAACTTAATAACCGCTTGGCTATTTGTGAAAATACCAATATTGTATTATTATTCAATTATAACTATAGTGTGAATATTTCCAATAAACTGAATCTTAGCTTGGAATGTCAAGTATGTTCAGTAATAATTTTCCATGATGAACGCCATTTATGGACTAACACATTCGAATTTTGTCGCAAATTATTCCAAACCTATTATTACTAAGCATAACATAATTTTAGCTGCTACTTGTTCTCTGCATTTTGTATGACGCATGTAGGATCGCCGTTACTCTAAATGTGATGCAAAGTCAATGTATTACAATTTGCCAAAGTATTGAAACGATTTGAATATTTCTATTGAAAAATTTAGTAAGATTTGCTTTAGACGAAGCTTCGGTTATAATGGGTACTAAGAAAGGTGTCAAATCCTTCCTTAAAATAGATTTTCCTAATTTGTATGCTATAGCCTGCACATTGAAGTCCTGGTTCGCAATATTTATATTCCCCCCCTCCCCCCCCCCCCCCCCCCCCCCACAGTTCTAAACGGCAAACGGAATACAGCCAATTTCAAGAGAGCTTTAACGTTAAAATCCATAAAACACTAAAAGCATCTGCGACCAGGTGGTTTTCGCTGGAAAATGTTGTTATCTAAATTTTTATCTCACCACCACTTTACACACTGACAGCTCATAGCAATAATTGAGCGATAAATTGCCCAATGTCCATGCCACTTTTCTGGTAGTTCCAAAATTTGTAACCAGATTCATGACTGGTTGGACCTTTATTCATCCAACTTACCTGAAACCGGCCAGACTAAGCTCATAGGATCTGTTGACTAGTAACTACATATAATATATATATATATATATATATATATATATATATATATATATATATATATATATATATATATATATATATATATGTATATATAGTATGATCAAAGCCATTGTACTCCTTTTCAATGTAAAGTACTCCCTTTAGATTAGGAAATGTACTCCTCTGAAAATTCTCAAAACGACAGCACTGATTGCAATACAATTTGATATATTTCCCCACTGATTGCGAGAAATAGATAGCAATATCCAAGTCCCAGTTGACGATACGTTTCTCAGTCAGATACGTTTCTCATTCCCGCTAGACAATATGCATGTGCTTTGCCAAGGAGACTATTTTAACGAATGGCGATTTATGCAATAATGATTTTCTTAAAACGTTCTCTGAGAATTAAAATTGTAAGCGACAAGGTAGTTAAGGCGGAATACTACGCTCGATACCATTTGGTATATATACTTTTATGCAATGCACTACACACAATTTCGTTTGTTACCAGCGAATGTTCGCTGTGCTTACTGTTTCTTGATGAGATTATACGCACGTCCGCGCATTCTCACCTATCAGCTAACACGGATATATACATACATTCTCACCTGTCATTTGAGAGTATGCTTTTCTCACTTTTGCATATGACAAAGTGAACTTATTTTGGTTTTGGTTCTTCTTAAGTGCCAGCTGATGGTAAATCCTTCACTCCTTACCCTTCTCTTTCATCAGGCAAATTAAAATTCATTCAAGTATCAATTTTTATGGATTTCAAATACTTTTTCTTTTTGAATTCAAAATGAGTACTCGAAGATCAGAAATTGCTATGGCTAGCGAAAGGTCCGATGATGAAGTCCCAGTGGTCCGATGTTGGTGGTTCTTTTTTGGAAGAGGAACTCGCAAACGACACAGCTGTTGGCAGCTTCCATGATTCGGAAAGTGAAATTGAAGAATCCTAAGATAGCCAAGATGTTCTAGAACCATCGAAAGGTAATATTTATTTCATATTTAAGCATACCGCATAGCATAATTATTCCATATTTAAGCAATAATTATTTCATATTTAAGCATACTTTAGAGGCATAAATGCCCCAAAAGTAAAATGGAATAGAATACCACTATTTAATGCAGTAAGGACCTATGAATTTAATGTTATAATTCATTTACCCGGAGCCACACAGCATATGGGACAAGTCGAATCTACTATGGAATGTTTTCGTTTACTTTTTGATGCCGACAGCATTATTAGACTTCTCGTTAGAAATATAAATTTATGCAAAAACAAGACAAAAGATAAGCTCAAGCAATATTGCGATGCACTTCCTACTGATATTATGGAAGTAAATGTGTTTTTTGTCTTATTGTTTTGTGTTATTGTACGATAATATTTTTACTAAGACGTCTGCGATTTGATAATATCTCAGACCGGGAGAGAAGACAAACACTCATAATGTAGCAGCCATAAGAATGTGCGGAATCTTCGATGGCAAATTTCTAACCACTTATTCTCCATATAAAAATTTACCCATGGAGTAATGGCACCCTGGGCACGTTTCTGAGCCTGATTAATTATTCAAAACGAATATGTATCGATCGGTGCATCTTTGCAGTTAACTTCCCGGCCCATATGATTATTTGGATCAATATTCAGGAAACAAATTTCAGCCGTATCCGACAATCTAACTGAACCTCTTGTTTTCCATTCCACAGTCGTTCCAGGCCTTCAAGATCGATTTAGGTCCAAATTTTGTATAGAAGTCTTCTTAGATTCGAGTGACGATGACAGCTCCTTGGTGTCTAGTTAAGCCTCTCCTACACAGTTTTCCATTTACCTTCGGAATTTCCTTGCAAACACTGATAATTGGTTTTTGAATAAACAATTTCATGTCTTTCTCATGTAGAATCAAATGCTTCTCTGGTCCGTAAACTTGCACTAAACGCAATCAATGGTATTTGTGCGAAACTCTTCCGATATGGCCACCCTGACTAATTATTGGCTTGTTCGCTTCTAGTTTATCGTAATTGTGAATTGTCGCAATGTCGATCGCAACAGTCGTGACTTTCTGGCGCGCAACCGCATCCTTGGCAGAGTCGTTGTATCTTTACTTAAACTACCTACACTTATTGTAAAAGTCTTAAATTAAATAAAATGTCCTGCCTCCTCTTTCCGAACTGTAACAAACCTCTGACAAATTGAGCCAGTGGCAAATGTGATAATCTGACAATATTAGACAGCAGGTGGATAGGTTTAATTCAAAAATAAGAGTATTCATGTATTCTTGCATTTTAACTTCAGCCAGCGAGAATTCGAACATAAAGTTCATGAAGAAAATGTTTAAGACTACTTTTCAAATAAGTCTAGGCAGAATCAAACTACGGTTTTTAGCACACGCACGAGGTTCCATTCGGTTCATTTTCTGTTCGTTTTCGGTCGCTGCCGACAAGTGTGAAACGGTGCTTCGGTTTCAATTCGGTGCCTAATAGAAACCGTATAGTACCGAATACTCCCTGAGCACGAATAGGTTTCATCAGGTTTCTATAAGGTGCGAATTCGTGTCCAGGGAACGCAAAGCAAACACACGCACGGTTTAGTTTCGGTTTTAACCTAATTGGATCATATGTGTTTCTTTAAAATTTATAGGCTTTCAGTTTGAATCTCTTTATTTGTTTAGTTTATTTTATTTAGGTTAGTCAGTTTTAGTTAGTTTTATTATAACCTCTAAATTTTTGAAATTATCAGTCGCAGTTTTTCTGACAAAACGAGCGATTTACCAGATGTTGATGTGAATCGGTTGATTTGTGCAGTGAAATCTAAAGTAGTGCTGTTGGACAAACCTTGTGCAAAACAAAAAGATAAATTTAAGATGCAGGAAGCATGGAAAAACGTTTGTGTGAAAATTTTTGAAGACTTTTATGAATTTGACGTCAGTACGCAAAGTTGAGGAAGAAAACGCAAAACCCAATATAAACCGTGTGAGAACCGTGTATGTGTGAAGGGATTTCGTTCGGTTCGGTTTGTTTTCGGTTACAACCAAAAACGAACCGAACCGAATAAATCCTCGTTCGTGTGAAACAAGCCTAACACTTCAGGCCGGAACACTTTCAAAATGGTCTAAAAAATTCATTTGTGTTTTGTTTTATGTATGCACTGAAAACTTTGAAGGCATTGTTTTCAAAAATAAAACAAGGGTTTCATTTTATCTCATAAATTATCTCCTATTTCGGATACGAAATAAGGTTGAGAAAGTAGCATTAGAATATTCTCTCTGGAATTTAATTTTTTTTACAAGTGCACTTAGCTACGAAAAACGATCAATCTGCTTCAACATTTAAGACCTGCTGACACCTAGCGTATCGTACTAATTTACTTACAGCTCCAACACTGAAACTGTCTATTAAATTTGCATTGACGCTACATAATTAATAGGGGGAACGTTCGAACTCAATTGAACAGTCTCTGACGTTCAAGTGCCATTAAAATTTAATCAAGTGAACCCAAGAGAGTAAAGTAAAAATAATGCCGCAATGGCGATCATTAATTTTCCACAGAATTTAAATTTTTCATTCACATCATCGTTTTTTCGTGGAAAAATCATTATATCTTCTGCTCGGATCTGACGGGAATATTTGGCTTTAGCAACTTCAAAGCAGACAAGCACGCTGCATGCGATAAAGCTTAAACAAAACACTGAAATTAAGTTTTATCGCCGATTGGCTTAGCAGATGTTTGCACGTAAAGCGTGTCATCGAACGAAATTGCTTTTCCCCCGGCTTTCTCACCTGTATGCCAATTCGTGCAGGAGCAGGAGGATGGCGTGAAAGTGTTGAATTTTACTATGGCACTCCAATTCCAATCATGCCATGTCAGGACTATCCGTTTTTATTGTCCCATCAATTTTCCTGCTGTTTTCTGGTTTTACTTTAACGGTCGTTAGTACAGCGCTGCTGACGTGCGTGGATAGGTGAAAATCCAAAATTGAGAACAGTTATTGATGGAAAATTGAAATTACTCTTATAAACGACTTCGATCGGTATATGAGAGAGTCTGTGTACTTAGTACTGCTAATATGTTTGCATATGGGTTTTTTAGTCGATGCAAATCTGAGACATGTGTGTGAGGTGCTAAATAAAAGTGTAACTCAAAAATATGAGTGATTTATAAATATCAAATATGTACATATGTATGTATATGATTGATTCGAAATTTATGAGGAATGTGCACCTATACTTGTCACCAACTGTGTCGAGTAATTATGGTATTTAAAGCCTGATGCTGCAAATAAATTTCATGTAATGATATTAATTTTATGCTGATTTCGATAAATCCGATTTGTCAGTTTTATTTCATTTTAAACAGATTTTTTATTATTTCAATAAAAATTTGGACTGAAAAGCTTTGAATTAAGCAATGAAACCAACAAATGATGGAAGCGATGCGAGCTAAGAGAAAGTTTTAGTACATAGTTTTTGTTCAAGTTCACGTTTGTCACTAAACTCTTTCACTATGATTTCAGACCATAGCCAAACATGGACACAAATTTCCAAATTAATCAAATTTCCTGAATGAAATTTGATGTTATTTTGTACGGGGAGTGCAAAAATATTGCTGGCACACATTTAACAACCATTTTTTTGCACAAAATGAAAGCTTTCTATGCTAAGTCCGGTAAAAAAGATGCATACACTGTTTAATCACAAAGTTGAACAGTTACACTTTTCATTGATGAAAACACGAAAATAAAACAGATGTGAAACCGCTCGATTAAAATTTTAATTGATCGCTTTTGATCATAGGCGCGTAAGCTTGAAATTATGTGGGGTGATAAAGTTTGGTCAACCATATGAGTTGACGTCATTTAGCTGAAGAAAATTATTCTAACAATGAAAAGCGGTGTAAATGAACGATTTAATTAGCACAAGCAAACTTTGAAATTGACTTGGGCTTCTAATTAGGAATGTTACGTGCAGATTATGATGCTAAATGATCTATGCGCGTCGTTTGTATATATTTTATATGTAGATGGCTTAAGGCGGCTTTAGATATGCGGTGTTTGTCAAATACCGAGCATCTAGTTTGGCAAACTTCGCGTGGTTTGGTTGCTCGCCTAGTGCTTGCCCAATGCCAAGCACAAACATTCGGGTGCTCGCTATTCCCGTAGTTTGTCGAACTTTCAACTCACATCAAAGTAGGCGAGCACTGTGTCGGATTCCCGCAGCTTGTTCATCTTCCAGTTTTGACGAACATTCGGCAATGTCCGAATGTCTAATTCACTGTGTTTGTCATTCGGCAAGCACCAAGCCAAATTATTTGACTAGGTGTTCGGTATTTGGCGAATAGAAGGTGTTTGACAAACACCGCATATCTAAAGCCGCCTTTATGTTATATTGGCAGGCAAACCGATCGCGAAAATTTAATTCGCAATTTTAAACGATATTTGGTTTGATTTCAGATACTTGTACGCTACTTCGACATTTAGGAGTGCATAGTTTTAATTCGAAGGGAATTTAAGATTAGATGATTATGTTCGTTAGCAAATTTACTTTTTCAGATTGGTATTTATTATCCTGTCTATAAATGACAACAGGTTGTTTTCGTTTCCATGTAGAACATTTCAAGAACTAAAGGCATATTTTTATATTTCATTAGCTCGTAAGGCACTGAAAAGTCTACTGTTTAGTCAACTGAATTTACGCCCTACATTAGTGTTGGATGTTGACACATGTAAACACGGATTTACACGCAATAGGAATATTGCGAACTTTGAAGAGTGTTTACACATGAGTCTATATATCCAACCCGGTTTTTTAGGAGGTTGAAGTGAAGTGGAAGAGGCCGGGTATTTTGATTTGTACTTGCGTTTCACTCCCGCCTTCTAAATAACCGGGTTGGACACAAGAATGCATGAAATCATGTGTAAACTCTCCTTCAAATTTTAACATGAGTCCATGCGATTAAACCGGTTTTTATAAGCCTTCTAAATAACTGCATTTGAAAACATTGCTTTGATCGCATGGAAGCATGTGCGAACTCCACCTGAATGTCAAAACAAAAAACCTTGTCTAACGCGGGTAATTCAGAGAAAATACTTATTCTCTTGCATTATTTGCGTCTGCTCATAAACGAATATTTGCAGAAAAAAACATTCTCCTCGATTTCAACAACGACAACAAGCAATTTATGTCTATTCAAGAAGCACTTTCGATCGTATTAAATATCAAAGTGAAATTCATTAATTCACTATTGACGTGAAGTACATGGTATCAATAATAACATTTGTGTATTCGCACCAAAAAAGTTGCCCTCTAATTTTACAATATGTCACGCCGCCCTCGTCATACAAACACATTTCAAGCTCTCGCTCACACAACTATGCCAGAGGTCGAAAATTACTTCATTTCTCTCGGTCCATTTCGTATCCATTCTTCTCACATCTACATAGATATAAGAAGAATGGATACGAAATGGGCCGAGAGAAATGAAGCAATTTTCGACCTCTAGTCGCAATGTGTTTGTGTAAAACAACAACAAATTTCATGCAGAAAAGTTGATATATTTGGAAATTTGTGTCCATGTATTAGTTTCCCCGTTATCCCAACCACTCCGTAGATTGGATGGATTGAAATGAATGTTTACATAGAGAGTCTACAGCGCTGAGGGGTGGTGCGTGCGGCATTGAGGGGAAAGCTGTTTTACAGAGAGTAAAATTGCATGTGTAGTAAAATTGCTTCATTCACGTACGGGTTCATGCATTGTGATTGCGTGTCCATTCTTTATATGGCTATGCACATCTATGTTTCAGCCTGTCGCAGCCACATTCAATTGTGTAGGTAATTCCATTCGATAACAGTGAAATTTTCAGACACTTTAGCAACCATTCTTTGACAAACAATTTTAAACAGTGCGTGTTTTCAGAAACCATAATCGTCCTACAAAAATAATCTTTCCATTTGGAGTCCGATAAATGTTTTTATATAATTCTCAATTTTCACATACAGTTGCTCACAAAAGTCAGCATACACCGCTTAAAAACGCGGAATTGGCAATATATAGTGTTGTAATATTTTCAAATATAAAAACAATGTTTCCTGATAGATGGCGCTGAAGAGTGCTCCGAACATCTGTCTGTTGAAATAAAGTGAACTTAATGTAAGAGAGAGATAGAAAAGGGGGTTGAATAAAATGTGCCGAATTGAACAGACGTGTTTGATTTCTTAGAGGCGGAAAATTCCAACAAAATCAGAAGTGGGATTCACCCGAAAGTTTTTTCAATAAGCGTGTAGTGCAGCGAAAGATACGTGTAATCAGTAATTTTCCATAGTTTTTTGGTTTTGTCAGTGGAAGTGATCGAAATGTCACAGGAAAATGTGAATGATGCTGAGACGTGCAAAATGGATGCACGGAGATTTAATTTTGAAGGGCTGTTGCCTACGTTTGATCCGGTCAGGGGAGATGATATCATGACATGGATCGAAAAGATTGAAGAATATGGAATTATGTACGATTTTGATAATATCACATTGATACACCACGCTTTAAAAAACCTGAAGGGAGTAGCCGCAAAATGGCGTGATTCTGTTCGGCACGGAATGTTAACTTGGCCAGAGTGGAGAAAATTATTAATGGAAACTTTTCCATGCTCCACCAGCAAGCGAAAACTGCGCATTGAAGCGGAGATGTACAAAAAATTGCACAAGCAGAACATTACCGAGTATTTTTTCGAAAAATATTCTAGATGTCTGGCCGCTGAAATGAGCGAGAACGAAACTGTGGAATGGATCGTTGACGGTCTACGAAACAACCGATATAAAGACTTCTTAGGGCCTTTGAAGGTATATACCAAGGCGACTGATTTGCTGCTCGATCTGCAAAATGCCAGCGAGCACATTGAAAGAGACACTTTTTTCTCACAAAATCAAAGTAAATGTGTCAGAAGTGAAGTGCGAGATGTGAACGTTAGTCAAACGACATGTTTTAAGTGCGGACTTGCAGGGCATTATGCTCGTAACTGCAAAACAACGGGAGAAAGTAAAACGAAAGTCTGTTTCAAGTGCGGTGCAGCGGGACATTTCGCAAGAAGTTGCAGAGGCGACGCGAAGTCGGAAGGCAAACACGTTATGCTAATTGAAAACGAAGGGCATCAAAAATACATAAAGAAAGCAAAAATAGCGGGCTATGAATTACAGTGCTACATTGATCTTGGCAGTAGCTGTATAACTGTGCGAAAGAATTGGGTAGAAAACCATGGATTGACATATTACGAAGACGATAGCTTAGAGCCCCTCATTGGATATGGTGGTGGAAAAGTGCAACCTGTTGGTTTGTTGACAGCTAACCTCGAAGTAGATGGTATTAGTGCGAAAGTTCGAATCCATGTGGTCCCTGATAACTGTCAGAGTATATGTCTCATTGTGGGACACCCGTTCACTGAACAGAAACACGTAAAAATAGTGAGCAGCACAAATGGATTGGAGGTTATGTACAATGACTTGCCAAGTATTACGACGGTGGCGCAGACAAAAATGATTGCGGCGAAGGCGGCGATTATACCGAGCAACTACTTGGGACATGTAGCCGTGATGACAAATCTACCTGGAACTCAACTATGTATTGAAGGTGGCATCCGAGATAATGGAGAAGTCATTCCAAGGTGCGTCGTAAGCACTAACGATTGTGGCGAAACTATCGTTCCGGTTCTAAACCTGTCAGCATCGGAGCTACACATCAAAGGTGGAGATCACATAACGCGTGGGGAGCCCGTATCGCAGCAGGTAAAACCAAAAGAAACCGAAGAGCAGAGCTCCACAGATGGGGATAATGACAAGGCCAGCAGTGAAAATTCCTTCCAACCGGATCATATCACGACTGATTTGACAGGAGAAGATAAGATTAAATTAATTTCTCTAATAGAACAATATTCTCATTTGGTTTCTACTAACATTTTTCAGGTTGGATGTGCTAAAGATGTTTCAATGGAAATCAAGTTGCTATCTGATAAGCCAGTTGTACGTCAACCCTATCGCCTTGCGTATGCTGAACGCGAGAAAGTGAAGAAGATGGTTGAGCAATTACAGAAAGCCGACGTTATTGAAGAGAGCCATTCGCCATTTTCGAGTCCTATTGTTCTTGTCCGAAAAAAATCAGGCGACGTTCGAATGTGCGTCGACTACAGGGATCTTAATAAGGTAACAATTAAAGAGCATTTTCCGTTACCAAGAATCGACGACCATTTAGATAGGTTACATGGGCAATTATATTTTACGTCTTTGGATCTGTACAGTGGTTATTATCAGATACCAATGCATGAAAATTCAAAAGAAAAAACTGCGTTCGTAACCCCAGACGGGAAATATCATTTCAAACGGGTACCATTTGGGTTAAGAATATATTAATCGGTTATTGCGTAATCTGCACGGTACAACTACGATGAGCTATTTAGATGATTTTTTCATACCTAGCAAGAGCGTTGATGAGGGTCTAACTTATTTGGAAGATGTTTTTAAGGAAATTGGTAGAGCGGGATTAACTTTAAATTTAGCTAAGTGCTGTTTTCTTATGAATAGAGTAGAGTATCTTGGTTTCGAGATTTCAAAAGACGGTATATCGCCAGGTGAAGGCAAAATACGAGCGGTGCAACACTTTCCTATCCCGAGAAACGTTCGTGACGTTAGAAGGTTCATAGGTTTAGCAATCTTCTTTAGGCGTTTCATTTTAAATTTTTCATCACGAGCTAGACCACTCACGGATTTATTGCGCAAAAATGAGGAATTTATTTGGGGGTCGAGTCAAGAAACAGCCTTTAATGATATAAAACAATCGCTGATTGATGCACCCGTTTTATGTGTTTATAATCCGCATGCTCGAACAGAACTACACACTGATGCCAGTGCACTTGGACTGGGATCAACGTTATTGCAAGAGCAACCAGATGGAAAACTGCATCCTATTGCCTTTTATAGTCGGAAAACAACTCCAGAAGAATCTAGATATACTTCATTAGAACTGGAAGCGCTAGCCATCGTGTGTTCAGTTGAAAAGTTTAGGGTTTATTTGCTAGGCATTCATTTCACCATAAAAACTGATTGTAACAGTCTTAAATTGTTAGAAGCGAAGAAGGATATGAGCCCGCGAGTCGCTAGGTGGCTCATGAGGCTATCCGAATACACCTATGACATACAGTATCATACTGGTTCAACAAATGCAGTGGCCGATGCATTGAGCCGACACCCTGTTAATGACTCAGAGGAAGTAGATATTGCGGGGCTACCTATGTTGGGGATTCAAATTTCTGCTGATTGGGTATCTGCTATGCAAGAGAGAGATAAGGAAATATCGGATATTCGCAAGATGTTGGAGCTAGACGATGGTCCTACTCGCGAAAAGTTTACTTTGCATAACGGTAGAGTATATCGGACAGAAAATTGCAAATGGAGACTTTACGTTCCTGAAGAATTAAGAAATGAGCTTATATCAGAAGCTCACCGATCTCTTGCTCATTTGGGTATTGACAAAATACTGGGAAAGCTCAAAGAAACTTATTACTTCCGGAATATGGTAGATGCAGTAACCAATTTTATAAATAGATGCTTGAACTGCCTCTTTTATAAAACGCTAACAGGAAGATAACCGGGCTTCCTTCATCCATTGGATAAGGGATCATCTCCCTTCGACACAGTGCACGTGGACCATTTAGGCCCGTTTGTCAGGACGCGGTCGCGAAAAAAGTTTGTTTTCGTACTAGTTGACGGGTACTCAAAGTACTCCTTTCTTGAATCAGTAGCTACCGTAGATGCTGCTGAAACAATCACCGCGATTCGAAGGTTTGCATCACATTATGGAAGGCCTCGTCGTATCATTAGTGATCGGGGAAGTGCCTTCACTTCGGGCGCTTTTCGCGATTTTTGTAGGGCAAATAGCATAGACCATATTAAAGTGGCAACAGCAACGCCGCGCGCAAATGGCCAAGCCGAAAGAATTAACAAATCAATTGTCTCGTCTCTAGCGTCTTTATCTAAGGGACTTGAATGTGCAGATTGGGATAAACATCTGGGTGAAGTCCAATGGGCAATAAACAATGCTATACATCGAGTGACAAATTTAGTATTTCAATTTCTTAGCGTATCTTTGCAAGATAACCCTTTAACACTGGAAATTATTAAATTGAATGCGGAAATGAATCACGAAAGTAATCACAACGTTGAAGAGCTATTACAAAAAAACGCCGTAAGTCAAAAGAACCAATTTGATGCGAAGAGGCGAGCAGCTCCTTCTCTTCATGTTGGGGAATTGGTGCTGGTTAAAGCAACTTGCAGGTCGATCAGTGAAAGCCGTAAATTGCGTCCTAAATATCGAGGTCCTTACACAATAACAAAGGTATTGCCAGGCGATAGGTATGAAGTACAGAGTGTTGCTGGAGAGAAGAAGCCCGGAAAACAATTTACGGGGGTATTTCCGATTGATAGCATCAAAAGCATCCAGCCTCAACCTAAAATCTAAAGTATTCCAAAAAAAAAGTCAAATAACTTCCAACTATATGAGATTGATGTATTAATTGTGTATCGAATTGCTGAATTTGCTTTTATTTGATTTAGTATTATAATAATGTAGTATCTACACCATATACATTTGTAAAGTATTGTTAAACAGACAGATGAGCGAAATCTCATACGCCGCATAGCCGAGGGCGTCATGCAATATAGCGTGGCCGAATGTTGTAATATTTTCAAATATAAAAACAATGTTTCCTGATAGATGGCGCTGAAGAGTGCTCCGAACATCTGTCTGTTGAAATAAAGTGAACTTAATGTAAGAGAGAGATAGAAAAGGGAGTTGAATAAAATGTGCCGAATTGAACAGACGTGTTTGATTTCTTAGAGGCGGAAAATTCCAACAATAGGTAGAAAAAAATGAAACGACGGATGAAAAACGAACTTAAAAGGAATATCAGAGACATTGTAATCTATTTTACACAGAATTAATGAGAATATACATATACATACACACATACATAGTAAATAACAAGAAATTCCGCTGAAAGTGAGGAAACAAAAGTCAGCATACACCACAGAAAATTCAAAAGAATCAGCCTAAGCGATGAGTCATACTGCGATAAAGATTGCTACCAGTGTTAATATACAAAGATAAACATTAGTACATTGCAAGTCGATCAAACTAAAGTGATTTGGGTGCCTTTAAGGGGGGAAATACATGTAAAATCGAAAAAAAATTGCTAATTTCAGATTGAATCAAAATATATATATTGTTCATTCAGAAAATGTTTAATATTAAATCCTTAAAATACATGTCTCACAGTAAATGAAAATCTTTTTTTAATAATTTTTCAACACAAAATGGCGGCGGTGCGAGCGAATGAAAAAAACACATCAAAAACTGCCTCGTACAACTTAACGCCTTTTCCGGGGAACTTGCAACATTCACAGAGAAAAAAATATGCTAATGAAATATGTAATTCATAGGTGAACCAATAAAATTTATAAAAATATTTTAAATTTTTACATTAATTTTAGATTAAACATAAAATTCGATTATTTTTCAAAAAAATCACACTTTAAACATTAATAAACAAATTATTTTTCTGAAATTACAATAACATTTAGGTTCAACGAGGAGATAATACTCTTTTGTAGATGTGGTATAAATTTGAGCCGGATCGCTTCAATATTTTTTGAGATATCTTGTACGGCAGTTGAAAAAGTACTACTTTGAGAAAAACGCGTTTAAAGTTTTAAAGCTCCACCGACCTTGGGAACGCCGCGCTGCCTTTAACTGACTATAACTCGAGAACTAATACGAATATCGCTTCAAAACTTTTTTTGGTTTATTCTAAGAGCATTTCAAACATTTTGATGTAATAAAAAAAATCGATTTTATTATTAGCAGTTACATGTATCTCCCCCCTTAATGCTTAAAAGTGAGTACACGGAAGGAAACAAGTTTGGAAGTGCGAAAAATCGTCCTTAGTGAACGAGTGGAAGGGAAGTCGTGTGGTGAAATTGATAAAATAGTTGTAAAAAGTCGGGCAACGGTGCAAACGATCATACTGAAAGCGGAAACAGAAGGGAGAATACAAAATAAACAACGAACAGGTAGACCCAAATCCTTAAGTAAGAGAGATGAGAGAGACTTGTTACGGAAAATAAGTAAGGAGCCACAAAAAAGTGCTCCGGCAATAGCCACTGCACTTGCAAAGGCAACAGGGAAGCAAGTGAGTCCTGAAACAATATGTAGAGTTTTGCGTACTCAGGGTTATAACGGTAGAGTTCCGCGTAGAAAACCTTCCATTTCTCCAGTTAATGAAAAGAAGAGGCTTGACTTCGCTCGCCTGCATCTTAATAAGGACGAAAATTTTTGGAATCAAATTCTATTTAGTGATGAGAGAAAGTATAATATTTATGGCTCTGACGGGTGCGGATACGTGTGGAGGAAGCGGAATCAAGCATTGGCAAAGAAGAATTTGCGTACTACAGTGAAACACGATGGAGGGTCAGTCCTCGTATGGGGCTGTATGTCGGCCGCTGGTGTGGGGCAATTACATTTTATTGATATTACTATGGATCAATACATGTATTTGAACATATTGCGAGGCGATTTGATACCTTCTGTGCAGAAATTAGGCCTACAGCCAGGTTGGATCTTTCAGCAGGACAATATCCAAAACATACAGCTAGAAATGTCAAAGAATGGTTGCTGTATAACGTCCCTCATCAGCTTCACAGTTCACCTCAGTCTCCCGATTTAAACCCTATAGAGCATTTATGAGAGAAATTGGGTCGCAGAATTCGTGAGCCAGCCGTAAGAGCAACTATTACTAGCAAAGAGACCCTGAAATCTGCTCTGCTGTGTACCTGGATGAATATTCCACCCGAAATTACCGGATATCTCGTTTGTTCAATGCGAAGGCGTTTAGAAGCTGTTATTAAGGCTGGTGGAGGGCCTACAAAGTATTGAGCTCACGTTTTTTGGTCATTCTCGTTCTTTTCGAAACATGGCTCGTAGTGTATGCTGACTTTCGATGGATGATTTTTTTTAGTTTTCATGGCTTATTTCTTTCTGTGTTCGGATTTTCTTTATTGTTATGTTATGAAACTTATATTTAATGCCAATAGAGCTATTTTTACGTTTTCATTGCATTCTGTCTTTTTCCACTGTACCATATTCGTGTTTTTACATGCTGTATGCTGACTTTTGTGAGCCACTGTATATACAAATTTCGACGAATTTTTGAGCCCGAGAAAAAAAATGATCTTTTAAGTATTTTTGTGAGCTAAATTTCAATCCGTAGCTCGTTCCCCGTAATTACTATTGCTTATGTTGGTAGTAGCAACAAAAAATTTTATTTTCCACTCTTATTACCGATGTTTTGGAGAGCCCAGCAAAACCATACGGATGGTTGATGCTTTTGCTTGACGAACGTGGGTGGCGTAAACTCCAAAAAATGTTAATAGCTTCAAATGTCTCAATGTTTCATCATTATCGGAGTCAATTCCACGGAACAAAGACGGTCGACTGACAATTTTTTCGGCACGAGGTCTTGCACCGTAGAAAGTTCCGATGTAAGTATGAGCAGTGGATGAAAAACAACCAGTTTCAGAATTTGAAATAAGCAATTCTGTTCGAGACTTGCACCTATTCAAACAAAAAGCAGAATTACTAGCACTGCGTATGCAGCAGAAGAAACCCTTTACAGAAATAGGAATGAAGCGTTGATGCTGTTTCTAAGAAAACAAGATGTGTTATTAATGATGTAGGTTTATATGAAGAGGTTAAACATCTGTAGAAGGCTCAAAATTAAGGTAACTTTCTTGCAATCTAGAAAGACTCATCTATCCTGCTTACTCATGCACACAGAAGCAAGAAAAATTACTTGGCAGTAATTGTAAAATTGAAAGCTTGTAAGTATGATGAACATATATCTCTATGGATGAACACAACTGGAGACTTCGGGGCGTTCTGAAAGTATACAATGAATGCATGGCCAATTCGTTAACAACATACATGAGAGCAACATAGCGTTTCTACCACGCACTGATTGATCCAACTTGTGTCGTTAAAAAAATTTTAAAGGCCCTTAACTTAGATGGAGGAAGGAGGACATTTTTTTTCTGGCCAGATATTGAGCGATTAATGAGCGACGGCAAACTCAAAAAAATCTTATGTCTTCAGAGATTCCACCGATTACTTTTTTAGACTCTACAAATTTAATGAAATTTGATTTTGACCTGGTAGTCATTATTAATTGTTTTTAATGTGTACCAATTTTTTTTTTCTAGCTTGTAAAATATTTTTAAAAAAAACCGATTTTTCCTTTCAAAGCTAGATATATTTAGTTTTTTGTGACATATATCGATATTTCGAGGGTAATCTGCCCTCTTCTTCAGTGTCTATCGGTCTAATCTTAATCTAACTTATGTATGTTACTTATAGAGCTTACTTTTAAAGTATTGACTTATACTAATTACCAACTAATTTTCTATTAATTGACTTATACTAATTAACGTTGTTTAAAATGGCCAAACGGGAAAGATTGCAGCTTTTTAGTCAACTGATTTATAAATGAAAAAAATGCAGATGTATCAACGACAAAAAACACATAAATGACAAAAATTTATACGAAAATGCATTTGAAGCCAAAATATGCTCTAAAGGCCGAAATATGCAAAATATGCATAAATATTCGAGGTCTAATTATAAGTATTTAAAAATTATTTCATGCTCAGAATATTTTAATTGAATAAAATTTTAGATTTGTGTAACAAATTAGCTGTATAAGCTGTAAATAAGTGGTTGATTTACAGACCAGAAGCACGTTGCTGTCATAAAATTAGGTATCAGGCATTAATGCTTCATCCACGGTAACATGGCTGTTGTGTTTGTTCGAGTATCGAGTGTTTGTTTTATTTCTAAAAATTATGCCTGGGAATGTTTAGTGATATGAACTATATTTAGATGCTCACCAATTTTATGAATACAAGTCTGCATGCTGTCATATAATTTTATATTGATTACTAATGCTCAATTAACATCAGTTTTGAGTTTTTACAATCCACTAGACGTTCGGTGTTTCCAAATTAAGTTGAAAAGCTTTTACAAGTTATTTATCAGCTTCCGCTGAAAACAATTCAACACTGGATGAAAAATGTTCACTCACTTTTCATTCTTCTATTCAATGTGCGGAATGAACACATTAGCAAAGCACCAGCCTGAAGGAGTAAACCGAAATATATGCAGTCAGTTCGGAATTACATGACCCTCATATATCATTTTCAACGAATTCCGCCTAAAACAGTGCTCTCACTTGTGCCAATCCAATGTAGTATTCAGTCCAGACTACGCTCGAGGAAAGTGCTATGGTTACGAATTTTCCAGTCGAAAACAAATTTTATTAGAGCGAGAAAATAAATTGGTTCGTAACAATTCAATCAATTCCGACATTCTTCAAATTC
Organism: Nemotelus pantherinus; assembly: GCA_963978885.1. Classification (NCBI taxonomy): domain Eukaryota; kingdom Metazoa; phylum Arthropoda; class Insecta; order Diptera; family Stratiomyidae; genus Nemotelus; species Nemotelus pantherinus. The sequence goes on along the minus strand of OZ022265.1, from coordinate 78,396,644 downwards.
AAATCGATTTGGTGGCTGCTCTCGTAGTCCGCAAGAGAAGGAGGCAGACGATAGCCATAGTTGGAAGTGCTGCGAAAGAGGAAAGAGCAGGTCACTCGGAATCAATCAGCCGATTAGGCATTCCATGTGTTTGGCCTCGTTGTTAAATTTATGAACGTGATTGAATGAGTTATTTTCCCTTGTTGTTGACCTATACATAGTCTGCTAGCTCTAGCAAGGGACGAGTAGATTGTGTTCCAGTTAATATTTACTACTGCTTGGATAAGAATATGAAACCGACGGTGATCATGACTACGTTCAACCCATTATCTAGCCCTATTTGATTTATTGAGCAGCACTTTTCCGGATATTTAAACATTTTTATTTCGTCATGGTGGGTATAAGTTTAATGGAGACATGCTGTATAGTATTTTAGTATTTTGGCAGCATAATTATTAATTTGGTTCGCTCTTGGAAATTTATTTTGGGTACAGGCTTCAGAGAAGTTTATTTATCGGCTTCCTTATAAAACGTCAAAATGTATGCGAGGAACTTTCAATTCAATTTACTCATTCATATTCAAACAAAAATTTACAGTTATTTTAGAGTTCAGAAAGAATCTTTGCTCTAAATCAGCTATACTCAACCCGCGGCCCATGGGCCCCTTGCGGCCCGCGAAGCTTCCAAGTGTGGCCCGAAAATGAAAGCTATTGATTTCCAGTTAAATTTGTCATGTTCATAAATATGCTTGTGTGCAAAAATGCATATCCAAACATAGTTTCATATCCAAACAAACGAGAAATCTGAGAGACTAAGGCTATCATTGCAAGAGACACTCGGTGTACGGCCACTGACCCGCCAACCCTTGTCGGAGCATAGAATTTAATGAGAGCTTACATACAGAGCCACAGTATCTAGGACCACTGGATTTCGAGTAATTTCTCACGCAGTAAAAATGAAAGAAAAGAGTAGTAGGTTGAAATTAATAGTAGGTAATATTTTTTAAAAACGTTATAAAATGAAAATTTACAGACAGAAGATACTGCTAAGCATATGTATATGTACATATTCGATCACATCATGGATATGACTTGAAGAGCTGCATATATTTTAGTTTAACTATTGACTTGAGCACGGACATTTCATCAACGCCACAATGTACAGTTTTTGTTTGATACTGCAGAGTGTAACTAATGATGATTTTCAGGCATTACTTCCAAAGAAAAACCACAAAAGTGGGGTAAAGATTTTCTCGAAACGATTGACATGATTTTTAAGAAAAATAAAATTGACTTCAATGGGCCTTTCTAGACTTGTATTCATGATTCAGTCCTCAAACCGGTTTTCTGGGCAAGAGGCAGAGGAATCGAGGGGAAATCTCTACAAAAAGTGATGCACTTGGAGAGAATTTTTCATCACTTTTGAGACTGATTGAAACTGATGCAAATCACTAACACAACTATTAACATAGTTCACGGGTCATAAATTTTTCATGAAACACTCAAGTCGAAATGAGAAAACAACAACACGCACACATTCATAGGCATAATCGGTATATGAACGGTTTCGCTGCTGAAGAATACAAGTGTGGAAATGGTGTGGAAATTGTAAAACCAGTTTGAGGAGTGCATCAAGAATACAAGTGTAGAAAGGCCCAATGACCGGATCGGAAAACGGATTTGATTTTCTATTAAACCCTAAATACACATTAACAAGTCTACCATCATTCTATTGTGAGAACACAAAAAAAATTTGGTAGCACGTGTTTCGTCTTCGGCATAAAATGCTGTAATAAAGACTGTCATTAATGTAGTGAACTATATTCGAGCCCGAGAGCTGAATCATAGAAAATTCAAGAACCTTTTGGAAGAGCTAAGCAGTATTTATCGTGATGTCACTTTACATACAACAGTGCAGTGACTAAGCAAGGGAAGAGCTCTCGATCGATTTCGACGAATGGAAATTATGTTATTCTTGCAACAGAACAACAAAGTTGATAGTGAACTTGATGATGATCGATGGCAGTGTCTTGTAGCATTTCCTTGTGACACCACGGTGAATTTAAGTGAATTGAATCAATCTGTAGAAGGTAAAAGCAAAATTATAATGCAGATGACCCAAAAAGTATTTGCATTTGAAGACAAGCTGAGCATTTCTGTCCTGATTCACATAAACGATCTATATTTTGGTACTTCCGAAATATTCAATGATTTGTGTTTTGATTTGTGCTAGAAATATATGGAAAGTGCGTTTTTCAATATTGATTTTAAACATACTTTCACAAAAAATATTTTTTCAAATTTTGCAGATATATGAGATTTCACAGATAATCGATTATGCAGTTTTTGAAACCGTTGTTAGCTCAAATGTAGATACAACATTATATATATACAACATACAGGGCAGATTTCTTGAGAAGGCATAAAAAATCAAAAGCTCAATCATTTTCCCCACACTTTTAATGGCTAATTAAAACGACAACACAGCCACAGTATCGGCTGAGTTCAAACGAAGATTTCAAGAGCTAAGAAATTTCGGGAATTGATTTTTGCTTTTTAAAAACTCCTGGCACCTAGATTCAGCAGTTATTAGTCAATAAGCAGCGCTGGGATTCAGTTTTTCACAATTGTTTGATGGAACCATTGAAATTAAAAATGACTCGAATGAGGAGGTTATATTTGATGAAAAGAGATAGGTAAATGAATATGCGAAATTGTGGCAACTGATACCGGCAAATTATAAGACAGTGAAAAGCTTTGCCCAATTGCTTTTGACGCTGTTCACATGTACTTATCTGTGAGAATGAACAATACAACAATTTGTTATAAAAATCAGCTTATTGATTTTTAAGAAGATGGTATCTTAAGAATTGTAGCAGCAATTTTCAGTCTGATTTAACTAAAATTGTGAAAACTTTGTCATAGAGGTCGTACAAATTTTTTACTAAATGTAACTTTCACCATAGAATTTTTTGTTCATTTGCCCTTGTTTTTGCAGCTATCACTAGACTGCGGCCCACGTAGGTCAGTACACATTTCTTAGTGGCCCTGATATAGAAAAGGTTGAGTATGGCTGCTCAAAATTGTTTATCCTGCTTATGCTGGTTTCGCAGTCTCTGGATCTGGTTTAGTGCTGCTACGAGGAAAAGTTGACAAGAAAAACCTTGATTGGATATTTTATTTTATATACTTACTAAAAACTATTTACTACTAATCGTTATTACTAAGCGAACTTAAAATCGATGGGACCTCACTATAAGGAAAGGCCACTTATTAGTGAGTTTGTATATTTGATATATTGGTTTCGAAATGGGACGACTGCTCACGCGACAGACAGTACGCTGGCTTCTTTGTAAATTTTCCCAGTTCAATAGCTTGAAAGTTTGTCCAGCATCAGTTTGACGGCCTTTTTTGACAGATTTAACTGACAGATTCTTTTTATGGGTTTTGGCACAGTGTATCCACGTACGAGCCCCATAGAGTATTATTGGCTGAAGAACTATCTTTTATAAAATTGTCTTATTTTCTGTTGAGATTTATGGCTTTCGATTTATCAATGGGTACAGTGCGCCGATGGCTTTAAATAGTTTGACACAAATTTCATCTGTGTGGTCTCTAAAGATGAGTTTTTTATTGAAAATAATGCATAAATATCGGGCCGTGTCCGCCCAAGCTATCTTTTTGTCAAGAAAAGCTGATTTTCGATTAGGCAAGTGGAGTCTCTTTCTTTTCCGAGAAAAGAATATGGCCGATGTCTTTGATAAGTTTATTTTTATTTTCCATCGATAATAGTGTTGGTAAAGTTTCAGAAGCTATTCTTCAAGCGTTTCAATTATAACGCTTGGTTTTGTAGAGCTTTTGTAAGTGCACAAGTCATCAGCAAAGATTGCCATCTTACAGTTAGAATTTTAATGAACACCTGCTGTAAATATGTTGAATAAATGTCGGACTTAAATATGAGCCTTGCAGACCTCCTGCCGGTAAGGAGAAGATTTGGGACTATTTTGCTCCAACTGCTCTGCTTAAGGTACTAGATGCCAAAAAGGATTAAATGATTTTTGAGAAAAATGGGAAATTGAAAGTTTAAAAGATTATAGATTAGACCCTGATGCCAAACGGTATCAAGGGTATTTTCTGCGTACATCAAGAGTTATTATCCTTTTTGAAACTTGGCTAAATGACTCCCATAAGAATGAAGAGATCCTTGATAGCAATTGGACAATTTACAGAAATGATCGCGACTATTCTTCCACAGGCCAATCGCGAGGCGGTGGGGTTTTACTGGCGGTTAGCAACACTATTTCAAGTGAGATTATTGACATCACCCCCAATGTATTGTTCCAACACCTTGTTATTCGTGTTTCTTTGAATAACAATTTCCTTTACATTAGTTTGGCCTATATCCCACCCAGATCGGACGAATCAGTTTACAACCATTTCTGTGAATTAATATCTTCCATTACAACATCTCTAAATGAAAAAGACAAAATAATATTCCTAGGGGATTTCAATCGTCCCAACTTACGTTTTATCCCCGATGAAAACGACGCATTTCTTCTCCCTGTTAACCTCTCAGATTCCAATGACTTCAACCTTGCGAGTACTTTTTATGGCAACGATTTGCAGCAAGTCTCTCCAACTCCCAACCAAAACGGTCATTGGTTGGATCTTGTATTTACAAACGCCTATGACGAGGTAGTGGTAAGTCCAACTGATGATGCAGAACATCTTTTTTCAAATAGTTTACACCACACTGCACTATCAGTTGAAGTTCCCACTTCTGATTCTATTTATTTTAGAGCGTACAATAATTCAATTGTATATGACTTTTTTAATGCTAATTATGAAAGCATTCACCATCACCTTGACTCTATAGATTGGCCGAATACTCTTTCAACGTTAGATCTTGAGGAAGCCATTTCCATTTTTTATGACAATATATTTGACGCCGTTGAAAGATATGTACCTAAGATAAAAAAAAAGAAGAAACTGTCTGAGCCATGGCTTGATAGGGACCTTAGGCATTTGCGAAATCGAAGGAACAAACTTTATAAGCGGATTAAAAACAATATCGACGTTAGTTCTGCTATTCAGGATGAATATAATGAAACTGCTAAGCAATTTCTGGCAAAGTCTCACGAGGCTTATGACAATTACATTAAGGCAACAGGTGAAAATATAATCCGCGACCCGAAAAAATTTTATGATTTTGTAAATGTGAAGCGAAAAACTACTGGTTATCCATCGTCGATGTTCTTTAATGATATCACTTCTTCCTCTCCTAATGAGATTTGTGATTTATTCGCAGATAATTTCCAGAATATTTTTATTGCTCCTGACTCATCAAACTCACATCTCCCTTCCTCTCATTCCACTGCTACAGCTTTTATCAGCCACTTAGAAATTACACGTGACGAAATACGTAAAGCTATTTCGGAACTCGATTGCAACAAAGGTCCAGGGCCAGATCTTCTTCCTCCAACTTTCTTGCGCAAATGTGTAGAGCAGCTTATAACTCCCTTTCATATCTTTTTCAACAGATCACTTTCGTCTGGAGTTTTCCCATCCCGTTGGAAACTTTCATATGTCACACCCATATTCAAAAATGGTGATAGACGCTGTATCGGAAATTATAGAGGTATTGCCATCTTATCTTCTATTCCGAAACTTTTTGAAAAGATTGTCTACGATAAACTTTCGCCACTTGTTGACTCCCGTCTGAACGAGCAACAACATGGTTTTAGAAAAGGTCGCTCAACTACCACAAATTTGACAGTCCTAATCTCAGAAGTCCTATGTAAAATGGAGAAAGGATACCAAATTGACGCAGTCTATACAGACTTTAGTAAAGCTTTTGACACAGTTGACCACCCTACCTTAATTCTAAAGCTACTGAAATTTGGACTTGGTGGATCTTTGCTTAGCTGGCTGACTTCTTACCTTGGAAATCGAACTCAGCTGGTAAAATTTCAAGGACACTTATCGAAAAATATCTCTGCTACCTCTGGTGTACCACAAGGTAGCCATCTTGGCCCACTTCTCTTTAATATATTTATTTCTGACCTATCTGACGCCCTAGCAAATATACCTCATCTACTTTATGCCGACGATCTCAAAGTCTATCATATCATTAAATCTAAATCCGACGCACTCTTTCTCCAATCCCAACTTGATTCACTTGATCATTGGTGCAATGAAAACAAGCTCTCTCTCAACATTGCTAAGTGCCAAGTTATAAGTTTCTCCCGAAAATGCACCGTCTCACATAACACATACTTCCTCGGGAATAATTTGTTAGCTCGAGTTGAAAACGTTGTCGACCTTGGTGTTGTCTTGGATGAGCGACTCCGCTTCACCTTGCATTATGATAAAATACTTTCCCGTGCGAACAAACAGCTAGGCTTCATCAAAAGACGTGCCAAAGAATTTCGTAACCTGTGGGTCACAAGATCCTTATATACCTCTCTTGTACGCCCCATTCTCGAATATGCTTCCATTTGCTGGAATCCGGCTTTTGAAACCCACAGTAGCAGGCTCGAGTCCATACAAAAGCAATTCTTACTTTTCGCATTGAGAGAACTATACAACCCTTACGATTTTAATACCCTTCCTCCTTATGAGTTTCGACTGGGTCATCTAAACTTATTAACACTTGCATCTAGAAGAAAGATGATTTCGGCCTGCTTCACATTTGACGTCATTAGAGGCGTCATAAAAGTTGAATTCCTGAATAGCAAAATGGTGTTGAATAACCCTGTAAGAAATACCAGGTCCTCCCGTTTACTTAAGGAATATCCACACTCCACTACTTACGCAGCTAATGAGCCGATAAATAGATGCTGCAGGATATTCAATAGCATAAGTAATCTGTATTCTCCAACAGTCTCAAAATTATCCTTCAAATCCTCCCTTTTCCAAGCCATCCGCAACCCTTAATCCTAAGCTATATAACAATGTTTTATTTATTTGTTATTTATTAATTTATTATTGATTTATTTTGTTAATTATTTTATTTAATTTTTCGTTTTGTTTCTATGTACTAGTAATTTACAACTTTGCTTTTTTTACTGTTTATGTTACTTGTACCTTGCTTGGTTGATAAATAAAATAAAATTCCTTACAGCTGATCGAATCTTGGACATCCTTATAAATTCGGAACACTTTATGATTGGTAGAGTGTTTCTGACGAAATTCAAGCTTCTTATTGATCCAGGACAAAACTACTCGCTCAAATACTTTGCTAAGAGCCAAAAAGAGACTAATTAGGCGATAGCTATATGGTAGTTGAGGATTCTTGCCAGGTTGGAAAATAGGTAGTTATCACGGCATTTTTTTTTAGATTTTTGGGAATCAACTGAGCTTCAGACACGCTTTAAAAATAAAATTTAGAAAGATGACAGTTTTCTGACTGTCATTTTTCAGAACAATGTTCAAAATTTTGTCGTGTCCGGGATACTTATTATTTTGGAGCTTGCAAATGATGCTAACTTCTAGTGGCGTGCAAAAGTCACTCGGAGACAAAACCAAAGGGGAAGTTGATAAGTCTCTAATAAAAGTTTTAACGATAATGTTGTTAATATGAGTTCCGAGGCGTTGCGACAAGGAGCACATTGCCGGAAATTTTTTCTCTAGTAGGTTGCATTTATCTTGGTCATCAAAATGCAGTCTGTGTTTTGAATTCAAGATTGAGGATAGTCAAGTTTTGCGATAAGTTTGGTTAGTGTTTTGGCTTTGGTGCTAGCAAAGGGCTGCCAGCACGAAGTTTTTTTGTTACATTCGTACCAATAAATGATTTACATTAAAAAACAAAGCTTAAATTGTCTCAGGTCTGGACATTTTTCGGATTGCAACCCTTAAAACCTTTCTATCGCTGTAACTTTCGATGAAGTCATCGAAATTAAATTGGCTTAGGGTATATTATTACTTGGTCTTAAATTATTATTGGTCTCAAGTAGGAAAAGTAGCTAGTGGTAGTGGCCTTAAGTAGCTAGTGGTAGAATACACATTCAAAATCTGCACAAAACCTCTACTGATCTTCGAACATTAGTGTTTCTAGCGGTTCCGATTTGCTAGGGTTTTTTTATTGTTGCCAAGCTGTTACAGTTTTTTTCTCCAAGCATCGTTTCGCTGCTCCTTAGTGCGGCAACGAATTAGTTTTGTAAGGATTTGAACTATAGTTTTGTCCTTTATATAGTCCTTTATCAAATTCGTCTACAATGATTCCTTAAAATAATTAATTCAATGGTCTGCTCATCAATGGGTTTAGGTTGTATCGATGGTTTAATTGCTTTTGGAGTACTACTAGTAACTGCTGTACGTACCTTATCGTAAAATGCATTAAGCAATAAATCTACCTCTTTTTCGGATTCAATTTGTTCTAGGTTAAGAGATTCAAGGCTGAATAGATTATCCATAATTTATCGGAACTGCTTCCAATTAGATTTTTCATACGAGGATGTATATGGGCTTACGAGGATGTATTATTGTCTTATACATAATTTAGCTATTAGCTTAGCGTAGGAGAAGTGTTCGACGATCTGATACAAGTAATATACATTTTCTATTTAATGCCGGGAAACAGTTCAAAAATAAATATTTCATTGATTTTCATGATTTTTTGGAGAAGGTATGAGTAAATAGAATTCACTAAAGCAGAAACATAATAAACATATATTCCAACAAATATTTTTTTTTTCTATGAAACTTTTCCTTCGATAACATATAAGTCGATAATATATAAGTTTGCTCTTTGTGGCCACAATTTTCATCTGGAATCAATACATTTTTAAGACTACTTTGAAAACATGCTATCCTCCTATATGAATTTATTTTTAGCTAAAAAATATTGAGAATGCCATTTTTCAGAGATATTGAGTTAAGAGAATTAAATTTTGTATAATAATGTTTTCATAATGAAATATATACTAGAAATAAAGATATTGCTCCAAATTAAACTATATATTCTTTAGAGCATTAAAGATTAAGCTGCACTATTTAAAATTATTGTTTTGAAACTTTTTGAGCTATAGTGTACACAAATCGAAACAAGCCGTTTCGAGAAAACCACGGCTGTAACCTATCCTATGTTTCGCCATTCAAACAAGGGACGCTCGCTTCACCCAACGGCTTATAAGATCAAAACGAAATGAATTTTTTATCAAAACTTTGGATTTTCGACTTTTGGGAGAGAGCTTCACGTTTCCTCAATTATGGTAGGAGTTTCCTCAACTTCGCTAAGAGCAACAAATCACCAGATAACAGGTTTCACGCGGCAAAATGGACCTGATAAGCAGTTAGAAAGCAACCAATATCTCTTTCGTGCTAGTAAAGAAGCATGCTGCTTCTAAAGTTCACAGAAATAAAGAATTAAAGACAAATAAAAACGTGACCTATGCGGCAGTCCGTAGAGGTACTACTCCAATTGAATACCATTTAGCCAAACAATATAGCTTTTTCGAAAACCCAGGCAAAAACCTTCAAACAAAAGTGAAAAAGCAACCTTCAAAAAAAGAGAAAGTTAAAAAAAAAATCAAATAGCAGCCAAAAATTTTTAAACCAAAAACGGCGATTAATTTAATTCGAAAATATTAAAACAGCAACTAGTAGGAAAAACAAAAAATCTGTTTGCATATAATATTGGTTTTTTGCTTTTTCAGTCGCGATACTAAAATATTAAATAAAAGAGGGCATCGAGTTAAAGCTATATTTGGAACTAATAAAAAATGTAAAAAAATATATGCAGGAAACATGTTTCAGCCCATTAATATTGTGGCAATTGAAATCGCAAATGTGCATCTGGTGTCAACTATCGAAAGGAAACCAAGGAACTTTTTGGCAATGTGGCAAAAGTCCTCGCACCCGTATCATTTCAAAACTTCGAGGAAATAGGGAGGATATTAGAAGTGGTCTTCTGTAAACGAAACTCCATGCCACCCTTACGCAATGACTGACTTAGTTTCTTCAACCTGCGTTCAAAATCGGCCAAAACAATGATATTGTTATTGACGTGTATTGCAAATACGAAGAAGACTACTAGCTAAAAAACTTTCAAAATCTTGAATGGACGAAAAGGGCTTGTCGAATTTGCTAACAATCAATTTTTTTTTAGTTCCGAATTTCTTGTGTAACTTGCCTATTCAAAACAAAAAAAGAGAGAATATATATTTTTCCTTCGCTTTACTATATTGTTAACATAATCTTTGAATTAATTCTGATAAGAAAAAGAATTAAATGCATGTGAATACAAGAATTAAATGTGCCCTGCTGCCACATAAGTGCCATACGCCAGCAGTGGCAAGAAGCAGACCTAAACGATCGAGTCAGCCATCTTGACGACATTAAACTCATTCTTAGTGACAGTTACTTGTTTTACTAAGGGTTGATCGTATGTTTTTTCTGCAAATGCGAAAACGTAACTTATGATCGTGATTAAAAATGTACCGGTTAGCTAATCAACTCGAACAATTTTTCCAAATGATCTTCAATATCGTTGGCTAGTAGCTAAGGACTCGAACAGCAAAATCGTACTTCATTCGAAATTAAAAGCATCGAAATTGTCTGAATCGTCCGCTGCATTTGGTGATAAACTTATTCATGAGCAAACCAAACTAAAAGCAACAAAGAAAAAAATTTGGAAGATACATACATATATCGCGAAACAAGGTGATTTGTGGCCGCTATTTAAAAGTACCGTTGAGTAAAGTTCACACATTTGTACGCGCTAGGCCTTTCCTTATCATATTTAATTGCTCTTATATTATGACTTTTTCGCTTATGGTTGAGGCAGCTATCGCCGCTATTTTATGGCAAATAGTAAAATTTGCACAAGCAAAAATGTAAAACATTTGCATGAAACCTATTTATAAATTTGGCTTATGTAGAGGAAATATTGAGAATAATTCAGCTCTAATGAGACCGCACATCGAAATTTTTTACTACAATGCATCCATTATTAAGGAAACATCATGTTTAAAAGCCAATAAATAGCGTTGTAAATGGGCTGCGTAAAAATATTTTGTTAACATTTATTCCATCGAACATTTCTTTTGAGGTCATAGAATATCGATAAAAATGCCTATTTGATAAACACTTAAAAATACATTCTTACCAAAATCACCAAGAGTTTAGTTGTCAGTTAAAGTTGACGGATCATTAAAGTTCAATTGAGTGATATTAACATTTTAAAAACTTTATATTTAAAATAGCGCCCAGTGTGGGTGTAGTTTCGTTATAACAGTTAAAACGAAAATGGTTCGATATTGTGCGAGGGGTAGTAATAAAGTATAAAGATGTATGCATGGTAGTACTCTAATCATACTAATTATAAAATAGTGAAACTGATATAATACAATACTTATGTATTAAACTCATTTATAAAATAGCACATTAGTCTAGATTTGTGAATAATAGAGGTATTGCAATCATTTAAATCGGAAGAAAATAATTAGTTTGTGTGGCGAAAGAAAATTTTATGTCTAATTGTATTTTTAAAAAATAATATTTGTATGACATTGGTTTAGATAACCATATTGCTTTGACTCTGACATTCTGTTGCTCGAAATCTTCCGAATTGTTCCTATGTGTTCATAAATTAACTCTAAAGTAATTTTAAAGATTATTTTCGGCCATGAAAAGAAACGATGTTGGATTTTTTTTTCGAAAATTTCATTGCGTTTTGCGATTTGGAATCATGTCCCCATTTTGAAAGATTTCAACACGAAACATCTTAAAGGGACGCAAAATTGATATGATAAACAAATCGCGTTGAAGTTTTCTTTTCAATGCTTACATTTGAATTCATTAATAAGCAAATTAATCATATTTTAGGATTAAGTTAAACATAATATGAAAACAATATGAGACCATACTGATAACATACTTCAGGTAATTACCCAGACTGCCTATAATTTCCCAGGAATTCACGTGGGAAATGATAGGGTTTCAGACTTGTTGCCTACATACATATGTACATACATATGTATTTTTGAGACATAAATCGGAACTGAAAAGTTTAATCTGAGCATTGGTATCAGCAAAAATTATATTATTTTGTGGTGCGTGTGAAAATTCGATAAATTCCAGCTTTTCCAATTTATTTCCCATTCAGCTTTTCGATTAAATGTCAAAATATTTGCCATCGAAATGCCACTCAGCTTCACGAAAATCTTTTTCATGGAGAATATTTTTCACAGACACATGAATAGCTTGCGTTCGGCGATAAAACAGGACCATAAAATACTTATTTGGTCACTAAAATAATGATTGCATTATATTTGTTGTTTGAAAATCATTGCATGTTTAGTGACAATGTCCATTACTGCGAGCAGCTGGACACTTTTATTGATTTTTGTTGTTGATGCGTGCGTTGTTCTAACAACACTTATTCACAAAAGACAAGAGCAAAACAACATACAGAGACAGTCATGTCTTAAGCCCAGCCATCTCCTGCTTTTATTCGATTTTGTTTATAACTCATTTACGGAAAATTCACGAGTCATTTCGACACAAGCTGGGTACTGTGAGTAGTACAATGGGTATGAGTATCAGGCGTTTGTCGTTGATTTGCAATGACAGCAACACACAATATATTGACAGGAAATTCTGCTTACGTTATTTTATGAGGATAATGATATTGTTGAAATGCGCTCATAATAGGAAATTCTAGATGTCTTTTGTTAATATGACGAGGTGGGGAAATTGAGTAAGCGTAAAGCTTTGTAATTATTATACAAATCATAGCTACAACAAAGTTGTCTACCTAATTTTAGTAAATATTTAATCATATCAAAACAAAAGTATATGGTATTTGCTTAATTTTTTCCATGTAACTAGTTTAAGTCCAGGCGAGCTAATATGATTTTAAAAAAATATGATGTTAAACTTAATTTCGGATCTGTCTCAAAAACATTGTTCAGAGTAAACGATCAGCCAGACAACTACACAGAATTACAAAGGAATGGTCGCAGGACTGGATGGCGCCAATAAGTCGTTTTGAATGTCACCACGATACAAACTGAAACTTACGAGCGAAAATCCCGCATTCTAAATTCTGTCGTAAAATAAACACAAGAGCAAAATGTCATATTTTATGTAAGGTCAAGTAACATATATTTAATGGTCTTACCTAATTAAAAGTGAAAGCATATGTTAGCGAATGTGTCATTAAGGACAACTAAGCGTGATGGAGTCTTTGGAGGTTATGCCAGCAAGTTGATTTATGTTCTTCCATCCGATTGCAGGAATCAAAACAGAAAAACGGAGCTCCAGCAAAGATGCTTCTTACAAGTAGCACTAGAGAATTTTCATACAACCATGCTCTACGCATACGGTTTTCTTCGCTGTAGTCATAAGCAGTGATGACAGCACTGATGAGCTGGTAGACACTTGAGTAAATTTAACAAGTGATATGAACTTGAGCTGCAAAAAAATTCACCAGCCCAACTATGAACTAGATATGCACTTTCCACTCAAAAGATAGTTTACGTCGAAGTTTTCTTCCACTAACATTAGAAGCAACTTTCTATTTTTTGCATACACTTAAGTAACATTGACCAAATTCGAACAGAAACATTCTAACAGAATTTTTCGCTCAATACTGTAGCTTTTAACAATTCAAAACTCAAACCAGACGTTACGAAAATGTCCACTTAACCACAGCACATATGGCACAGACTTACAGGCGACAAACTGCTCACGCACTTTCGAACAATTCACGAAACGAGTAGGCGGTTTATTGTCGTATCAATCAGAAACAAAGCCTACCACGGATAAGACTGCAATTCAAATTAAGTTCGACTTCCAGCAGGTGTCAGAACAAAACTCGCTAGCAAAACAAACAATATAACGCGAATTTATTACGCCGTTATCATTTAATAAACGACACGTAAATTTATCACACATCAGCCCCAGCATTATTCATTTTCGAAAATCTTGATATTGCCAAGAATCTAATTTTAGGGCCGACGAGAAAACTGGTAGCTATTTCGAGCACAAGGAGAGGTTTCCCATTCAAATCAAGTCAAGTGCGATTTGCAAAGTATCGCGTCATTTCGGTATGCAAGTTTCGCGGAGACTAAATTTCCTGAATCGTTTCGGTCCGAGTCACGATTCTCAGTTTCCATCATTATGCTGTAGTATCATAGCAGTACTTATAGCAGGGATGAATATTCGTTTCGACTCGGTTGGTATGGCCACGCGCTGTAAGGACGAGTAGCTGTGAAAGCTTCCATGAAATGAAACTTCAGCGAGGAATCGCTGAGAGAAAGAGAATTGTATTTCCCCTGTAGGTTATATTGAGCAAATGTTTTTCTTATTGTACTAGATTAATAGGGCTAGTGGACGATAGGAAAAATTTTAATTTCGAGTTGAGCGTTTAGGAGTTTAGCTTCCTTATACATAAACATATATGTATGTAAATAATTATATAAGTGAAATTTCAGAAATTATACGTGGAAGACAAATAATTCAAATAACCTTTATTCAAATACAATAATTGAAATTTTTCAGGCATTTGTCGTGTTCCATTTTTACTAATTAGTACTTCCAAGTACTTGGGAGTAGATCACAAATAGAACGATATCTTTGGTCATACAAGCAGATTCTAACCTATCAAATTGTATAAAGTTTTCAAATGTAAAACAGTTGCAAATAAAGCGAGAAAATAACGAGTATAAACTATCACAATCGATAGAAAATATAAAAGCAACTAACAGAAAATTACCTCTTTTAACTTTCTACACATTATGAGGGCTATTTCTAATTTTCTAACTACCAAAACATTCAACATAAGCTTGAAAAAACCAAGGTCACCTATTGACAACTAAATAGCCACCTCACGGCAAAAAAATACGAAACTACATACTCATGAACTACTCGAGAACGAGAGCGTGAGTAGTTGGAAGTAGCCAGAAGTACTTATAAGTTCTAAATAGAAATAATCGAACACGGGCATTGTTTTTGCGGAAAAAGTCGAGTCACCCATCACTTTTCCATTTACTGGAAATAATTCTAGTCAAATTATTTTGGAGCAATAGCATTGCTTAAAAATCAAACAAAATTCCACCTTTGTACGGTTCAATTTAAATACAAAAGATATGCGCCCAGAGTGGGCAGATTTTTACCAGAATTACTGTATTTGGTTTATTAATTGTGAAATAATATCAGCATATTACACATTCTGAAAATATTCTGATTGAGAATTCAGCTGATATCATCAGTCAAATAGAGGGAATAGCATGTAGTATATGAATATATATATATATATATATATATATATATATATATATATATATATATATATATATAGATATATAAGTATATATACAGGGTGTTTGGTACAAGGAGGTATTCCTTTATATATTTTGAACAAAAAATCGTTCTACAGGGTTGTCTGGTTTTCAAAATCTGCGGAGTTACAGGGTGGTCAAAAAAAGTGTTTCGGACCTGTACCCTAACTCACTTAAATCGTTATATCTTGAAAACTGAAAATCACAACGCAAAGTTTTATTGTTTGTTTTTTATGGAATCAAATGACCTTTAATTTGCTGTAACATTCTAAATTGCAACTGTACCTGATTTTGAGATATTTACTTCAAAATACAAAATTTAGGCAAGTCTACTCCGAAAATTCAGTGTCAATGTTGTTTTTTCTCAGAAAACTTCATAAAAATATGCCATTTTCACTTTATATTTTTATAGCTCATTTATGACTTAGGTTTTGCCATTTCGCAAGTAGTAAGTGAAAATACATATTGCTTTAAAACTTAATTTGCCATAAAGTGGCCCTCGTTGTCGATCTACACTCTTTGCTTGAACTAAAAGAATTTATGAAAGGTTTTTGTGCTTTATTTCAAAATGTTTGAGCTACAGTAAATGTTCAAAATGGCCACCTTCGTTTCGAATACACGCTGAGGCTCGATTCGAAAGTGTTCTTTTCGTATTCATACTTCTCAGCTGCTGCCTCACTTCTGTTGAAGCCTCATCCATCCTGGTATTTAGGTCTTCCAATGTTGATACTTCCGTTTTGTAGACAAGGTCCTTCATCCGTCCCCATACAAATTCTCGCGAGCCAGTGTATTGGTTCATTTCTACCAATCCAGCGATTGGTATGATTGGAACTCAGCCAATCTCTGACTGGTCGGCCATAGTGAGCTGGAGCACTATCGTGTTGGGAAAACACGGAAGCCAATCGTTGCAAGGGAATATCCTCCAATAAGTCCTGCAGATCATGTGTTAAAAAATGTAAGTAATTAGTACTATTTAGGGTAAGCGGGAGCCTAATAAGTCCAATTAAATCGTTACCAATCACTCCTGCCCAGAAATTTACGCTGAATCTATGCTGAAATGGTGAAATGTTTCTCGTGTGTGGATTGCTCTTAGCCCACGTAAGTAAATTGTGAAAGTTTGTGATACCGTCCCTGGTAAATAAGGACTCATCCTTCCAGAGACCGGTGTTTCAAAACTTTCGTTGTCTAATTGTTTCTCTAGGGGCCAATTGCAGAATTCTATCCTTTTGGGCAAATCGAGGAATAGCAGCTCTTGCACTGGTGAGTGATGGTACGGATGTAAACGGGCTGCATTTAAAATACTCCAAAGTTTCCACGTAGACACGTTAAACTGCAACGCCAAGCGTCGAATACTGATTGATGGGTCAGTTTCCACTGCATGCAGTATTTTTTCATCGGTCCGTACAGCGATTGCAGACGCAGGACTTTCGTTTACTCGGCTCGACCTAACGCTGCCAGTTTCCCGAATCTTTGTGTATAGCTGTTGAAAGACTCTCCTTCCAGGAATCTGTCGATGGGGATATCTCTGTTGACACAAACATGGCGCCGCTTGTGAACTTCACCGACACTCTCCATATACGTAGATAATATCAGCACTAGTGAGACATTTTGAATTTATTTTTGAAATTTTAGTAATATCTTGTAGTTCGAATAATGTACTTAAACTGACAAAAATTTGAAAGTGGTTCTGTTTTTATAGGGTCTTAATTTTTTTAATGTATTCCATTTATAAAGGCGAAGAACTTTACCCAATTTCAACTGCAACATCTAAGTAGGTGCATCAATTATGTTGAAACTAATTTTAATTTAGTTTATTTTATTGATCGTTTAAATAGTAATGAATGGGCAGTAAAAATAATTTAGTACAAATAACAATTTAAACTTTTCATTTCAACGAGGGCCATTTTATGACATATTTACTTTTTAAGCGATATGTATTTTCGCTTACTACTTGCGAAAAGGCAAAACCTAAGTCATAAATATGCAGACATTTTTTGTAGCCAATAATATGGCCTATAAAAATATAAAATGAAAATGGCATATTTGAATGAGGTTTTGGGAGAAAAACGACATTGAACACAACATTTTCGGGGTAGCAGTGCCAAAATGTTGTGTTTTGAAGTAAATATTTCAAAATGAGGTACAGTTACATAACATGTTACATAACATGTTATATGCGAATACGTCATCGCGCCAAAAGCTTTCTCATTAGCAAATCTTGATGTAAAATTTTAGTAACACGGATTCCTCAAATTCTTGCAGCTTCAGCAAGCTCATGCATTGTCACCCGTCAATCCTGTAATACTGCGTTGTCCATTTTGGTGATGTTTTCGTAGTCGCATCGGTTTGTGGGCGACCTGGACGTGCTTCATCACAAATGATGAACGGCCCCTTTCAAATTCCGCTTCTCATCTGCTTATTGTGGTAGATGATGGCGAAGAGACTCTTAAAATCAAATCCATCTCAATTTGTATTCTAGTTGTCGTCAACCTTTTGATGTGGAGGTATTTTATAACAACACGAATTTTACATTGCTGCGTTTTCGAAAAGATTTCTGACATGTCCACTTGACTTAATCATAACAACTAAACTAGCGAATCGAATTATCTGAAGTTTGGTAGTACCTCTTTGAAGGATTAAAACATTAAAAGGATCATCAGCTTTTAATTTTATAAATCTTTCTTTTGTGCCATTCACATTACTTATAAAACATACTACGCATGGGACCGCATTTGCAAAGCACTATCTTGCAGGATCTTTTAAGAATTTCGTTTGAATTTTCGAGAAATTTTTTCGGTTTTTCAGAAGTTTTCCGATCGTGAAGAGATTTTTACACTTTGATAAAATATGGGTATCAAGAAGAAAACTTTGGAATTTTTTAAAATTTATAGCTTTATTGTTTATCAAGGCTTCTCAACAGAGTTGAATTAGGAGCTTATAAAGCAGATTGTCTTTAGAGGCTGCAACTATTTTGCATCTCTTCAAGCAGTTCCCTACGAAAAAGTACTAGACTTTTCTTCAATTCTACTACTTCCATCCATAAGCACCCGTACTTTGTATGCAATATGATCGATTCTGAAAGAATGGGCTATTCACTGTGCATGTCAATATTTTACATAAATATAACAATATTGAATTGAGTGTGTACAGTGAGCGCAAAAAAAAATTTGCTATAACAACCTAATGACCTGAATTACACATATTATTCAAAAATACTATAAAATTTAGATCCAAACACATTAATATTTTCGTTTACTGATCACAAATTTGACTCAAAAATATTTCATATTTACTGTTATATCCAATTAATCCTTTAAATCTATTAATAAATTGCATAAAATATTCAAATATCTGAAAGTATAAATTAATTTTGCTTTAAACTGTATATTACCTGTTTTAGTTTTTCGTTGGAGTCCTGTTACTACAAAGGCTTCTCGGCATAGAGCCCACAAGACCCTTATATTTTGTGCCTCTATGACATTTCATTTTCTAATAAAGGCAATTCACGAAAACTCATTTTCCTGTTTCATTAAGTTTAATTAACATATAAGGTGTATGATGATACATTGCTGTCTCTTGGCTGATTACTATGTTTTTGAAAGGCGAATCGATTCGTCGCCAATTTGCCGAAGCAAGCATTTGAATAGCCGGGCCTTTTAAAATAACAGCCTTTGAATGCTATTTTTTGCCTGTAAAGTCGCTTGCCCATTTGGCTTGACGATGCAGAATGCTCTTCATTGTCTTTCATTTATATAACATACTAGAATAATTCCACGGCATTATCGTTGCATGGAACTAGCCATTTAAAACTTATTTTTAAATTTATTTATTTATTTTTAAGTTTTGGGTTTTCGTTTTCTTTTATCCTCTGAACCCCCATTCTTCCACCAAGAGCACAGACACTAAATTTACTTTCACAGGTGAAAATCACATTTACAAATATTTCAGTCTGTTGTCTTTGTATGCCTCACTGAAGGCCCAAATTTTTCCCCGATTTTTGTTAGATTAAAATTTTCTTCTGCTCCGCTAAGGAAATTTCTCACACTACTTCTCGATGCTGTTTAACACCAAAGCATACAGACTAAATAGCATGGAAAGGACGTGATATGTCATACAATTTGCGACATTTCCCTACTGATCGCGAGAAGTAGATAACAATATGCAATTCGAAAATTGAAACAGACAGAAAATAGGCCGCCAACAGCACTGCGACGATAAGAAACGTTTTTCATTCCCACTAAGCAAGATATATATGTTTTGCCAAAAATACTCTTAAAACGAATGGCGTTTTATGCAATATTCATATTTTCAAAACCTTGTCTCAGCATTAAAATGAAAAACGATACGATAGTCAACGCGAAATATTATTTTCGACACCATTTGGCGAGCCAAAAAGAACATCTCCGACACTTTTATGCTGTTCAACACAGACAATTACGTTTGTTGCCAGCGAATGTTCGCTGCACTTGAAGTTTCTTGATAGGATCATAGGATGGGTTCAGATACATGGATAAACACATTCTTACCTTTCATTTGAGAGTATGCTTCTCTCACTTTTGTATGTGATCAAGTGTACTTATTTGATGAAGTGTACTTATTTCTTTTTAGGTGCCAGCTGATGGGAAACTCTTCATTACCTACTCTTCTCTGCCATCTAGGAAATATCACTAAATATCGTTCTTTCCGCGCTATCTAGTCTATATGCTTTGCCATTAATTCAATCATCCAATTGAAGACACATCGATTTTAACGGTTCTTAGAAGCCCTTTGCTGGTGTTTTGACGAAGGTTATGTTAGAGGCCATCAGTATGTTTGGGTCAGGGTTGCCAGGTTGAGCAGAGCCAAGCATCTCTAATCTTCATCTCGCTAGTGCTGGACAGTGTGTGAGAAGATGTTCTACACACTCTGCCGTTTCTCCACATTATCGGTAGGAGTCGTCCCGCTCCTCATTTATTCTGTGGACGTACTATTTGCAAGGATACCTTCCTGGCAAACAATGCTCCAAATGAGGTTTTTATGTCACTTAAGCAGAGATCCGCTGATTCTTTTGCATTTCTGTTATCGAGCCAATGTATTTTTTGAGTGCTTAAAACCCTCAATATTAAGCCAGTAGATTTTGATATTTTTCTTGTTCCATGTTTTAAATTTCTTCTCTGGGTCTGCCTTTGTAAAACTCCATTACGGAGTAGGACTTTTGGCCTCATATCAGCTTCTTTGCTTCGTTGGTGCCCCTCATTACTGGAGATCCATACCGACTTGAGACTGCCATGTACCCCTATTTTATTTCTACAACCCTAAGAGTGTAGCTGAATTTATATGATCGAGATTGATTGCCTTGAGTACCACTAGGCTATCTGATAAGATCTTAATTCGAACCCTTTCATAATTTATTTGATGTGTGGCTCCAATTGTGGCAAATAGTTCTGCTTGAAGATGGTGATTTCCTTTGGGAGATAAATTCATTTTGTACTTGGGTCCTATGATCCGTGCTCCTACTCCACAATCCATCGATGAGCCATCCGTACACCATATTTGCGTTTCTTTGAACGAGAGGGTAGCGTTATCTTACCATTTGTTCCTTGATGGAATCGCGACCTTGAACCTCTTCCTAAAAGCTGCTTTGGTCTTTATTCGTTCACCGAAGTTAAACATTTTCCAGTATGGGGCAGACGTCCTCTAGGATCTGAAGCTGACCTTTAAGCTCTTCTGATTTGTACCTGTAGGCCTATTGGAGGCTGATAACCTGTTTCGCTGTTTCCTCTTGTTCTAGGTTCCGAAGGGTCTCCATTCCTGTATTTGCTGCTCATTTCTTCTGTAATCGGCAAAAAAGCCATTCTTTGAAGCTTGTTCATCCTATTGGCAGCAGTTTTTTTGTGTGGTTTTCATCAGCCACAGTACAATTCTATATAGGATAATAGGACTCACCATTATTTACTGATGGACTTGAAAATGAATGATTTTTAATCGTTTTCTGAACTTTTAGAACATTTATGTGACTATTGTAAGTTTCGTCAGAAATGTTTTAACTTTTCATGCTGTTGTTTTCTAAATATGAGTGAAAAAAATCATATAATGACTTGTATGGCTGAATACAGGTGTATTTTAACCACAACCTATATTATCAGGCTTCTAAAACAACATTTCATTTCCTCTCAGAATAAAAAATGTCAAACTATAGTAATTGCGTAACAAGATATAGAATACATGAAAAAATTTCAAGATTTGGGAACAAATTGAATCTGATAATGCAAATAGCCACCCCAAACAAAAACTGTCTTTATAAACATTTAACTATTGATTTCATTTAAATTTCAGGTATGTATTTATATTATTGTTGGAGCTTTTACATTTTCATCGCTTTTTCATTCTTCTTCCGTTGACGAACTTTAAAAGTTGGTTGGTAGAAAAATAAAATTTTCAGCATTTAGATAATAGTACCCAGCTAAACATTTAAATATATGTATAAATATGCATTTGCAGGCATAATCATTTGAGGGATTTTTCGAACAATGTTGTATTTTTTGCGGTATTTTGAAAATGTTTTGAGGGGTTTGGCAAGAAATAGCCCGGCTGCCCTTGCTCGGATTTGATGACTAGTAAATTTATTTGTTCGTAAGAGTAGAGAATTTAAGTTATTTCTTATGAAAAATTATTATGTATGTATACTTTTTGCACTCACTGTACGTAGGTATTGTTGGTATATTTTGTATTTCAGTCGTAAAGTTTACGTACATATTTGTGGCTATGATTACAAATGGCCATAATGCTGGGGTATGGAGGAGTAAAACCTGCTCGTTTTCAAAATATCGATCCGGTACACTTAACTCAATTGTAGGTTTAGGTTCAAAATAGCAGACCCGAACCGTTTGCTGTTTTAGTTTTGTATGTTTTGTCAGGTCTGGGAGCTAAAACTGGTAGAGATATTCATTTACAAATACAATCAATATAAAAGAGTGAAGAGTAATTAGTTCTACGACTCATTTTACTTCTGATTTTAGCTCAGGTACCTATTCAGAGCGCAATTTACATCAGATTCTAGGCACAGCCCTCGGTCTGAACATGAATACGAACTAAGGGGCCGCACACTCTAGAGACCAGTGTTCTAACCACATAGCTCACGTACTTCGTATTCAATTTTCTACGGCCAGAAATAGCAGGAATACTGCAAAAGCCAAATTTAACTAGCAGTTTAATTAACTATGATTTTAGTAGTCTAATGGTCTATTGGTTTTAAAAATGGCAGGATTGACTTTAAAATTCTAATTTAATTAAATATGTACGTTATTATTTTCAACTAGATTTAAAAATTTTGAATATTCTCAGCTTTACGTTTCGCTTTAAGTTTTCTTTTTGGAGCTTGATTGAAAGTTTAAATACTTTTGAACAATGATCCCACCCAGCAACTTTTCTGTTACTAAACACTAAAGGAGCCTTATTAAATGAAAATTGGGACCATATCGCTTTTAATTTTTCCTTATAGAGCACTACTAGACCGTAATAAGTATGAAAATGCTTAATAAGTATGACCGTAATAATTATGTAAATTGTGGAGATATGTGAACTGTTTTAGTTTTTGCAGGTGGACTTTGAATGGTAGAGACTGATATTTTACTTCAAAATAATAGAAGCACTGCAAAAACGACTATAATTTCAAAAATACCCAAAAAAAGTATTTGACAATCAAAAAGGTGAAACTAGAGTTTTTGTCAACAAGTCATTTCCAAATTAACGCAATATCAAAAATTTATCTGGAAATACCCACTTTTTTGCTTAGTTTGCAAGTTGATTTGCGGAACTTAAACCTAAGGTTCCACCTTACATATTTATTATTAAAAAACCGTTTTCGCAAAAAGAAAGTCTTCTAAACAGTGTTAAAGTCTGATATTATCAAAACTCTCTTAATCAAAATCCTACACCTTTATCTTCCACATTTGAGACCTTTGGTTTTTTTATAAGAAAACAAGTTGACTATTGCCCTTAAAACTACCGTTCTGAACTAGAAAAACTCTCACCAAGAGAAAGAAAACAGTTTTTGTTTATAATCATAGTTATCTATATGGTGCTCAGAAAAGTGTTTGCCGATTCCTATAGGGTAATTCAAAATTCGATATTTTTCCTTGAGTAACACTTTATTCTTCGAAATAGTTCCCATCGCATTTTTTGCATTTCCACTTGTGTGCGTATTTTTCTTTCCCTTGTTCGTTCTATCCATGAGTATTGCTTTGTAGTGTAGTGTGCTCGTTTCTGTTATTTGTCTGAGGCGATTGAATCTGTACAGCGAAGGTTTACCCGCTGCCTTATTTTCAAGTACAACCTACCATATTGTCCTTACAGTGAACGTTTATCAACCCTTAATATTCCTCGACTAGATCAGCGCAGAATTTACCTTGATGAACGTTTCTCTCCATCAATAAAAAAAAGTTTTGGAAATTTGGTCGGATTATATTTTTATTTTTCTCTTATAGTAGACACATAAACGTACGAAATCCGACGTGATAATTATGGGACGAAAAAAATTACCCGAGGAAGAGCGTAAAAGGCGCGTTAAAGAACAACAACGTAAATGCAGAGAGAAAAATAAAGATAAAGTTCTGGCCGTAGCACGCGCGTACAAGGAAAATAATAAGAAGCGCGTGGCAGAAAAGGATGCCGAATACCGCAAAGCGAAGGCGGGTAAACGCAAAATTGATAGCGATGACAGCGCACCAAAAAGACCGAGAATTGACGTCGAGTCACTTAATCTCGGAGAGATGGACAGAGAATGCGTACATTGTAAAGCATTATCATTTTGGTGCGAAACTGGCCGTGCTGTGCACAACTGTTGTCACGAGGGCAAGGTAATATTGCCAAAATTCAGTGACTGGCCAAAAGAATTAACAGATTTATTGTAAGCGATTACACTTCCCCGTTAGACTTGCTTTCGCCATGACAATCAACAAATCTCAAGGCCAAAGTTTTGAGAAAGTCGGGTTGATAGTTCAAAACCGCGACACAATATTTTCTCACGGACAGCTATACGTCGCATTGTCGCGATGTACAACCAGAGCCGGTATAAAAATAGAATGTCGTACGGAAGAGAAAATTATAAAGAACATCTTTTTTGAGGAAGCGCTATGAGAAGGAAAGGAAAATGAGGCCCGCAGAACATGATCATCCATTTTTTTTGTTAAACGACGTTGAAATATTTGTCGAGGTTTGGATGAAACATTTTCTACAGATCTAAGTAAGCAAAAAAATTGATCTCTGTGACTGTGAACTTTTATTGATTTTCGCACGGCTTTAGTACATACGTCCAGTAAAATGTACAATTTAAAATCGTAAATGGTCTGGGGGTTGGCGAGCGAAGCGAGCATGGGGCGAAGCCCCCTAGTTCTTTTTATAGTTTATTGCGGTTATTTATCTTCATCTTTGGCGAGTTTTTACGAAACGCCATAATGACAGACCTATTAGAGCAGCCTCTATGTTTAATGTAGCTTTTGCAGGTACTGACGTTTTTTCTTCACTCGCCTCTTTTACGTTGACTGAGGACACATTTTAATCTTCAACTTAGTTCTCTCCCACAATCTATTAAAATTTTCGAAAGTTTAGTTCGTAGTGCATTTTTTTCACCTACTTAATCATATTTTATTTATATATGTAGTTTTCATTGTTTTTTATTACATCCGTAATCCTTTTTTTCTCTCTTTATTTTTACTTTTACTGTATTCAAATTTTGTATTTCTATTCTTATTTTGTATTTAAATTTTAATTTTTTAATATATGTTATTTCTTTATTATATTTTTATTCATTTTGTAACTAGGTGTCTTGCCTATTAAATGAATTATTCCGAATAAATAAATGAATAAATAAATGTTCCTGTCTTTCTCCAACGTTTTGGTAACTTATAAATGCCATTTTTGTAAAAATCCTTGCACTTGTCCGTGGAAACCACTTCCGATTTTGAGGTCCTCTTCATTCCTGAGCTGTCTCCCGTGCATATTATTGTCCAAACTTAAAAAAATATTTTAGTCCGAAGGTGAAAGGTCAGGATAATATGGCGAATGTGCCATAGTCTCCCATTATAGGTCCTGGGTTTATATCCCATAACAAGATTTTTGAAAGAAGTGTGACACTTTTACGTGTATGCGTGTTTTGTCGTTAGTCTCTTAATACTCGAAACTTTATAAGATTGGATACAATTAAAGGCTCTAAGAGGTCCCGTTTCATTACAAGTTTATTATTAGGATTTCTAGCACTTATATTAAGGGTATGATATCGGCTTGTCATATAAGTAAAAGTCTCATAAATTTAGTTTCATAATGAGGAGTGTATACTGTGGGAGTAGACTGAAGTCTGCGTACAAAAGATTTACTCTCTATAGTCTCAAGCATATAATGGTAGTCTTATAAGAGCAAACAAGAGCTGAATTCTGGAGTTTGTTAATTGGGACTTATGATTTGTATAGCTTTTAATCACTAAATCAGTTGGTTACAAAATAACAACAGCAAGGAAGTTTTTAACTTTTCTTCCATTCAGACGCGTTATCTTTTCGGGATTTTTCACTTTGTTCAGCGAATTTTAAAAGCTTCAGTCACACAATCTATAAATCTACAACGGAGAATGATTTAGCCACTCAGATCAACCAAATCTCATTAATGCTGTTTTGCAGACGCTGTGTGTGCATCGATTTGAAATTACTTGTTGAACGGTCTTTTCATAACCTAAAACTTTTAAGCCTAAAAAGCCAGGCAGCCATTAGAAGTTTCGTCAGCAGGACAAATGTAAAAAAAACAACAATTTTTTGAAGAACAAAGCAGGGATTTCAGTAAATTATTTTTCTAAGTTTGCTAAGATAGCAGTGTTTGTAGAATACATATATGTATCTGCTAAGGATTTTTAATTGCATGCGACAATAAACCACTTGTTCGGAAAAAGTAGCTCAACTCTCTCAGAAAAGCACTCTCGCTCTTCGAATCGTTTGGAGCGAGCGCTCTCCGCAAAGTTGCTATACAATCCAGAAGCACTCTCTTGCATCCACTTCTTATTTATGTATAGCAACGGTTAAGTTTTCATCCAGAAATTAGAAATTCGTTATAATGAAGCTACAAGGAGAAATTGAAATTTTCGGAGAAAACTTTGTATGTATTAACGATGGAATGCTTAATTCACAGCTATATATAGTCAACTTTAAATTTAGTTTTAAACGATTGATAAAAAATTTAAGTGTTCTTTCAAAATCTTCTACTTTGGCTCTGTAAGTCCTGAGCAGTGCAAAATGTGAGCTTTTATGAACGATTCGCACTGCTTTGGTTGGAGATGGTGTACATTAGCCAAGAATCAGATTTGAGTTTGTGTTAGCTTTGGCCAACCCCACAAGGGACTTGGGTCGGTTTATTTTGGGATTTTTATAATGTGAATATGGTACGCACCATTGTACGCCAGATGTTTCTTGGAGGTAAAAGAAATATGTTTCTTGTTTTATATAGTGAACGTTGATACAGGACTGATTAAGAATTGAATATCCATATGGCATGAAATATGTAGAATGTACACAAGTACCTACGAATTATCTTAAGCCTCCTTGAAAGTTTGTTACTAATTCCAGAACGACTTCCGGGCATACTTTCACTCCAACGTCACCAGCTTTGCGGGGAAATTGCAACTAGTTGAATGGTTAACGGCTTATGCTTAAGTATTATGGCGATTTCGCACGTGAGCTCCATGAACAAACGTACGAGCATATGCACGCAGCAGATTAAAAGACTGAAGCAAATTACTCTAGTGGAGAGTTCAACACGTCATTAAATATTTAGGCCTAAGCGGATAAGTTGAAAGTTGGCACGACCAAGAGGCGTTGATACCATACCAATAGTTTTATTTTATTTGATACCTTCGTATTCAGGTGCAGTGAGAAAGTGTGTGTGCTATGTTATTAATAAATCAGAAGGTCACGAGGAACATCTGTTGAGTTAAATTAAGAAATCGATATTATAAATGTAAGGATTTAAGCTGCACGCTTGAGTGTTTATGAGCCTTAAGAACCTGAATATTCGTGCTAATAAGGTTATTTTTGTGTCATCACTATTTGAATAATTGAAGCTTGAACCAAATTAATAAAAACTATTTGTTTGGTTTGTTTTCTCTTTCTATTGGTGGAATGCCGATAAATAGTATAATTTCGATTAAATGTATCATTTATAATCCTAGTAATCTATATGGTGCTCAGAAAAGTTTTTGCCGATTCGTATAGGGTAATTCAAAATTCGATAATTTTTCTTGAGTAACACTTTATTGCTCGAAATAGTTTCCATCACATTTTTTTTTTTTGCACTTCCACTTTTGTGTGCGTCTTTTTCTTTCTCTTGTTTGTTCTATCCTTGAGTATTGCTCTGTAATGTGGACTCCTCGTTTATGTTATTTGTCTGAAGCGATTGAATCTGTCCAGCGAAGGTTTACCCGCTGCCTTATTTTCAAGTACAACCTACAACATTGCCCTTACAGTGAACGTTTATCAACCCTTGATATTCCTCGACTTGATAAGCGGAGAATTTACCTTGATGAACGTTTTCTTTTTAAGGTTTATTGCGGCTATTCATCTTCATCTTTCGCGAGCTTTTACGGAATGCCATAATGATAGACCTATTATGTTTACCTCAACGTTTAATGTAGCTTTTGCACGTACTGACGTTTTTTTTCACTCGCCTGTTTTGCGTTGACTGAAGCACTGTGGCCAGATTGGGCTATTTCCCGCCAATTGGGCTACCTAAAATTTGAATTGGCGGGGATGTGTTTTGATTTCGCGGGTTGGCGGCTTTTGGGCTATATATTTTTATGAAAAACTATATTTGGGCTATACAGTAAAATCTATTAATCGGGAAGAAAATTAACTCTGTAATCGGGTAATCTCTAGAATTAGACCGTGAACCAGAATAGCTTGACAAAAATTTGTTCAGAGGTACTTGCTAATTGGACCAAAAACAATTTTTAACAATTTTAATTAACTTTCCAGAGAAAGATCAACTGCTACATAAGTAGATCCAGGAAAATTTCTGCCTGACTTACTGCTGAAAAATCATTTGATGTGTAGAATTTGGTACGTTGTAGATGGCTTCAATTTAAGTGGTATTCTGAAAGTAATAAAATATTGATATATTTAACCATTATTGTACATTTTCCCTTTCTTGGCAGATATGAATGCAAAATATCTTAAAAAATCTAATATGAGGGCAAAATACAACGAACTAAGTGTTCGCAAAAAGCTGGAAGTAATACAAGCAACCAAGCGAAAAAAAAATTTGCTCAGCGGAAAAAAATTCCGATGGCTTTAACATTAGTAAGAGTTAGGTGCAACGTATTTAAAAAATAAAAACCAACTAAGGCAGACATTGGAAAATTTCGAAGACACTGGTAGAAAGAAGTTGAAAATAAATTTATCATACTGCTAGATAGATAAATTTTTGTATGAATGGTTATCTAAGGCACGCTTCAAAAATATCCGGCCCGATACTTCATAGTAAAACCCATCAAATCGTTACAAAATTAGAGCTTTGTGATTTCTATGCATCAAATGGGTAGCTAAAATCCGTTAAAAAAGGCTACAATATTCACTATGGTATATAAAAATATCTATAATCTTGATGAGACAGAATTGTTTTTTTGCGCAACACCACAAAAATCACTATCCCTTAAATAGTAAAGATGTACAAATGGAAAACCTTCAAAGCAACGTGCGGCAGTTGCAGTTCTGTGTAAGCGGCAAAAAGAAAGATTTCCTGATCATAGGAAAAGCCAAAAGACCGAGATCGTTCGGAATAACTGACATTAAGTGAAGTTTGGGCATAATTTGGCGAGCTAACACAAAATCTTGGATGATGGGTGCTATTTTTAAAGAATGGATGCACACACCTGATATTGAAATGCAGACACAAAACCGAAACATCACCATCGTTTTTGGGTATGAAATTTGGGTCAAATTCAAAGTGATGAGAATAAAAATTCAAAAGGATTAAAACTCAAACGTTCCAGCAGACATTTAAAATTTAGCAAGAGTCGATCAATTTTCACAAACGAGTCTTGCTCCGAAGATTGGGAAGATGTCTTTTTTGAAGAAGTTTCAACCGAAGAAGCCATATCAGCGATTCCGATAGTGAGCTCAAATCTTTGTATTCCGAAACAGAAAATGAAGTTCGTCCGCAGAATACTAATTCTATAGTCACCATAATCAAGCAAATACGGAACATCACAGCTTAGGATCTCTGAAAGAACATATCTTAAGCTTAAGCTTAGGATCTCTGAAGGAACATATCTTAAACATTAAATGATTCAGCAATTCTAATGAAGTGCATCTTACGAGCGCAAAGAGGCAAATTTCTATATTTAATTATTTTAAATCTTTAAATTGAACATGCGTTTCTGTGAAAAATTAAACATTTATAAAACATTCACGAGAAAAGCCTATATTTTGCATTTTATTTTTCTGTAATAAATACTCAAGATGCTATGATAATATATATATGTGAACATAATTTGCAGAAAACTTTGATAAAAATAAAGATAAAGGAAAATATCTTCAACGTTCTTTTTAAAGTTTTAAAATCGGACCAACTGTGAAATGAGACCATTTAATTTGCGACGCTGAAGTGGTCCCATTCCAAGGTTTGTGTTTATAAAATAAATATGAAAATGATACATCGTATCCATTTCATTGTCAAAATAATTATTTATTTTATTTCAAGCTACACTTCAATTTTTTCGCGAAACATCGCTTGTATGCCCGCAAGTGGATACGAAAATGTTAACAGCTGATCGTAAAATAATTTATTTCAAAACTTGCGTTCATAGTTTTGAATGTATGAAATCGGATAAAATATTAATATTTGACTCATTTTAAACAAAACATTCAGCTATTAAAACTGCTTCTTATACAAATTGAATTTTTATGACACCCAAATTTGCACATTGTTTTTATAGGCTTTTATTTTCTGTGTGTAAATTTTAAAAAAGTCCTTGAAAAAATAAGTGCACCTCTACACTTATCTTTTCATGAACTTTTCAAAAATTTTCACACAGTTCCTTTAATTTATTAACATTTTTCGTGTTGCCCCTTTTCAAATACGTTATGAATAAAATTTTATCTGCATAACGTATCGGAAATTGTTACTGTTTCAAACGACTTTTGTGCTACATGAGAGCATTGGTATAAATTTTACGATATAAATATTATAATTAAAACAGCTTAAATGAATTGATTTAGGTATAAAGACTGTGGCGGTTTTTGGGCTACAAATAAAAAACTTTCGCTATTTTGGGCTACGAAAATTTTAAAATGGGCTATATTTTCTCCCAAATATCTGGCCACATTGGACTGAGGACACATCATAATCTTAAGCTATTTCTCTCCCACAATCTATTGTAATTTTCAAAATTTTAGTTCGTAGTGCGCTTTTTTCACCTACTTAATCATTTTTATTGATATTATATTTAGTTTTCATGGTTTGTTATTACATCCGTAATCCTTTTTATTCTCCTTAGTTTTACTTTTACTGTATTCAAATTTTGTACTTCTATTCTTATTCTGTATTTTAGTTTTAATTTTTTAATATATGTTATTTCTTTATTTTATTTTTATTCATTTTGTAACTTGGCATCTTGCCTGTTAAATGAATTATTCCGAATAAATAAATAATTTTTGCTGTCTTTCTCCAACGTTTTCGTAACTTATAAATGCTGCTTTTGCAAAAATCCTTGCATTTGCCCGTGAGAAAAGTTGCCACTTTCATTTTGAGGTCCTCTTCACTCCTGAACTGTCTACCGTGCATATGATTATCCAGACTTAAAAAAAGATGGTAGCCTGAAGGTGATAGGTCAGAAGAATACGGCGGATGTGCCATAGTCTCCCATTATATATCCTGGATTTTCTCACGAGTTATCCTTGCCGTATGTGGTCGTGCGTTGTCCTGGAGGAAGATAATTTTTTTTTCTGTTAAACAAAAAGGCTTTTTTCGCAGTTCTTCTTAAATTCGAGATAGCTGTTGACAATAGATATCCACTGTAATCGTTTGACAAGATAATAGGAATTCAAAATGGACGATTCCTTCTACTTGAGACTGAGGTGACTGAGGGAAGCCGAAGTGCGAGTGGTCTAAGCAAATCTGCACCACAGTGGAGAGGCGAGGCCAACCTGCTTCGGCATCTCAGTCGGGGGCACGCTGACATCGCGCTGATACATGAGCCGCTTCTCTACAAGAGTGTGGCTTGTGGATTCGGCACCAGCCTCAGTGTGTTCCAGCTAAAAGGAAGGGACAAGACAAGGGCTTGTATTGT
Source organism: Nemotelus pantherinus (assembly GCA_963978885.1). Taxonomy (NCBI): domain Eukaryota; kingdom Metazoa; phylum Arthropoda; class Insecta; order Diptera; family Stratiomyidae; genus Nemotelus; species Nemotelus pantherinus. The sequence goes on along the minus strand of OZ022265.1, from coordinate 78,365,079 downwards.
CGCCAAAAAAAGAGGTGAAAGCAATCTTGATTCCGTAGCTTTGTGATGGGGATACAACCACAGTGTGTGTGGTGAGGAGGATCGCTGGTAGCGGCACGAAGCGGTGCCTGTTGTCGGCGGTCTATCTACCATACGACATGAATCCCATCACGCCCGGACTGAGAAGATTGGCAGAAGCGGCTATGACAACGGATGCTGTTATCGGCTGTGACGCAAATGCTCACCACGAAATATGGGGAAGCACCAACATAAACGAGAGAGGTAGGTGTTTGCTAGAATTTCTAACGTCAACCAACTTCAACATTCTCAACATAGGTAACAAACCTACATTTATAACTAGGAACAGGGCTGAGGTAATTGATATTACCCTGGCAACTCCAGGCATAATGGAAAGTGTCCACAGCTGACAGGTTTCTAACCTGCCATCGCTCTTGGACCACCAGTGGCTATGCTGGAATATCGGTTGTTCTGTTATCTCACCTAAAAAGGTACGGAACCCGAGAACAGCACAATGGGAAGTTTACTCTAGGAAAACAAATAAACACCTCAGGGCACTAGACGATCTGGATCTTTCGAGTCCAAGACGACTTAACGAGCAGGTGAATCGATTAACAGGAATCTTAATGTCAGATTTCAAGCCCGTTAGGAAGAACGCTACCTTATGGTGGAATGGTGAACTAACAGAGGCTAGAGGTCGCACACGAAGGGTGTTTAACAACGCAAGGCGGTCCGGACACGTTGAAGACTGGGATCGATACAAGCAGGAGCTGCCGCTCTTCAAAAAGAAGATAAGACGGGCCAAGCGCGACTCATGGAGGGAATTCTGTGAGAACATTGAAGGAAGTACAGAGGCTGCCAGAATCAGGAAGATCCTAAGCGTAACCCCGGCGTACCTACGCTTTTGCGAAGGGAAAACGGGGATTGGGTGGAGGGCCCGAAAGAGTGCCTGGACATGCTAATGGAAACTCACTTTCCAGAATCAGATTGCGCGGCACCGCGTAGTAACGTACATCGAGGTACCCACCGGGCGTCTGAGCGGCTGATCAAGGAAGTAGTTGATGAGGTCAAGATCGAGTGGGCTATTGGCACATTCTGACCTTACAAAGCTACAGGGATTGATGAGATATTACCCATCCTGCTTCAAAAAGCAGATAAAACCATCATTCCCATTCTGCAGCGTATTTTTACCGCTTGCCTTTGCTTCGGGGTAGTACCCGAGCAATGGACGAAAGCTAGGGTGGTCTTCATTCCGAAACCTAGTAGGTTGAATCATCATTACGTGAAGGATTTTAGACCAATCAGCTTAACATCGTTTCTGCTCAAAACACTAGAGAGGTTTGTTGATCTGCACATCAAAAGCTCGATTGATGTTGCGAGACTCTGTGTTGATCAGCACGCGTATCTAGCGGGCAGATCAGTAGATACGGCATTACACAAAGTTGTCGCTACAATAGAAAAATCCTTACGGCAGAAGGAATTCACGTTGGCAGCCTTCTTAGACATTGAGGGGGCCTTCAATAATGTCACTGTCGTGAGTATCATCGATGCCTTGGTTCGATATGGAGTGGATAAAACTCTGGCGACCTGGGCATCTGACTTGCTCAAGAGCAGGCGGATTGAGGCTACCTCTCTGGAGGCCAAAGCGGAAAGATTAGTCGGAACCGGAACACCACAAGGAGGGATTATATCTCCCTTTTTCTGGATCCTGACAGTCAACGAGATACTGGAGAATTTAAGGGCCAGCGGCTTTGAGGTGGTGGCGTATGCCGATGACATTGTGGTACTTGTGAGGGGTGCGTTCCCACAAACTTTGTCGGACCTTATGCAATCGGCGCTGGACCAGGTCCAAACCTGGGCCAGAAGAGTCGGTCTTAAGGCAAACCCGACAAAAACCGAACTTATACTCTTCACAAGGAGACACAGGGTACCGGCTATTACCACGCCTAACCTCAACGGAATAACATTGGAACTTGCTGATAGTGTTAAATATTTGGGCCTTATACTAGACAGGAAACTGAACTGGGGGGCTAACGTGAAGCACAGAATTGGTAAGGCTCGCGCAGCACTTTTCGCTTGCCGGTCCGCCTACTCCAATACCTGGGGTCTTAAACCTAGGGCGGCCTATTACATATTCACATGTGTGGTGAGGCCGATTTTGGTGTACGGAGCGATCGTGTGGTGGAAGGCAGCGGAGAGCAAAACTAATAGCAATGAGCTAACAAGACTGCAAAGGTTAGTCTGCATATGTATTTTTATTAACGTAACCTAACCGCTTTAAGAACCGCCCCAACGGTTGGGTTGGAAATGATTTTGGGACTCATGCCCCTAGATCGATTCATCTTTAGAAGCGCAAGCCTAGTGGCGATACGCGCCAAAAGTTCCGGCATGTGGAACGATTCAGATCAGCGGAGCCACATCGGTATTCTTACAGAATGCCGCAAAAGATTTGGGCTCGTTGCTGAAAACACGGACCACATGAGCAAAATAATACATCTTGGCAGGAATTTCCAGGTCAAGATACCCACAAGAACAGACTGGAAGAAAGAGGAAGCTACCACCGATGGGGACGTCTGGATTTATACGGACGGGTCAAAGACGGACACAGGAGTTGGCTCGGGCGTGTTTTCTACGGATCTGAGCCTTAACCTGTGGTGTAGACTGTCGGACCATGCTACCGTCTTTCAGTCTGAATTACATGCGATACGCATGGCAGTTGAGTCCATTAGCGGAATATCAACCAGACCAATGACGATTTGCGTCGACAGCAGAGCAGCCATTCTCGCTCTTGCGTCTTACAGATGCTCTTCAAAAACTGTTAACGCTTGCAGAGTGGCACTCAATGAAAAGGCAAGGCATATTCCTATCCGGATTATGTGGGTGCCAGGGCATAGTGGAGTCATAGGCAACGAAAAAGCCAATGCATTGGCGAGGAAAGGTTCAGGAGCTAGCAATAGCCCCTGCATCACTGTACCACGGTCAATCGCTGACACCACAAGCAAACTTGATGCCGCCATATGGGCCAAACTGAAGTCCGAATGGGAAAACAGGTTGGAATGCTGGGTAGCCAGGACATTATGGCCATCACCTGATCTAAGCAAAAGCAGGGAACTGCTCAAGCTCAGCAGAAACCGCTTGAGAACCACGGTCGGCTTGCTCACAGGGCACTGCCTTACCGCGTCTCATGCGAAAAGAATGGGACTGACATCCAGCAATTTATGCAGGAGGTGCGAGATGGAAGAGGACACAATCGAGCATACACTCTGTGATTGTCCGGCCCTAAATAATAAACGCCTCAAGATTTTTGGTGCATACCACTTTCAAGGGTTAGCAGAGGTGGCCAGTACCGTCACGCTGAGTCAGCTGATCCAGTTTGGCGAAGCGGTCACTTGGCAGCTCTAACAAGCCAGCGGAGGGTGGCAAATGGGCCCAAATTGGTGGCTTAATGCAAGCCACGTTCCCGCGGCAGCCCTCTTTACTAACCTAACCTAACCTAATCTTCTACTTTCCACCAAACACACAGTAGAATTTTCTTCGGCTTCAAGCTTCCCTTTGTAGTGTGTGGCAATGAATCATTAATTTTTATTTACGTTAGTTGTGACAAATTTTAACATCCTCGACTTATATCCAACGGTATTATTTACTCATAAAGGTTATTGATTAGTGATCATGGTTCCCTTCTTGTCTATAAATCACTGTAGACAGCGTATATCGTCTCGTCTCACAACTAACGTAAATAAAAATTAATGATGTCCAACTGCAAGTGATCACATCAGTCAAGTATGCACTGTGAGCTGGTGTCTGATGAGAATCAGTGCATACTTTCGAAATAACTTTGACAAAAAAAAATTTTAATAAAATTTTCAATTTTAGTCATCCCGCAAAAACCATTTTTTAAATTCTCAAGTGGTAGCTCTAACAACCTTTCTGCCCAACTAGTTTCAACGCATCCTTGAGATTAAAGTGGTAAATGGCCTTCGATACAGATAGGCTGCAATAAGCGCACGTATGGTAGAATCTACGCTCAAAATCTGCACGATTCATTTACTTTTCTACGAACATTAATATTTCTTGCAATTCTGATGCGATGGTGTTTTTTTTATTTATCAAGCGATGGCAAAAAATCTTTCTCAAAAGTGATATACCCAAAAAACAATAGTTTGCATGTGTGCAATATAATACTAATCAATTGTACAGACTTACCTACGTTAGCATTGCCTACTGTAATAAATTACACAGCTTGTCGATGTTCTAATATTTTACATTTTAAGCAAAACGTGATTGACACTGACAGATTTTCAAATGAACAAACAAAATAAACATGGTATTTTTCGGTTTATGTAAGAAATTTTAGCAATAATATCTCTGTTTTTCTTTGCTTTTTCTAATGTATCGAGCGATTCATTTTTGAAAACATGGCGTACGAATTAATTATTCCATACCAATGGAAACTGCGAACTGCCATCCTAAAATTACGAACCATTCTTCGTCCAGACCTAGTGTTTAAGGAAATCGCATATTGTTGTTCATTCATCACTTATGTACGTAAAATTCAAGTTTATCCTCCACAAGACAACTAGAACAAAAATAAATGCCAAACTATTTATAAAATCCGCTCGGTACACGCATGGGATCTTGTACGAGCACTTCTTTTCAAAACTCATGCACCGAAAATAAATGGACACAAACATCCAACACCTGTTTTCCCTGCTTAGCAGAATGTGCTTGGACCAGAATTGACTAATTACTATTTCGCTGCAAACATTGGTCGTACATTGTGTCGGTCCCTCCCAGCTTTGTATGAATATTGCTAAAGTAACTCCAGTCCGGCCCAGATCTTGCTGTGTACCGAGTATAAACAGACTGTTTATTTGCACTAACAGATTTCCCCGAGGTTAAATTTAAATTAATGGATCTAATTTCTTTACGCTCGCAACTGATGTGTATTTCATGTGAAAAATAATGTGTTGATGAGATATTCCGCCAAACAACAGTGATAATTTTCAATTTGTTTTGGTATGGAGAATACTGTGCTTCGATAATTCGTCTAGGAAAATAAACATGTTGCAGTGTTTGTTTTAGTGACATAGTTTGTCTTGCTGCTGGCTCTGGGAGGGATCTAGATTAACTCAAAGTTTTGTGTGTCGAATTTGTAACCATTATGTAGAATGCATTTGCTAAATGTCTTCAGCATCATGCAAATGAGAAGCGAAATTTTCAAAATCGACACATCATCATGTTACACTGCGAATAGTAAATTATCTGAACTTTTTTGCAGCCGGAAGAAAGAAATAATAGAGAAATAATCTTGAGCTGCTCATCTATTTCATGTTTACGTTTTGAATTAATTTCGGTGACTGTTTACACAAAAATGGATCATTCACAGCAGTGTCTTTATATCTGGCGTATTATTTTATCTGATAATTTTAAAGAAAGCTGTAGGCTTTCAAATTTTTCATTCTTATTTTTTTACAGTTGATTATGTGCACTTACGCATCGATCTAAGACTGACCCGACGAATATTGAAATCTAACATCCATACTATTTTTACCAGATTTTTTGAGTGGATTTTTTTGTCATTTTTTATTTTGACTCCGCAAACACCTGGCACATACACTAGCAATATTTAAAAGAAAATGGATAAAGGCTTCAAGTTACTTGAATTTCTTTTCAGCTGTTTCTGTTATTTAGCAAATGTTTTTCATTATTTTATTATTTATAGTTTGCTAATATTGTAAGATAGGTGCTGAGGTCAATTCCGAAGGACTCGAAATTGATAAATTGTTGTTAGTAATTAAACGTTAGAGCTGAACTTTATAAGTAAGTTTATTACTGTCCTAGTAAATGCAGTTTATTACTTGCTATTCAACGTAGACAAGAACAAATTGCTATCCCAGAAAAAATACGCTTATATTAATATTAGAACTGGTTGCATGCTGTCTTTCGTCTTATTAGTCGCCCAACTTATTTCTCACCTGAGCGCACTTAGTCTGAGTCGGGTGTGTAAATTTGGATTTTTCAAAAGTTTCTGGACACTGTTAAATCGTCCGTGTAGTTAGTCAAACAGTTTCCGGGCTTTGCTTTCGTTTGGTTTGTATATTGTGCCAATTTTTGTTGTTTTGTGGCTAATGTACCAATGAGTTTTAGCAATTTTTCTTTTTACGCAATACTGGCAAGTATGCAGCTACTTTTTGTTTCTTTTGCACCTGCGTATTACAATAGAGTAAAAGGAGAGTTTGGGCTTCTATGCCCAAACGTAAACCCTTCCGTAGGAGGCAACATGCATACTGGTGGAACGATGAAATCGCCGAATTGAGACGCATCGCTTTGGCGTGCAGGCGCAGGGCACAGCGAGCCAGGAATCGGCCGGGAGCAGCTGAGCTATCTGCTGCTCACATTGCGGCAAAGAGGGAGCTGACCAAGGCCATCACGAGGAGCAAACGTGCCAAATGGCAGGCTCTTTGTGAGGAGGTCAACTCAGACCCCTGGGGAGATGGCTACAAATTGGTCACTCGTAGACTTGGCTGCATGCGGCCTAGCACTCTCATGGATGCGATATCCATGGAGCGCATCGTTGGTTCCCTGTTCCCGGTGCATCCGTCAAGGGCTGACGGTCCCATCATCGTTAACCAGGCGGATGTTCCTCCCTTTACGGACGAGGAGCTGAACAGTGCAGTGTCCAGGATGAAGAACCGGAAGGCTCCGGGTCCTGATGGGGTACCGGTCGAGGCGCTTAAAGTCGTGGCGGAAAGCCAACCGCGTCTATTGTTGGACTTGTATAATTCATGTCTAGTCGCGGGGGTCTTCCCGTCGCGTCGCGGTGGAAAGTAACTCGACTGGTACTTGTTGACAAGGGGAAGGGTAACCTGGGCAATCCATCAGCATACCGCCCACTGTGCATGCTGGATACTGCGGGGAAGCTTCTCGAGGGGTTGCTCAAGCCAAGGCTGCTGTCAGCAGTGAGATCTGCTGGTGATTTCTCTGCCAGGCAGCACGGCTTCCGAAAAGGGCATTCAACAATCGATGCCATCTCAGAGGTTGTTGGGGCTGTAGCAAGAGCGGAAGAGGCATGCCATCAAGCCAGACCGGTCGTCCTGCTGGTAACGCTGGACGTACAAAATGCCTTTAACTCGGCGAGGTGGACAGACATCCTGCGGGCCCTTGAGCATACGTTCCGTATCCCTGACTACTTGCTAGCCATGATGCGGGACTACCTCAGGGATTGCTGGTTGCTCTACGACACCGACGAAGGAGTCAAAAGGAGGCCTGTCACTTCAGGTGCGGCACAGGGGTCGATCTTAGGACCTGACCTCTGGAACATCATGTACGATGATCTGCTGCGCCTGGAAATGCCTGCGGATGTGTTTCTGGTAGGTTACGCTGATGACGTTGCAGCGGTAATCACTTCCAGATCTGCCGAATTCGCTCAATTCAGACTTAACCAAGTCATGAGGAGGGTGGATCGGTGGATGACCGAACACGGCCTCCAGCTGGCAATCTCTAAAACAGATATTGTTATGCTGACGAAACGGAGGATACCAACTGTCATACCCATGACAGTTGGCGCCGTCGAGGTCCAGACCAGCAAGTCGGTCAGGTATTTGGGAGTGACAGTGGACACCAAGCTGAAGTATTGGGATCATCTCCGCAGGGCATGTGACAGGGCTCTAGTAATCGTCACTTCGCTGAGTAGGCTAATGGCCAACGTCGGTGGACCCAGTGAGACGCGACGGAGGCTGCTGATGGTAACGACCGATTCCATCTTGCTATATGGAGCCGAAATCTGGGGAGATGCGCTCCGAACTGAGAAGTTCCGGAAGCGCATTGCCAGTGTCCAGCGCAGGGGTGCCCTGCGTATCGCCTGTAGCTACCGCACAGTCTCAGAAGAGGCTGTGATGGTGGTATCGGGAGTAATCCCGATCGACCTACTAGCGCGAGAACGCAAAGAAGGGTACCTCTCTCGCTCACAGCTGGGTAGAGCTGAGGCTCTGACGCACGCGCGTATGCTTACTCTTCAACTTTGGCAGCAACGTTGGAGTTTAAGTGATAAAGGACGCTGGATGGCTAAGCTTATTGGTCTCATTGAACCTTGGCTTAACCGGAGCCACGGAGAGGTAAACTTTTACCTTTGTCAATTCTTGACAGGGCACGGTTACTTCAGGAAATATCTGAACAGAATGGGTAAGGTGGTCACACCGTACTGCCGGTACTGTGTGACTGAGCTCGATGATGCTCAGCACACATTCTTTATGTGCAGTCGCTTCGTAAGTTTGAGGCGCACCATTCAGTCCACGATTCGCCTGGCAGCGCCCGAGACGATCGTGGAAGCAATGCTGCGAAACGAGGAGAACTGGCGCGCAGTCTCAACATATGTTGAGAAAGTGCTGCGCGTAAAGCGGGAGGAGGGTTGCCTTACCGACCCATGAACTGTGGTAGTTTCTGAAGTCCGTGGTTACCGATATCTCCGGCAGCTACTATTGCCTCTTGAAAAGGTTCAAACTCAAATGGGCTAATCATCCAACGCTACAAGTTGGTTGCTCCTATTATAACTAAAGCGCAAGCATGGCGCGAACCGCTTACTGTACGAACTTGCCTGAGAAGGACACTCATGGGTCACCGAAAACCGGTTTCGAGCAGTTGCACAAATGTCACACAAGCACAACCGACATTGAGCCTGACATCTTCAACCGTTGGCTGCCCAGAACACGATTTTTCGTTGCGGCTATTTATTTTTGACCACCAAAATTCTGTTTGACATAAAAAATTCAAATTCGTTCCAAACATAGCGAGAAGTGAGTGGATCTAGTAATACATGTTAAAGCTGGTGATGTAGTGACTGTCATTGCCGATAACGGAACTACCAAGTAGCAGCTGAGAAAATCCCAGAAAAATACGGACACGTTCACTAGGTTCTAGTGAAAACGAAATGTGGCCTTCAGTCTTTTGGGTATTTTCATTAAATCGAAGAGGGTAAAAATGGTCTGCTTCTTCACCGGAAAGAAATGTCAGGAAAGGCTGCAGTACACCGCAAAAACTGTTAGGAAACGATGCTCACTTAGAGATGGCGTTGTTTGCGAGTAAACAGAACCTTATTTCGATGGAAGCTTGAATAGCCTTGTGTTTAGCCAAGCAGACTTCTTGTGTGTAGGGACCCTGGTTCAAATTCAGGTAAAGCTGAGAGATAGCGTATCAAGCTTTGAGTTTATCTAGCTCTGATAAGGAACCTGAATTAAATCAGGGATAAAGTGAGTCGTAGAACTAAACACTCTACACTCGTTTTCACATTGATGGTAAAATTGTGAATGAAGCTCTCTACCAGCTTCAACTCTTTGACTTAATAAAATGTTGTCATGGAATTAATTTACTTAGCTTTAATTCAGTATAAAGTAGTTTTTGCCTCTGTATTGTATCTCACAAAGACCCATCAAGCACTGATTTTGTAGATGAGTTGGTTTTATATGATAGTAGGGTAAAGTAGTAAAGCTGCACATTATAATACAGTAGTCCCTCGACTTACGTCGGAATTAGGTTCCGAGAATATGCGACGTAAGTCGAAATCGACGTAACTCGAGGGTAGAAGAAATCCCAGGCGATAAATGTATAAACTTTCATTTTTTGAATATGAATGTATTTATTTTAAAAGTTTGTACATAATTCATTTTTTTAAAGAAAATCGTGGGTTTTCGTCCACATAAGTTTTATACTTGCACCCTTCATCAAGTGCTTGTACACGACTACACGTTAAATTGCAAATAGAAATGAAGGCAACAAGTAGAATCCTTACGAAGAAGAAAATAGACGGCCTTAAAAATGTACATATTTGACATAAAGCACTAAAAAGCAACACATTAATTGTTATCATCTTTAGAATGAATAGCCTCTATTTCTACTGTTTGTGGGTTGACTGGTTTACTGGCGAGGAAGGTCGAAATTCGCGTTTGGGGCAAAGTTTGTTTTTTTTTTCTTCGACCAGCTGCTTTGTAATCGTTGACAGAAGTGAAGAGTTCGTTTGAAATTTCTGCACTTCTTGATTTGTCGGGATAATTTTCGTTGAAGATTTTTATATATATGATTAGTAATGTTTTATGAGAAAGATCATTGGCTTCAAAATATTTCTTTATTGTCGGACAGAAACGTTGATTAAACCAATCACGAAATATATTAGAAGTAACCCAGGCCTTTTTGTTGCACCTCCAAATAACCGGTCGATTTTCCTTGCATACATTTTTGAAAGCCCTTGGATTTTCTGATTGATAAGCAGCAAGAGGTTTCAGTTTCAAATCACCTGATGCATTCCCTCCAAGATGCAAAGTAATCTTGGATTTTTCTGCCTTAAAGCCAGGAGCTCTTCTTTCTTCAATCGAAAGAAATGCTCTTAAAGGCAAGCGTTTCCAAGACAGGCCTGTTTCGACAACATTAAACACCTGCTGTGCACAATATCCTCTATTTTCAATAATATCATGTAAAGTGTTTGGAAAGATCTTCGCTGCGTCATAGTCCGCACTATCCGCTTTACCTGTTACTTTTACATTGTAGATTTTACTTCTTTTCTTGAAGTTTTCAAACCATCCATTGCTGGCAACGAAAGTATCTCCTCGATTCAAGTTTGCTTGTTCGAATAAGCTTTTTTCCTTCGCCTTAATAGTTAACGTGCTCACCGGCATATTTTGATGGTTCAGGTCTTTGATCCAAATAATCAACATTTTTCCCAATGCAAACGCCAAATACGAAAACTTTCCTACGAAAATCGCGCCCACACAATTCTGGGAATTTCCTTTTACCAGAGGAACAGTTTTCATATGAACAAACATCTCTTCTATGAAAACGGCGACGTAAGTCAAGGGACGGACGACGTAATTTCAAGGGTTTGGTCTCAAAGTAATGAACGACTTAAGTCGAAAAAACGTATAACAAGGGAGACGTAAGTCAAGGGATTACTGTACGTCAAATATAACTGTATAGAAAAATAGGAGATTTTATTTTGATGCTAGTGCTGAACAAATATGATCAATGATATAGATCAACTATAGATCAACTAGACCAGCTTTGATTTCAAAAATTGGCTCCAAAGCAACCGTTTATTTCATATTTGCTATTACTTCATTTAACTCACTGAACGAATTGTTGTGGCTTATCAACCAGCAATGCAGTGCTCCGAATAGTTAAATATTGGAAAGTATTAGTGAAGATTGGATGTTAAGTATATAAAATTATTTTTGGATCGCTAATTTTCCAAACTTTCGTGAAAACTATTTATAAAAGCTATTTTTAGGATTATCTTCCAATAATAAAATGAGATAGTATAAAAATAATAAATGTAAACAAACACTATAAAAAAATTAATGTACACCATATAGAAGCTACGTCAGCACATCAATAACATGTTCTTTTTAAAGAATGAAAACACATGAGCAGAGATCCAAACTGGTACTAACTTAACATTATGGGCAAGAGAGAGAGATAAAGGAAAAAACATAAACTTATCAAAAAAACACAAATATCTTGAGGGAATGAAGAAATAGTTTCATCTTGAAAAAAAGTCTCAAGAAATCGGTTGGTTACGTTGAGAGAACGAGTATGCGACCATAACTATTTTTCAGCCGCAACTCGCAAAGACCGGTAACGGTAAGAATAATCAAATGAATTGCGAAAAAATTCCTTGCGGGCCGTATCCCGATCAGGCGCCGTTATAGAGCAATAACGCAAATGATACTTACCAAGCAAACAACAAAGGTACGCTTGAACATTTTGAACAATTTTCACGAACGTTAAAAATGCAAACTGACAGATTCACAGACGCTTTTCCTGAGCAACAACTAAAATTAGCTGATGTCAATAGAAAATTGGAGGATTTAAACCGTCATTGCAAGACCTCAAGAAATGATGGAGATGAAGTTTTATTAGCGAACGAGATAACACTCCATCAGGAGCTCCTTAACACAACGTTGGAAATAAATAATAACACAACGGCTATGAAAACGAGGACGCAGGACAAAGCAACATCACCTATAAGGAATCTAGCTGAGGGTACAACTCCATCTACTCAGCAAAAATTTTCAAACCTCAACGGTGAAACCCTAATTTACAAGTTCGATACTTTTTGGTCCCAAAACGATTGGCAGAATCGTCCTCCAAATTAACGACTTCAGAAAACAAAAGTGCATTCTTTGTGAAAGGGTTTCCTTATTCTGCTAACGACGAATGGTTGGGAAAGATATAAACGACTACGAAGTGAAATTTTTATCCCAGCGTAAACATATATCCTCAAGACGGTGTAAGGTCTTCGTCCCATCAAAATATGCCTGGCTTTTTGCTTGCTTCAGTGGAAACAACAGCTCTATCAATTGGAAAGGAATGACATTCAGTCCTGGAGAAACATCACCGACAAAACTAGGTATAAGAAAAAACAAAAAATTGTAAGAAAAAATGGTATCCCTAGTCACACTTTTACCCAATTTCCTGCCACCCATAAAACTCGCTCATCACGTACTCAGTCCCAATTTTCAGTGACAACAGATAATTCTTGGAATTGTTTTTGCGGGATGATTAAAATTGAACAACTTTTTATTAACATTAAAAATTTTAATCTACATTGAAAATTCTATTTTGACAAAGTGGTTTCGAAAGTATACACTGCTTCTCATCAGACACCAGCACACAGTGCATACTTGACTGTTATTTTACAATTTTCATCATCCCGCAAAAACAATTCCAATTTGATTCTGCTTTCGGAGGCTGATTCCGCAAAACGATCGAATTTCACGTTTCAATATGCTCGGCTTCGATAAGCTGTAGAAATGATATACGTTGTCTATGCTGATTTATAGACAAGAAGGGAACCGTGATCAAATTCAATTACCTTTACTAAGATAATTCTTCCTTATCTAACTGTTCCAATGCTTTTACTCATAATAATAATAATGCACTGATACCCCCAGCAATTAACACGGCATCTTCTCCCTCAAGCAGGTGTACCAACGTTGTTAATAAACACTCTTCCAAGGTTTCCAGTCAGGCCGCCGTAAACTTAGCTAGTTCTATGAGCAATATAAATTATTCTTCTAATGGTAGTAATATGACATCTGAATCTCTTCGAAGATCAGTCAACCCTGTTGGGCATTTTTCCTAACCGATGTCAGATAAGCCTCAAACTTTTTTACCACAATTGTGGTGGTATGAGAGGCAAACTAAGTAAATTATACCTTGACGCCAAATCGTGCCATTTTAATTAACTCGCCATCACCGAAACTTGGCTTAATGCCTCTCATAAGAATGAGGAGATTCTTGGTAGTAGTTGGACTATTTACAGAAGCAACCGCGATTCTTATTCTACGGGCCAGTCGCGAAGAGGTGGTGTCTTACTTGCTGTTAGCAACACACTTTCGAGTGAGCTTGTCCAATGTCCGTTTCTTCCAATGCATAATTGTTTGGATCTCCACTAATAACAACTCAATTTACATCGCTGTTGTCTACATCCCCCCTAGATCTGACGAATCCATCTACAGCAATTTTTGTGACACAATATCTTCATTAGCGACATCACTTAGCGAAAAAGATAAAATAATAGTTTTGGGTGACTTCAATCGTCCGAATCTTTGCTTTGTTCCGGATGAAAATGACTCTTACCTTCTCCCCGTAAACCTTGTAGACACCAACGATTTCAATCTTGCGAGTGCCTTTTATGGTAATGATTTGCAGCAGATTTTCCAAACTCCTAACCAAAATGGTAATTGGTTAGATTTTGTTTTCACAAATGCTTATGACGAAGTAATGGTTAGTCCAACTTGTGACGCAGAGCATCTTTTTTGCAACAGTTTACACCATACAGCACTGTCAGTCGAACTTTCCACTCCAGATTCCACCTGCTTAAAAACTTACAATAACTCAATTGTATTTGACTTCAGTAATGCTGATTATGAAAGCATTAAACATGTTCTTGATACTACTGATTGGTCGACTACTCTTTCAACACAAGATTTCGAGACAGCCATTTCCTCTTTTTACAATAAAATATTTGACGCCGTTGAAAGATATGTTCCAAAGATAAAAAAAAGAATAAATTGTCTGAGCCATGGCTTGATAAGGACTTTAGGCATATGCGAAATCGTAGGAACAAACTTTATAAGCTTATTAAAGAAAATACCGATGTTAGTCCTGCTATTCAGGAAGAATATAATGAAGTTGCTAGGCAATTTTTAGCAAAGTCTCATGAGGCTTATGACACTTACATTAGAACAAACGGCGAAAATATAGTCCGCGACCCGAAAAAATTCTTCGATTTTGTTATGTGAAGCGAAAAACTACTGGCTATCCATCGTCCATGTTTCTTAATAATATAACGTCATCCTCTCCTAAAGAGATATGTGACCTATTCGCTGATAGTTTCCAAGAAATTTTTAATGCACCAGACCCATCAAACTCACACCTTTCTTCCTCTGTTTCAGCTTCAACAGCTTTTGTGAACCATTTAGAAATTTCCCGTGATGAAATACGTAATGCTTGAGTTACAATCAATGCAACCAACATTTGCAGCCAAGTTTTGTTGGTGGAACGAGTTACAATCAATGCAACACAACATTTACTGTCATCTGTCACTGGCTATATTAAAGAAATTGCTGCTCGATAATTTGGATCCTTTAAAGTCTCGGAAAGAGATATCAGTGAATATTTTATCCTCTAAAAGTTGCGGAGTATAATGCAAAGCAAAAATGAGACAAAAAAATACAAATTCTGATTGTCATTTACATATGACAGTTCCGATTTCCCGAACGCTCATAGGAACAGGTGGAATTGGGTATTTTGTTGCCATGCCAAGTTTGAGGTATGAGCAAACTCTGCTGCCAAGCAAAGTTGTGTTGCATCATTGTAACTGCTCTCATACGTTCTCATGGGTTCAAACTCATTTTGACGTGCAACAAATGTTGGTTGCATTGATTGTAACTCTAGCTTAAAGCTATTTTAGATTTCGACTGCAACAAAGCTCCTGGGCCTGATCTTCTTCCTCCGACCTTCTTGTGCAAGTGTGTAGAGCAGCTCACAGATCCCTTGCATATTTTCTTTAATAGATCACTTTCGTTGGGAATTTTCCCATTCTGTTGAAAGCTTTCGTATGTCACACCCATATTCAAAAATGGTGATCGACGCTGTATCCAAAATTATAGGGACATTGCCATTTTGTCTTCAATTCCGAAACTTTTCGAAAAGGTGGTATACGATAAACTTTCTCCGCTTGTTGATTCCCGTTTGAACGAGCAACAACATGGCTTTAGAAAAGGTCGCTCAACTACCACGACTTTGACAATTCTAATCTCTGACGTTCTATGCAAAATGGAAAAAGGATACCAAATTGACGCAGTTGACACAGACTTCAGTAAGGCGTTTGACAGAGTTGACCATTCTACCTTGATTCTAAAGCTTCAGAAATTCGGTATTGCCGGGTCTTTACTCAGCTGGCTGACCTCCTACCTTCGCGATCGAACACAATGTGTAAAATTTCAAGGATTTTTATCGAAAAACTTTAGTCCTACCTCTGGTGTACCCCAAGGTAGCCATCTTGGCTCACTTCTTTTTAATATATTTATTTCCAACCTATCGGACGTCCTAGCAGACATACCTCATTTACTCCATGCAGACGATCTCAAACTTTATCAGACTATTGAATCGAAATCGGATGCCCCCTTTCTCCAATCCAAGCTTGATTCACTTGATCAGTGGTGCAATATAAACAAGCTCTCTCTCAATATCAATAAATGCCAAGTTATTAGTTTTTCCAGGAAATGCACGGTCACACACAATACGTACTTCCTCGGCAATAATATGCTAACCCGAGTTGATAACATTGCTGACCTCGGTGTTATCTTAGATGAAAAACTCCGCTTCACCTTACACTTTGATAAAATACTTTCTCGTGCAAACAAACAGTTAGGTTTCATGAAAAGACGTGCCAAAGAATTCCGTAGTCTGTGGGTCACAAGATCCTTATACACTTCACTTGTACGTCCTATTCTCGAATACGCTTGCATTAGCTGGGATCCCGCTTTTGTAACCCACAGTGACAGACTCGAGTCAAAACAAAAACAATTTTTACTTTTCGCCTTGAGAGAACTGTACAGCCCTTATGATTTTAATAGCCTACCCCCTTATGAGTTTCGACTGGGTCATTTAAACCTTTCGACACTAGCCTCCAGAAGAATGATGATATCGGCCTGCTTCACATTCGACGTCATTAGAGGCGCTATTAATGTAGAATTTCTGAATAGTAAAATTTCGATAAATATCCCTATGACAAACACCAGGTCCAATCGTTTCCTAAAAGAATATTCACATTCGACGACATATGCAGCAAATGAGCCAATATATAGATGCTGCAAAATATTCAACAGCATAAGTATTTATATTCCCCTACGATTTCCAAATCATCCTTCAAATCCTCTCTTTTGCATGCCATTCATACCCCTGAACCTTAAGCCATAACTTGTATGTCAATGTTTTCATTTATTGATTGTTATTTATTAATGTATTTGCTACTTTTTTCATTTGTTTGTTCTTTATTTAACTTGTTTGTTTTTACTTTTTACTTGACTTTACTTTTTACTAATTTTCGAAGAAAAGTAGTATTAAACTCGTTTCGCCGAAAATTCATATTTCTTTATATATATATATATATATATATATATATATATATATATATATATATATATATATATATATATATATATATATATGTCATCACAATGATTAAGGGAGATAATCTGTGGAGTGGCCAATCCGATTAAGCTGAAACTTTCGGAAAACGTAGATGTATTTAGTAGGTAGGTCCGCGACTTGCTAAAATTCAGATATCCTAAACCTTTTGGCGGCGGCGAGCGTTTTAGTGAATTTTGAGGTACTCCTATATTTCCAAGCAGCGTGAATTTTTGTTTAAAAAAATAGTATTGGGAATGAAAACTTATTATGTTTTAAGCTTGTTTCCGGTAAAGAATCGGAAATTTTGAGCCGTGTGCGGGTGCAGCGTGCCTAAAAGTAGGCAAGGATTTGAAATTAACAACAAATATTAACGCTTTAAAAAGTTAAATATTAACGCTTTGAGGGTGGTAACCCTAAAAAAATTTTCACCCGTATAACTTCTAGCGCAGTGATTCAATCGAAACGAAATTTATTGGTGTGGTTTAGTTGAACGTGAAGCAGATTTGGTATATATTTTGCTTTGCTGCTGACACAGGGTAACGAGCTTTAGCCATTTTCGTAACTATTGCATCAACAGATGCTGCAAATTACATACACATATGCAAAACATTTGCAATAAAACTAAGAAACCAATTTTTAAATTTTCCGAGTTTTGAACATTTTTTGGATGGCAGCTTCATACAACGTTAACCGCTAAAGCTTTCGACGAAATCCTCCGACGTGAACGAAATTCAAAGGATAAGTTGATTTAAGTATGAGCTTGTGAAGGTTAACTCATTGCTGCTTCGTTGGGAAAATGTTGCCAGCACTGAACATTTTCATCATTTGTGTTATAGTTGAGTTCTGTTGCTTTGAACAAGGAATGGTTGATATGATTCTACAAAAAAGTATATTACGTCTTTCCACATTGTCACTCAAAGACAATTTCTTCGAAAATTAGTTTTCTAGCGGTTCAGGTGCGCTAGAGTTTTTCCATTTTATTTTTAATTCGTTATTTTATGTCTAATTTTGTACCTTATTTGGTGAATAAATAAAATAAATAAATAAATAAATAAATCAAGGAGGACAAGCATCACGGCAAAGACGAGACATAAGAGTAAACCTAGATACGAGAGAATCAAGAAGAGAGTAGAAAGAAGACAGAGCTTCATTAATATCAAGCCCTCGAAAAAGTGAAACCAGTTGATTGCGAGGAGTTTAGCATTAATTTGTTGATAATCAGCTTTGAAAAAGATAAAAGTAGATATAGCTCAGCTCTTAATGCGAGGGTTATCCAGTAAACAAAAATCGATAGGATTAAGGGGATGATGAGGATTGAACCCCAAGCTACACTCTAAAAAGTGGGTGTATAATTAATACTTTGATAATAGGAAATATATTCATTTTTTCGTTTAAAATAACGAATCACAAATTTTTTTACACATTCGATGTGCATTTTTTGCTTTTACGTCATATCAGCTGAATAATAGACAGCTTTTTGTAAATTGAAGCAAAAATAGTGTAAATTTACTAGTTTACTATTCACCTTTGCGCCAAAGCCATAAAATTGCATCATTATTTAGGGTAAAATTACACCATTTGGTCGTAAAAAAATATTCTTTGTTCGCACTTTTGTAAATTTACGTCTTTAATAGTAAGAAACCAGTTTGCTACTATTATAAGGGTAAAATTCAACCAAAATTTTTTTGAGTCTAGTACATAGTTTATTGGGCAGATATTTGCATATGGCAAAAGCGCCTACCCCCCACCTTGCAGCTAATGTCACTGATATACTCCGCTCCGTCTCTCCCAATCCTTCTGATCCAGCTAGAAAGCTGATGAATCAACAAGATAACCAGTGGACATACATAATACGAGTAAGTAGGCAGCATTTCGACTTGATTTTAAATTGGACAGCCAAGGTGTTAATTTTGTAAACTGTGTTTGACACTTAATTGCTGTGCTTTATTCGTGCTAAATCATTGTGCTCTTCTTAAGAAGCTAGAATCGATGTCAAATGACAAAAGTAAAAGAATTGCACCATTATTCGAGGCAAGAATAAAAAGTTAAGACAGAAAACCTCAAGCTCATAGGAAGTGCTGGGAACACTCATTTTCGAATAAAAATAGAGGAATCATGTAGATTTTGAATACATATTCTACCGCACGTACTCCTTATCACAATCAACTTTTTTCAAAGGTCATGCACTATTTACTGCATTGAAATTCATATAAAGGTTTTCAGGGTCACCGCTCATACGAATTTCAAAATTTGGGAAAGTGTAATACTTGTTACTCATATTTAATATAGAATGTTTACCTTATAAAACTTTGAACTTTAAAGCCTTTAAACTTTACCAGCATTGCAACTAAAAAACTACCACAACTTCCAGCCGCCAAAGTAATTGTATCCTGCAAATTTCGTATCCTGCAAACATCCAATGATTTGATTGAAAGTTACAGAAAAAGAAAAATTGTTTGATGTTGCCATCCCGAAAGCTCCCAAAACTTAGAAAATTTAAAAATAGATTACTTAAGTTCATTGTAGACGTATGAATATGTAATGGTAATATTTGATGGTACGAAAATAACGAAAATGTCTGATACTGGCAACCTTTTGCTTATACCAAAACCAAAAATATATCAAATCTGCTCAATGTTGAGGTCAGCCGAACCTGTGAATTTCATTTCGATTAAATGGCTGCGTTGAAAGTTGAATGGGTACAAAGAAATTTAGGGCTAGCACAAGGCAAACTTTTCAAATTTTCAAAATCTAAATTTTTGATGTTGCATCACTATTTGAAAGTTTAATTATCACACTTTTTGGTAAAAAATTACGATAGCTGCCAGCTCTATCATGATTCTTCAGCTAAATTCTTACCAAATTCGATCTACGATTGGATTCATTTACTATAAGAATTTCGTTTTGATTTCATGACTGCACCGGAAGCTATACAGCGAATCGCATTATTTAGCTGACCGAATTTTCAAGATGCAAGATACAAAAAAATTACAAAAGCTGGCAGCTCTAACCAATCGAAATTAATCAAAACCAATCTCGCATAGTATTGCATTTAATTATCTGAAAACAGACAGAAACAGACTCAAAATCAAAATACTCACAGTCATAATAATCGTATTTCCTTGCTTCCTCGTCGCTGATGTCGCTCCCACGCATTTTGTTCCAAACTGCAGAGATCAGGTACATCCTTTGATTAATGTCATAAATCAAAACATTCTTATTGATGAGTATACAAACCTCGTCGAAAGCACGCGGTTAAAGCGTTCCTGGTGTACCAGTGAGCGCGACACAGCTGATGACTGAGTTGACGATGATAGTTAGGCCGGAAATTACGGCGATACTGAAACCGGTACGAGTAGTTTGCTGTCGGGTAGTTTTCTTCACTAGATTCGATTTCTAGAACCTCGAATTGTGTCGGTGAAGCTGATACTGCTTCCGGATTAACTGCAAATTACAGAAGAAAACAACTGAGTTTTTTTTCATTAAAATAATATTTTTTTGGAGTGAAATGCCGAAAAATTAATTTAATTACATGTTAACTTTTCAGAAAACCAGAAACGACCGATAATTACAGCCACTTCAACCACAAAATGAAACTGTAATTGATTTCGTAAATATGAAGTAGTGGCATGTTTTCAATTAAACGCCAACAATTATGTGGACATTATCAACGCTTACAATGAGAACTGAACAATGGTAAGGTCACAGACTCTTTCATTATTAAAATCTTTAATTCTGATTCGGAGATTTGATTGCAATTTCATGACGAACAGAGTAATTAATTTCTGTAACTGATTAATGCTGCATACGTGTTCTTGTTATCCGTTAGAACGGCAATCGTGTCCAGAATTGTACTTGTCGTTTGCAGAGAAAGGTGTTACACAACTTTGCATGTGACGGATGCATAATCGTCTTGTGCACAAGATGAATTCGGAAATCGAATGCTACTATCGTGTACGACTCAGATGTATTCTGTTATAAATTTATGTACGTGAAAGCAACTGTCGACTGCAATCACAACGGGTGATGAGATATGTAATCGGGTGTAGGTAAGAATTTTGCATACATCACGTGTGTTCAATGGTCCCCAATTAAATCTGACGCAGCATGAAGAAAGTTTCCGATTTGATATCTTAGTGGGATCATCAAAATTGAAAAAGTTTTAACTATATAATTCTGCTTTCGGTGGCTCATTCTACAAAACTATCCAGTTTCCCGTATCAATATTCTCTCCTTTGATAAGCATTAGAGCCGATACCCGATGTATATGTAAAGTGACCATACGTCCCGTTTTGAACGGGACTGTCCCTTTTCTCGGTCACCTGTCCCGTTGTCCCCAGACAAAGCTCCGGGACGCAAAATAGTCCCGTTTTCCGAAATCGCGCGAAAATTTCAAATTATGACACTATACAAGAAAACTACAGTTTTCGCTCCAACGGTTGCGCGTCGAAATTTATCCAAACATGTTTCGATCTGAAATTCACATGCATGCACGCGTACGAAAACAGAAGCTATTGTAGTAAATGTTTTAGCACGTACAGTGATCGACGAATTAAAAGATGATCTCAATAAATCCAATTGTATTACAATTTTAAACGACGCTTCAAACCACGGTAACAAGAAAATTTCAATCCTACGAAGGAGTGCAAAAAAAATGTTAAACCTCCAAGACCAACCAGGTGCAACGTCTGATATCATTGTTGATTATTGACACCAAGTGTTATACAGATAATAATTTGACAAAAAATGTGTGGCATTTTGTGGCGACAATGCCAATGTCAATTTTGGGGGTGTAGCTAGGCGAGGAATTAATAATGTGTTCGCAAAATTACAATCATCTCTGGAAAAACCGTTGATGGGTATTGGATGTGGAGCCCATATAATTCACAAAGCAATAACATGTGCTGCAGATGGTCTATCTTCAGATTACGAAAGCGTTATTGTAAAAATATATTTATTTTCTTATATTTATACGGTTCGAGTTGAAGCTTTAAAGGAGTTTTGCGCTGAAGCTGAAATAAAACATCGCCAAATGCTCGCTTATAATAAAACCAGATGGCTCCAAGGCAGGCATAAGTGCCTTGGAGAAAGTTTTAAAAATGTACTAGCTGTTGAAAGATTATTTTTTTGAGCATAGCAAAATGTCCCAAATTATTAAAAAAAAAACTTTTGTTGAAGATCCCACATTAAGGCTTTAATTTTTATACGCTCAGTCAGCAAGTTTTCACCAAGCTGTATTGAAGGTTGAAGGTCAGACTTTGTCGGCAATAGAAGTTGCAAAAAAAAACTAATCATCTCAAAGACAATTTGGCTCAGAAACAGATCAATTAGTTTCTTCCATTTACTGTTCGTAGTTTAATTGTGAAACTAAAAGATAATGGCACTAATTTGATGAAAAAGCTGCGCTTCAATCTTCAGTACGACAAAGTTCTAGCAAGAGCCAGCAAGCAATTAGGATTCATTAAGAGACGTGCGAAAGAATTTAAGAACTTATGGGTTACAAAATCTCTTTACATATCCTTAGTTCGCCCAATATTGGAATATGGTTGTATTGTTTGGAATTAGGGGCTTGATCAACGTTGAGTATCTTTTGAATAAAATCACATTCAATAACCCTGTAAGACGTACTAGGTATACACGTCTTCTCAATGAACATCAGCATCGTACTGTTTATGGAGACAGGGAGCCCATCAATAGATGCTGCAAAATATTTAACAATTTTTCCAACTACCATTCCTTATCTATTCCCAAGACAAGTTTCAAATATGCTTTATTCAAGGCTCTAAAATCTTAAAAGAAGCATTTTTCCTTATAAATTCCTCAAATTGACAACCAAATATAAGTTTGGAATATGGACTTAAAATTATTTATGCTAATTTGTTATAGTGTAGTTTAAGAAAACTTATATTAAATTCAAATTGTGATTTGTTATTATCTTTTGTTATATGCCTTGCTTGGTTTGATATAAAATAAAATAAAATAAAAGAGTTTGTGAAAAGTATGGGTACAGAATTTTATAAAACAAGCCGTGAATATCCGGAAGAGTGGACTCGCTTTCTTACTAAAGAATAGATTGAAAAGATTGGGCAGATTTAAGAAAAGTACCTGCATGAGAAAATATTCATAAAGCACTGGATGTATTGGTTGAAAAGGGATATATTGACTGTAATAAAGATACATAAGTATTTGACGAATTTACATTAATTTCAAGCTACGTCACTTCTCAAAAAAATAACCGAATGGGATAATTTTAAAGTTTCCACAGAAACTCGTTCGGTCGAAGTATTAACACTTTCGCACCAATAATCTTCAACATGAAAATTTTTGTGTTCTAATGGAATATATTTTATGTCTACCTTGTACAAATGCTCCAGTAGAAAGAGTTTTTTCTCTACTGAATAAATTAAAATCTTATTTGAAATCATGTCCAACTTTATTAAAACAAATTTGTTCCTCTGAGAAATATAAGTATAATTTAAAAAAATATGTTGCATATAATTTAATAATTACTGTCAAAAGAACTTTGCTTTATTATTTTTACTAAGCTGGTGAGCCAGTGATTGATTTGATCTGTTATAGTAAAAATAATTTCAGAATCTGTTATAATAAAAATAATTATAATGAATCTAAATATAATTATAGTGAACATTAATTGTATTAAGTTGCACTTGTTTTAAATAAAGAACATTAAAAAGTTGTGTTTATTTTCAATGTTAACCTGCTAACTGACGTATATAAACCCATGTCCCGTTTTGAGTTAAAAAAAAAATGGTCAGTTTATGTATATGCTAATTTATAGACAAGAAGAGAACCGTGATCACAAAATTAATAACCTTTATAATATATTAGGTTTATTTGAAATAACTGCTCCATGTCAGTCTTACTGGTTAAAAATATTAAAAGTTTTCTTTAGTTCTAATGTAACAGCCGGTTCTATTTTGTAAATGGAATATTATTTTGCAAGATGAAAGTGCTTGCCGCCAGATGAATTTCGTTGTATATTTGAATTGATTTTGCTCGTAGCTATTTATATTTATTTTCAATCAAATAAAGGATTGAAAATAGCAAGTACTGAAAATGAACAAATAAATAAAATGAGACGATTTACAGTATAGAAAGTTATAAGGTCTAGCAAGAAAGCAAAACATCAGCAGTAGAAACAGACATAGAGCATAACAATAGGAAAAGAAATACTGACAAAAAATTTGACAGGGCAATATAAATTTAAGCTCAGTAGCATAGTCGACAATCAATGACAAAAAAAATAATTAAGCATGATGTCAACGAAACATAAAACAACATAAATATGATCTGGTAAAGTACAACGAGTTCAAGAGCGCTATGCGAAGGAATAAACTAAAACGCGAGAGTGAAAATATTCTTTCTGTAAAAGTTCAATTCTAACACTTTTTATTCCATCATAGAAACTCTTAACTATTATTTTGTTTCACAATTATTTATTTATCTATAAAAGTAAAGTAATCCCACGAAAACGTTTTGTCAGGGCTAGGGTTTGAAGCTGGTAGGGAGCTTCATTCACCAATTTATCCAAATTATTTATTTATTTATCATTTATGATGCACGTATTTGACCCGAAGACTCCAACGGGAGACATTAGAAAGAGATTTTCCAGGTTACCAGTAGCAAGAATTTTAAAATTGCGGAAAGCAAAACGCT
Organism: Nemotelus pantherinus; assembly: GCA_963978885.1. Classification (NCBI taxonomy): domain Eukaryota; kingdom Metazoa; phylum Arthropoda; class Insecta; order Diptera; family Stratiomyidae; genus Nemotelus; species Nemotelus pantherinus. The sequence goes on along the minus strand of OZ022265.1, from coordinate 78,340,719 downwards.
TTTTTGCTGCATAGTTAGAGAATAATATGCAGCCAAAGCCTTAAGTCAAATAGGAGGTATAGCATATAATATATGAAAATATGCACGTTTTAATTCTATATCGACTAAGTCTGATCTTAACCTCCTCGTAGTGGCTGCGGGTAACGATTGATCCTGAGAGAAAGTTTAGCTAATATGATAATACTAGTCTTTTCAAAGTGTATCTTCTCATTTCAAGTGTGTTTTCTGTGCCTTCCCGTTAGGATTCGGTGATAACGATGATGGTGGAAATCCTTGGATCACTGATGGTATTCCTAATGTGTTTGTTTAGTATTTTGCATCTTCCTTAGGTGTACTTTTGTGTATTTTATTTAGCTTCAGTTTATCCGGTAGTGTTTTTCTTTCTAGCAGAAAAACTGCCACTGTTTTTCTGATTTCCAGATCGGGGGACATTGGTAACGTTGCCAGCTACCGTCCAATATCCCTCCTGTCTTGCTTTCCTAAGTTGCTTGAGCAACCTTCTACGAATTAAGTGGAATTCACTAATATCGTCGCATGTACTTCAAACAATGGCCTTCATGCTGATGAGATTGACACAGCATTTGACAGGGGAACCACTCAGTGCTATTAGAAAAGATTTGTAATTTTGGAGTTTCCAGTTCCCTTATTTCTTGGCTTTTTTCCTACATCTATGATCGCATCTGCCATGTTTTTGTTAATGGTTGGTCTTTTTCCCTTTTCTGTCCCATTCCTAGTGTTGCCCATGGTTTCGTCCTTGATTTTCTTCTTTCCACGTTTTTTACTAATGTTCGAAGAAGACCATTAGAATTTAAATCACTTTGGCGAAAAATTAATATCTCTCTCTCGCACTCTCTCTCACTCTCTCTCTCTCTCTCTCTCTCTCTCTCTCTCTCTCTATATATATATATATATATATATATATATATATATATAAATATAAATATATATATATATATATATATATATATATATATATATATATATATATATAAATATATATTTATATATATATATATATATATATATATATATATATACATATATATATAAACATATATATATATATATATATATATATATATATATATATTTATATATATATATATATATATATATATATATATATATATATATATATATATATATATATATATATATATCATCAAAATATTTCAGTGAAAATATCTCAGGAACACGCCATCCGATTGATTTGAAATTTTGCATTGATACATGCAGCATAGTGCCAGGTCTCACAAAAACTGAATAATTTTTAGCCCTTTGGCACCGGCGGCCATTTTAGTGATATTTTAAATACACCTATTTTTCTGTCAACAAATAACTTTTGCAAAAATAAAGTTGATGGAATGAATTTTTAGCGTGTTCTAAATGTGAATATGGCAACTTTTTTTGCATTTTGAACCCAATGTGTGCGCTAGGCGCCTAAAATGAGATTGGGAAAATGTGAAAATTTTTGAATTGCTATAGCTTTTGACCAGATTATCAGATCATGATGAAACTTTTCGTTACTAAGTTGTAGACTCGTATAGTTTTTTTATGAACGTGCTAGCAAGTCTGCAGCTACGGCAGGCATTGAAAGTGAAAACCTTCAAACCAGCGGCGCGCGTGATCATTTATCGAAGGGAAGCAATTGGTTCATATCCATGGTTGATTAAGCTTTCTGCGAATTCGTTATGTGTAATAGAGCCACTCTATAAAAGCACCCAGAAATTATTTACGGGGACGTGAGAGTAAACATTCTGGATTGTTATGAAAATAAACGCTCACAGTCCTTCACATAAAAAGAAAGCATGTCAATATTTATCGGTAAAATAATAACATTCCCAGAACTAAAAATATAATATTTTTGAAAGCACCTAAATTCAAAAGAATTGAACAGGTTTAAAAATCTGAAACTTTTTCAGGATGAAAAACATGAGTTTATTTTAAAGATTATGCTGTCAATTATATTGGCATAAGCGCGTGTAAAGGTTCAACATTCTCATTGTTTTCAATTATGCACCTTGTTCTTATACGACGTTGTGGTGTTTCGCAAATCGACCATAATTCGTTCCCGATTCCCATGGAACTATATCCTAAAGATTGTATTTGATCTTGAAATTTTGCAATTTTTTGAAAATGGTACAGTATATTACTTTGTTTGAACTGTTAGTAATATTTTATAATATGTTTTTGTGTTTTTTTTTAGAAAAAAACATTAAGCAGAAAAATAAACCGAAAATCATTAAGTAAAACAAAAAGCCCGCTCTCACTATTAACGATCGATCCACCCAAATTAGCACTCTCATTTCCAGTTACATATTCAAACAGTTCTTTAAATTGCTCTAAAATTAATCGACCAAAAGTCCAACGTGTGTTTAGAGCCAAACTGCCGAGTACATCTCTTTTTTAAAAACTCCCTTGCTCTTATTGTTTCCAAATGTTTCATGATGTATTTTTCCAATAAGCCTAGTCCCATTACCTTTGAATACTTTTTTTTTGTCTGAGAGTCTTTTGAAACATATAGATAAACATAAGAACCTTGACATCATTTCTGATCCGAAGTTAAAATTTTATCTGCATGTTTCTTTTATTGTCTCTAAATTTTCGAAGGTAGCTGGTTTCGTTCTGCGCTGCTTTTTCCCCCTTGTCTCACTTCTTACGTGTGTTTGATCGCCCGGTTAAAACTCATCCGCTTTTCATTACTCTCTTTGCGTGTACTTTTGGATATTTTAGTTCTCCTATATGCCTAGTACTATACTCTTCGCGAAACGAATTCAACGGTCAAATTCCATACAAAAAGAGCTTTACTGACGAATTGAAAAGCTCTTTTTGTATGGGATTCGACCGTTGAATTCGTTTCGCGAAGAGTATAGTACTAGGCAATACATAGAATACTTAGAAGGTATGATGAGCATTAGCTAGATTCTTTGTCCATGTCATTTCAATCTTTTAAAAACGTGTTGTTGATTTGTTAACGTATTTTCTTCTTTGTGTATTTTGTGTTTTTTCCCCGTTATTTATCTTCTATTTTCTTATTTTTTGCTTTATATTAATTATTTTTTGGCATACCATCTCATTTTATTATTGGATTGCTATATTAGATAAGATTTGAATAAATAAATAAGTAAATAAAGAAACGTTGGGCAAATACCGGTAAATTATCCCATGAAAGCTTTGCAAAGCGTTCATCATGAATTCAGCAACAACGCCCCCGTAAACGAAAACAGTCATACAATTTGTGAATTTTTTCATAGTACGTTAGATCGCTCTAAAGATATCAAAGCTAATCAGCAACTGGCCGATGATCTATCTGAGTATAATGCTGATATAACAGCAATACGAGAGATCCGATGGGCAGTGATTGGTTTTTTATAAAAGAAATAATATTATTTATACTACAGCTGTCATTCGAAACACTATGCGCTCGGTGTAGGCTTTCTTTTCAGCCTAAAAACGAAATGGTATGCACTCTTCACGAGCAAGGCAAGTTTGCAAACATCAACTTCAGAAACATTCACGGACCTACGAAAGAATCTACTGGCAATGAAAATGAAGCTTATTATGAGCAGGTCTTGCAGATTTTTAATGCATGTCCAGGGTATGGTGTAAAAATCATCCTTGGAGATTTTAACGCCAAAATAGGTCACGAGTTGGATGATATCACTAATGATACTAGACTAAGAGCCCTAGAAGTAGCAATATTGAAGAACTTGGTCGTCGCGAGTATCAAGTTCCAGTGTAAAGATATCCATAAGGCCAGCAGAGTATAACGGAAAGGAGCCATTCGTAATCAGACAGATCACGTTTTGATAGATCGCCATCACTACTGGAGCTTTTTGAAGGTATGATGGTACCAAGGTGCCAACTAGAACTCGGACCACTATTTTGCAGGTATTGTTCTCCGAATGCCAATCGCTATGCATAGAAGCATCGTATCCGCAAACCAAGTACGAATCAAGACGGTTGCCTTGCAAAATGACAGAACCAGTCTAGCGTTAGGACTCGCCTTTGAAGACTCCCTTGACGTTAGGATTCGCCCTTACCAAACAATGCAACAATCTCATAAAACGCGGACAAACGGGGAAGAATATAAAGCGTTCAGAAGGACAGAGAAGAGGCTTCAAAGACGGAAAAGCAGCTTGGAAAAATACATGATCTGTAAAAAAAAAAGAACAAGAGAGCCAGATCTGCACAAAGCGCGGAAAATCTACCCAATAGTACGCAACAAGACGCGGTACACACCACGCTGCACGTACTGTAAGGAAAAAGAGGGCAATCTCATCACCGATTCTGAAAGCATTCTGGAGTGATAAGAACTCCACTTTAGTGAATTGCTAAACGGTCAGCTCAGGGAAGAATTGGAGGCTCCGCTAATGCAAGAAGAGTAAAAAAAGCCAAGAGTCAAATCAAATTTAACAGAGCTCCTGGAGTTGACAGTATAACAGCTGAGCTGGTTAGAGAACCCAATTACACCAAGTAACTCAAGATGTTATAGTGCATACATGGAAAATGAAGAGTTGCCAAAAGACTAGCGAAAAGGCATAACATGCTCCAAGAAAGATGATGTAAGAATGCGAAGCAAATATAACGGCATTTCATTGTTAAGTACTTCTTATAAGATACTTTCTTCTATTCTGCAAACGATAAAACCGTTATCCCCACGTAAACATAGTCTTAAACGATAAAACCGTTACCGAAAAACTTTAATGTGGATTCATTCCAGCTAAATCAATAATAATATATCAAATTTTCAGACTTAGCTAGGCAATCGAAAACTATCTTGAACTCAGAATTAATGTAGCCGTGAGAGAATTTGAAATCCTGAATAAACTGAAGCGCTTGTGTAGAAAAACATAACAAGCCAAGTGAAAATGACCACATTGCTACCCCCATCTTTCAGCATCTCGACTGGTCTCGAGCAGGAAGACTGCCTGACCTACCTTGTCTTCAACCTGGCGGTGGAGGAACCATATCCGAGACTGTGGCACGTCTGCGAGAGAGATTATCGTTAGTAAGTCCAGCCAGATATTGGGTTATGCAGATGATATAGACATCACCAGGAGATCTGAGATAGATGATTTGTACAAGAATCATTCATTCAGATCGAGTGGATGGCAAAAAAACTTGTGTTGCACATAAACGAAGGAAACACGAAGTGCAAGGTGACATCTGCAGAAAAAACCCCTAGACTTGATCAAACGATCAGTGAAGTGGAACATGAATTTGAAGTAGTGCAATCCTTCAACTGCTTTGGATCAACTGTAGCAGCCGATAACAATATGCAGAAAAAAACGCAGGCGACTGCTCACTTCCAACAAAACCTTGTAGTAAAGCCTTCTGTCAAGGCCCTTCAAATCCTGAAATCTCACCTGAAACTCAAAGCTTTTGCTGTAAAAGACCATGGTCTTCCTAGCAATCATGTACGAATTCGAGACGTGGGTGCCCTGTCCTCTTAGCTGCGTTCGAGAGGAAAGTCTTGACCCCATAAATGAAAAACAACGATTTCTGAGACGCTACAACCATATATACTTAGAAGCAAATATAATTAAAATGATAAAGCTTCGTAGACTCTGGTGAGCTAGGCACCTAGCTCGTATAAGCGAAGAGAAACCAACGCCGGCAACCCTTTGCAGCAGATTTTCTGGCAGACGACAGTAGAGGAGATTTCGTTTGCGATGAAGAGATGGCACTAACCAGGACGCTGGGAGCTTAGGAGTGCTCAATTTGATGACATTGGCTCACGATCGGGTCCCCTGGGAAAATTTGTTGCAGAGGGACAGGGCTGAGACCTGGTTAAAGTGCCGATGATCATGGTTATGATAATGATGGGGATCAACTCAAAATTTTCACTAAACAAGGATAATCCAAGGCAAAATGAAAACTTTTAAAATGACGGACGGATATAATATTAAAAACTAATAAACCTTAAGAATGTTTTCAAAAACGCATATTGACAGAAAATTCTACTATAACTCTAAGTTCAAAGTGCTAGTCCTTATTCCAGTGCCTTATTATCAGTACCCGATGAGTTCAGACATGTTGTGAATAGATCAAGTGCAGTCTCCAACTAAATATTATATACATCGCGGTGACATTTTTGAGTGTTCAACTGCATATGCGACCGTAGTGAAAGCAAATAAATAGATTTAAAAATTGTAATTTTTTTTTTGTATAAAAATTGCAAAGCAAAAAAACTCAACTATAACACAAATGATGAAAATGTTCAGTGCTGGTAGCATTTTCCAACGAAGCAGCAATAAGTTTACCTTAACAACACTGAGAAAACACATGGCGCCAGACGCCATAATTTATAGACTTCTGGCGCCATGTACATAGTCGATTTCGGGATTGTGATAAAATATAGCGCCACACGCCATAATACATGGCGAAAAGTACATAGGCCTACACGCCATGTACTATAGTCTTCCACGCCATGTACATGGCGTGGCGGACTATATTGCATGGCGTGGAGAACTATAACACATGGCGTGGAGGACTATACTGTATGGCGTGGAGAACTATACTGTATGGCGTAGAGGACTATAGTACATGGCGTGGAGGACTATAGTACATGGCGTGGAGGACTATAGTACAAGGCGTGGAGGACTATAGTACATGGCGTGAAGGACTATAGTACATAGCGTGGATGACTATAGTACATGGCGTGGAAGACTATAGTACATGGCGTGGAAGACTATAGTACATGGCGTGGAAGACTATAGTACATGGCGTGGAAGACTATAGTACATGGCGTGGAAGACTATTGTACATGGCGTGGAAGACTATAGTACATTGAAGAAGCAAATCAGTCAAAACAGTGCTACTTACCATAAATAAGCACACGGAGAAGTCACTTGCTTGCAACAAACAGGCGCTGGCTGCATTTAGAGTCGCCGAAGGAGCCATTCAATAATATGCACCCTTAGCTGATTGAGAATGTGGTCGAACTATCGACGATACTCAAGTATCACTTGCTGACATTTATAGATCCCCTCACACAGTATGACTGCGAGTTATAATTGGAGTGCCATGAGCCATATTACATGGCTCATGGGACTATGTAATATGGCGTGTGGGGCCATAATTTCTGCGCCATGTAATTATGGCGCTGGGAGCTATACTGCATGGCTCAGGGCACTATGTGCATAGCGTGTGGCACCATAAATGCTGCGCTATGTAGATTCTGAGATTATGGCGCTGGGAACCATATTGCATGGCTCAGAGTACTATGTACATGGCGTATGGGACCATAAATAATGCGCTATGTTACATGGCTCTGGGCGCTATGTGGATTTTTTTCAGTGAAGCTCATACTTAAATCAACTTCTCCTTTGAATTTCATTCTCATCGGAGGGTTTCATCGAAAGCTTAAGCGGTTAAACGTTGTTTGAGACTGCCATCCGAAAAATGTACAAAACCCGGAAAATTAAGAAATTGGTTTCTTATTTTTATTGTAAATGCTTTGCATATGAGTACGTAATTTGAAGCATCTGCTGGTGCAATATTTACGAAAATGGCCAATGCTGGTTACCCTATGTTAGCAGCAAAGCAAAATATATACCAAATCTGCTTCACCTTAAGTTAAACCCAACCAGTAAATTTCGTTTCGATTGAATCACTGCGATTGAATCACTGGAAGTTATGCCGGTGAAAAGAATTTTAGGGTAACCACGCTCAAAAATTTTCAAATTTTGCATTTCCATTTGCAAATCTAATGACATAATCGCTCAGTAAAGAAATTCCACAAAATTATAAAAAATGCTCATAGCTGGCAGCCCTTTCATGATTTTTCTACGAAATTCCTACGACATTTGGTTCACATGCAGGTCCATTTACTGCGTGAACTTCGTTTTGATTTCATCTCTGGAACGGAATTTATAGGGAAAAAACTCTAGCGCACCTGAACCGCTAGAAACACTAATGTTCGAAGAACAGTAGAAGAATCGTGCAGGTTTTGAGTGCATATTCCACCACATGCGCTGCTTATTACGGCCAAATTGTTTCAAATGCCATGTTTTACTTTTGTCTCAAGAATGCATTATAACTCATATGGGAGAAGGTTTCAGATATTACCACTGGCATGAATTTCAACGTTTATGAGAGCAAAACACAGGTTAATTATATTCGTTATCAGTTGCTTATTTCACAAAATTTTGAAAGCAGCATCTCATATAATATCAATGAAGAAAATGCTCAGTGCCTGCAGCACTGTAACTGAAGTTGGAGTTTGGGGCTGCGATCCGAAAAATTTGCAGAACTTTGGGAATTGAAACATCGGTTATTTATTTTCATTGTAAATGTTTCCGGTATGAATACTAACTGTAAGCATTTATTGATACAAAAGTAGCACAACCGATTCGTGCTGGCAACCTTTCGCCAGTATCAAAGCCAAGAATATATCACATCTGCTTCACGTTGTTATATTACATTTGAAGTTATAGGAGTATAAAGAAATTTAGGGTTACCTGCAGCGAGTTTTTTCAAATAATCGAAAGCTTAATATTTGCTGTTTATGGTCACTACAATATCATTACCAATTGAAAATTCTACGATAAAACCGCTTAATAAAGATATTGCAATTAAACACAAAACCAACAATAGCTGGCAACCCTATTGTGGCTTTTCAACCAAATTTGGCCTGAATAATGTTTATGACAGGTTTCATTAATTGTATGAAATTCGTATTGATTTCATGACTGCACTGGAAGTTATAGGGCAAAAAGTTTTATTTTCCTGAGCGAATTTTCACAAAAAGACACAAAAATTACCATAGCTGGCAGCACCAATCGAATTTTTCAACCAAATTTCTATCAAACAGAGTTTAGAGTAAGGTTCAGCTACTGTGTGAATTTCATGAAAATTTGGTAACTTATTCACATTTCATAGGACAAAAAGCAGTTTTTTTTCTTTGTAATTTTTCAAGATGGCACCACTGGAACAGAGTTGCCTACAATTCAAAATCGCTTCTATCAGACCTGGCCCTACTTAAGTCCAATGCATTCTGTAAATTTCAATTCTATCTGATTATTGATTCGTGAGTTCCCGGGAACAGAAGCTTTTGAAGCTAAAAATATAGGTTAACTGGGAAAGGGTTACCGTTCTTGTCCGACATGAAATTTCCAAAGTTTTACTTTGACTGTGTAGATTAAGCATAAGATTTGTACACAGATTGGTTTTATTGTAGAAACGGAAATTTTTTAGGATATTGGCTGGTTTGAATGTTTTCACTTCCAAATTTTTATTTTTTCAAATTTAAGACACCAAAATTATCATAGCTGGGAGCTCCAACCGAATTTTTCAACCAAATCTCTACCAAATGTGGTTTGAAGTAAGGTGCAGCTAAGGTGTGAATTTCGTCAAAATCGAACGATTCAATCAGAATTTATAGGGCTAAAAGCAGTTATCTTTTTTAGTGATTTTTCAAGATGGCACCACTGGCACAGAATCGCCAGAATTTCAAAATCACTTCTATCAGACCTGGTCCTATTTAAGACCAATACATTCTGAAAATTTCAGTAAATTCTGCTCATTGGATCGTGAGTTTCCGTGAACAGAAGTTTTTGATGCTAAAACCATAGGTAACTTGGGCAAGGGTTACCAGGCGTGCTCGTTATACCAGATCTAATTTTTTTTTTGTTTATATAAACAAAGCACAAAATTTACATATGAGTGGCTTTTTTTTAAGAATCGACATTTATTCAAGAGAAATGATGATTTGGAGGTTTTCATTTTCAGTGCCTGCCCTAGCTACAGGCTTGCCAGCACAATCATTAAAACCTACACAAATCTACCACTAAATAAAACAAACATGTCCTGAAAATTTCGTAATCATGGAATAGCTCTGTCAAAAGTTATCGCAATTTAAAAATTTTCAAATTTTCCCGTTCTCTTTTTAGGCACCCAGCGCACACATAGGGTTAAAAAAATTCCAAAAAATTATCCGATTCACATGTAAAACTTGTTCGAAATTTATGTCGTCAACTTTATTTTTGCAAAAATTATTTGTGTACGGAATAATAGGTATATTAAAAAAATCACTAAAATGGCCGCCGGCGCCAAAGGGTTAAAGACTATTAACTTTTTCTGAGACCTGGCACTGTTCTGCATATACACCAATGTGTCCTGAAAATTTCAGCTCAATCGGATGGCGCGTTCCTGAGATTTTTTCACTGAAATTTTTTGATGATATATATATATATATATATATATATATATATATATATATATATATATATATATATATATATATATATATATATATATATATATATATAGAAATATGAATTTTTGGCCAAAGTGATTTCAATACTAATGTTCTTCTTCGAACATTAGTAAAAAGCTTTATTTTGCTGAGCAAATTTGCAAGATTTAGGAAACAAAAATCACCATAGCTGGCCACTCTATTCTGATTTTTCAGCCAAATTTTCATCAAATGTTACCTAAGGTAAGATCCAAGTACTGTATGAAAAATCTGATGGCTGAATCGAAAGTTATAGGCCAAAAACCGGTTTTTTTTCTCAGTGATTTTTCAAGATGGTACCACTGTCACAGGGTTGCCCGCATTTCAAAATCACTTTTATCAGACCTGGTTCCTGCTAATACCAACATGTCCTGTAAATTTCACTATGATCGGATGATGCGGTCGTCAGTTCTCGTGAACAGAACTTTCGAGTGCTGAAAATAGAGGTAATTTGGTGATGGGTTCCCGTTCTTGTGCAAACCGGAATTTTCAAAATTTCAATTTGACATGATGGACGAAGGTCAAAATTTATCAATAATTTAAATTTTTTGTCAAAAATCAAAAAATTTTCAGGAGGGTCAGTGATTTGAAGGATTTTTTTTCAGGAGCCTGCCGTATCTACAAGGTTACCCGCACTATCTTAAAATTCCATGTGTGTTAAATCTTACTCAACATCAATATGCTCTGCAAATTACACGATGATTCAATGTTTTTGTCAGAAGTAATGACAAATTAAAATTTGAAAAAAAATCTTTGCCTACTTTTAGGCACGCTGCACCCACAACGGGCTCAAAATTTCCAACTTTTTAACATAGACAAGCTTAAAACATAATAAGTTTTCATTCTCAAACATTTATTTTAACAAAAATATACACTGCTTGGAAAGAAAGGAGTACCTAAAAATTCACTTAAACGCTCGCCGCCTCCAAAATGTTTAGGGTATCTGAATTTTAGTTAATCATGGACCTACCTATTATATACATCTACGTCCACCGAAAATTCCAGCTCAATCGGATCGGCCACTCCAGAGATTATCTCTCCTAATCATTTTGCTGATATATATATATATATATATATATATATATATATATATATATATATATATATATATATATATATATATATATATATATATATATATATATATATATATATATATATATATATATATATAAAGAAATATGAATTTTCGGCGAAACGAGTTTAATGCTAATTTTCTTCGAAAATTAGTAAAAATGTGAAAACTCTGGAGTCATCGGATGTAGATGAATCAGCCATGTAGAAAACAGTAGCAGAAAAAGTGTCAGTCCTTGAAAAGGAGAATTGGATACTGTGAAAAAATCTGCGCGGTCAGATGATCTCTTTCATGACCATCAACCAGTATCAAGCTATAATTAGCAACGCGGTGAAATCTCTTGCAAAGACTGAACCGGCCGCAAGTGAGGATAAACCAGAAATCCATAGATATCCAAGTGAAACCGATACCGACAATTAAGACTTTAACGTGGTAGCGCTAAGGAATACGAAAAAGAGTTCCAGGACAAAAAAGTAGGTGATTGTTTCACCCGTAACATCCCAGACAGTAGTAGCCTCTTAGATGGGATGAGATGCCCACATAACCCCTAAAGTTTTTCCCAACAAAGGCTATAGGGGTGCCATTCTAAAGTTCATCACTGAGCTACACGCTCAAGAAATCAAGGTAAACATAAAAAATATTTTGAGTAACAGATCATTCAGCTCTGTGCCTCCTTAAAAGATCACTGCAAGATGTTTGATCTAATCAAGAGCAAGCTTAGCATCTGAGGCCTGCGCAGAGGCGTTAAACTAACAAATGAAAGATGCACAGCCTATATACTTATAAAGAAATGGTGGCCAGTATCGAAACAAAAAATATTCGACGCTACCAAGTTCGGAAGGAACGCAAACAGTTTGTGATGCAAAGTTTCTTGAATTACAGGCGAAGCAGCATTTCATAAGCACAGGCAATAAAAGGTACAACTTCACCAACTTCTGGTGCTCAACGAACTCCAATCTCTCCACGGTCACTTCTAGCTAATGCCAATCTTGGACTGCTAATGACTTTATCAGCCAAGTATTGACAAGGAAAACTGATGCTGAGGGGCTGGAAGCCCCTTCTTCTGAAGCCTTGAAATCAGAATTAATATTGATAAATTTTCAGAATTTCATAGGGTTTGTCTCAGAGGGTACACCACAGTCTTTGACAACCTAAATGCTGGCTCTGCACTCTTAGTTGGAACTAGTTTGGATGTGAAGCTCATTGTTGTCCCTATTTTATTATGCTGCGCAATAGCTGCAGCTGTGGTCAAAAGAACGGACCGTAGTCGGATCCTTGTTATTTCTCTGCACGTTCGATGTAATTTGTCAAGTCTGCTGCATAATTTTGGATCATATTTCAAAATAAATATTTCTTAGCGGTGGCGCTTTAGCTTGAAACACTGGTAATGGGGAGAACCCGTGACGAATGGAAACGGTAGAGTGTTACTCGAATCACTGCAGCTGAGTAGCTCTACCATTTCCTTGCAATTAGTTGCTCTGAATTCATCAACTAGACCAAGTATTAGTTCAATCATAGATTTCTTTCTTCTGTCAGGTGATCTGTACACCGGTATTGATCCCCAAAACTACTGGATGCGAGCAAGTATGTTTGTTCATTTTGCGGTGAACCTTCTACTTCAGTTCCGCTCCTTTTTCAGCTTCAGGAAAGACTCTCAAATACAAGCAAGTTATTCAAATACCGATTGGGCAAAGTTTAGAGCGGGATAAGAAATTTTTATGTTTGTGTCACTGTACTTTTCACCACGCATCAAAACTTTAACGCACAACGCAGTCTAAGGGTACGGACAAGACGCAGCGACGCGAGCGTCGAGTCGAGCATAGCGTCGAGTCAAGCATGGAATAGCTTATTGAATTGTGTTCATATAGACGCGACGATACGCAAAATTGTAAACGAAATTTTACAGTGGCAGTCACAATAATGAGTTCTTCAGTGTCGGATGAAAAGTTTTTCTCACCACAATACACCAAATTGAAATCAGTAGACTGCTGATATATATAAATCAATAGATTTTCCTAATCAATGGTAGAAATCTAATTGACTGTGTGCAATTCTGCACCGTTCAATCATAATAAATGTACCCGAAATTTCGAATTACCCACGAAAACCCTATTAACGCAATTCGTCTACTTACTGTATGCCATCGAAACACATTTTGCAACAACAACATACATTACCGCTGCGAGTAGTCGAGCAATGAAATTGGTTGGAATCGATGTCGTCGCTACTATCAAATTTTCACTCTTTGGTCGCTGCTTCGACATGGCCACTTCAATTTGAAAGCGTAGGACCGATTTTGGCGCGTAAGGCAATCCGCACACGGGTCGTTGAGCTATCGTCGTAGATGCGATATTTCTACGCTTGGTCGTCACAACCTATGTAAATCAATGGGTGACTACTAACGGAGCGTTAGCCTATCGTGAAGAGTGAGAAGCGTAGTCGGTTCACGTTGAGTGCGTCTCAAGCGTTGTGCATTGCAGGCCTCAAGTCGAATGAGTAGTCGTTTTTGCAAGCGCGATGGATGACGGCAACGTACAATTCGTGGGGGAGGTGGGAAAATGCCCCGAATTGTATGATTTTACGACGCATACTGACGTTTTCTTGACGACCCGTGTGCGGACATGATACGAGGATGACGACACTCGTTTTCTCACGAGCTTGACAAGTGTCAAACGCATCTCTCGCGTATCGCATGGCTAACGACCCGTGTGCGGAGTGCCTTACTTGACGCTCGCGACGCTCTCGTCGCTCCGTCTTGTCCGTACCCTAAGAGAAAAATGTTTTTTGAAGATTGTGAAAAATTAATGTATTGATGTCATGTTGTTGTACTTACTTGTTAAGAATTGAAAATCTTGAAAACGGTTACTGAGAAATATATTAAATATATAAATATTGATTATAATGATTCAAACTGATTTAAATGATTGACTTGAACATTTTATTTTAGAGCATCCTTCAAAAGTTGGTGGCACCAGGACACCTACAGTGGTAACGATCAAAAATTTAACTGTTGTATACAATGGTATTTTCAATCGTTCCCGCCAGGCAGAGGTGTTTGCATCGGCATTCCAATCCCAGCTGAATGTTGTACCATCCGAAGGTTCTACGCCTAACAGCCAAATAGTTAAAGAGAATGCCAATCGCTTCATCAATATACACCACATGCTACTGGCCACATTTACATCCGAGAATCCCTAGAATGATCCGCAAAATGCAGGTAACCAGTTCCACATTGTGAATGGTAGATACTTATTGCAGCTGCTGCGCGGTATAAAAAGCAAGAAGTGCTCTGGGCACGATGGAATGTCTACTTTAATTATTAAACATCGACCACTCTCTATGCTCAGGATTCTTTTCATTGTATTTAATAATGCCCTGAACAATGGTTGTTTCTGGACTAATTGAAAGTGGTCAACATTGTTCTCATTAGTAAGAAGCCCAAAAGCAAACACACTAGTAATTTCCGTCCAATCTCCCTGCTTCCTAATTTGGGGAAGATTTTTGAGAGAATATGGATGGAAATGATAAGAAACCATAGTGAAACTATTTAGGCGCTAGCACAGCACCCAACACGCCATCTCATACTTGTATGATCATATTGTCTCGCTTGGATGAGCAAAATATTCCGACAGTAGTGTGTACTTTAGATATGGAGAAGGCTTTTAAATCGATTTGGCACGATGGCCTTCTATTTAAGTTGATCAAGTTTGGACTCTCCTAAGAGGTAATAAGACTCACTGCAAGCTTTTTTACTAACATACAATATTATGTCAGCGTTAAAAGAGTAGATTCGCTCATAGTACCTGTTACATTAGGAGTTCTGTCACTGGACCAATTCTATGTATGCCGGATTCACCACTGGCTTCCCCATTCAAGTTCAAATCGTCCAACATATTGATGACACGCTCTTATTCGCACCGAGTCAAGACCCGTTCAAAGCATCGAAGATCCTGGTATTCAGCCTTGATTTAAGGCCTAGGATAAGAATTAGACCTAATTAGATTAAGTTCATTATTAATTCGGCATAGGATAGGTCTTAATTGTAGCGTAAGGTAAATTTTAAGAGAATTATTACCCAGGCAACCTCAGTACTTGTACAGGCTGGGTACTTTTGTTAGTGTGTAAGATAAAAACTGTCCATGAGAAATAAAAATTTAGGGAAAAAACAATAAGAGCCAGTAAGCCGAGTATACGGGCATTTCACGTGAAGCGGACAACGAAAAAAAATCGAGGTTCTGGATTTCGGTCATATTGTGCATAATGGTACTTGTAAAGGATATGAACGTGGATACACAATTTTTTTTCTCTGGGGCTTAGTTGCCGAGCTATAGGCTTCTGAATAATTGCCGAAATTAATGAAAGGGGATTTTGGAAGCCGATTTTCAGATTCAAAAAACATCTTACAAACATTAAATATATTGATTGGTATAAAAAAATTTGCTGTTCTTCAATTTCAAAATCAAATTTGAAAAATATTTTTTTTCCTGCGTGAAACCGAAAGTAGACACTTCGACTCGTAATTTGAATAATTTGAACCAGGCTAATTTTGTTTATTTTTATAACAAAATAAAACTTAAAGTATACTTATTTTATGATAAAAGTTTTAGAGTGGGATGACGAGTAGTTTAGAAGGTAGGTGAATTTCAATATATACAAGTCGTATGAAGCGTGGTATCGGGAGCATGATAAGGAAAGCTAGTTGGCTCAAAAACAAACATTGATATCGAAATGCTATCAGTAGTGCCATCTCTTGTTTGAAAAATGTTTTATTTTGTCATAAAAACATATTTAATATATATGACGCCTATATAATAGGTATATATGACGCCAAAACATTTTATATTGCTTAGCGCTTGCAGTGACTTTTACTTTCGTTGATAAGTTAAATAGTCTTAATTGTGTGTATTATGTCTCCGTGCGACTATAGATGTTTCAATCATTTCGATTTGAAATTTCATCGGAAGGTTAAGGACCTACGAAAAATTCGAAGAATATTAACAGAAAAGTGGAGATATTCATCTGATCTGTACATATGTGGAAGCTGCAGCAAAAACCTGATCGTTGAAACACCTCCAGTAATTAAAAAAGAGCTAATTTAAGAAACGATAGTAAAATTGTAAATTTTGTGAAATAAACTCATTATTCCATAAACAAGTTTTTTTTTTTGTTCGTTAAGTAATTTTGCATTAGCAATATAATATTTGTTATTCTATATGTAAGTGATATAAGTGATATCTAATAGATTTACCACAAATGTTTTATGGTAAAACAAGATCCCGGTACCCCACCGCATGCGAATTCTATGTATTGAAACTCAAATACCTCCTAAACTACTGGCCATCCCATTCTAAAACTTTTATCATAAAATAATTATACTTTAAGCTTTGTTTTGTTTCAAAAATAAACAAAATTAGCTTGGTCCAAATTATTCAAATTACGAGTCGAAGTGTCTACTTCCAGTTTCACACAGGAAAAAAAATTTATATTTCATATCAAATTTTAAAATCGAAAAGAACAATTAATTTTCTTTATCAATCAGTATATTTAATTTTTGTAAGATTTTTTTTGTCTCAAAGTCGGCTTCCAAAAAAACTTTTCATTAATTTCGTCAATTATTCAGAAGCCCATAGCTCGGCAACTAAACATCATAGAAAAAAAAATTGTGTATGCATCTTCATATCCTCTACAAGTTACATAATATGAACGTTGTCCGCTTCACGTACAATGCCCCTATAGCAACTCGATTTTAAGTTTTCATTGCTTATTAAACTTAAAGCAAAGCTAAGGTTGCACAATTAAAATAAAAATCTTTTTTCAATTCAATTCAAACTCAATCATGACTGACGTGTAAGTTACATAGTACAGTGCTTCCCAATAGGGATGATAGGATTTTGACAGCTCATAGTGGCCATTTTGGATTCTGAAAATCTGACATTAGCTGTCAATTGTGTTTAGTAAGGTTTGCCATTTAACCATAAATAAATTCACGCTTCCGCAACGTTTGGAAATTAAATTGGAATTGTTTTTTTTTTTTGCGGGATGATTCAAATTGAAAAATTTTATTTTTAACTTGAAAATTTTTTATTTGACAAAGTGGTTTCGAAAGCATGCACTGATTCTCATCAGACACCAGCACACAGTGCATACTTGACTGGTGTGACCACTTCCAGTTGGAAATCATTAATTGTTATTTACGCTGGTTGTGACAAATTTTAACATCTCCGACTTATATCCATGGAAATAATTTACTCATAAAGGTTATTGATTTGTGATCATTGTTCCCTTCTTGTCTATAATCGCATAGACAACGTATATCGTCTCTAAAGCTTATCAAAGCAGAGAATAATTGATACGGGAAATTCGATCGTTTTGCGGAATAAGCCTCCGAAAGCAGAATCAAATTGGAATTGTTTTTTTTTGCGGGATGATTCAAATTGAAAAATTTTATTTTTAACTTGAAAATTTTTTATTTGACAAAGTGGTTTCGAAAGCATGCACTGATTCTCATCAGACACCAGCACACAGTGCATACTTGACTGGTGTGACCACTTGCAGTTGGAAATCATTAATTGTTATTTACGCTGGTTGTGACAAATTTTAACATCTCCGACTTATATCCATGGAAATAATTTACTCATAAAGGTTATTGATTTGTGATCATTGTTCCCTTCTTGTCTATAATCGCATAGACAACGTATATCGTCTCTAAAGCTTATCAAAGCAGAGAATAATTGATACGGGAAATTCGATCGTTTTGCGGAATAAGCCTCCGAAAGCAGAATCAAATTGGAATTGTTTTTTTTTGCGGGATGATTCAAATTGAAAAATTTTATTTTTAACTTGAAAATTTTTTATTTGACAAAGTGGTTTCGAAAGCATGCACTGATTCTCATCAGACACCAGCACACAGTGCATACTTGACTGGTGTGACCACTTCCAGTTGGAAATCATTAATTGTTATTTACGCTGGTTGTGACAAATTTTAACATCTCCGACTTATATCCATGGAAATAATTTACTCATAAAGGTTATTGATTTGTGATCATTGTTCCCTTCTTGTCTATAATCGCATAGACAACGTATATCGTCTCTAAAGCTTATCAAAGCAGAGAATAATTGATACGGGAAATTCGATCGTTTTGCGGAATAAGCCTCCGAAAGCAGAATCAAATTGGAATTGTTTTTTTTTGCGGGATGATTCAAATTGAAAAATTTTATTTTTAACTTGAAAATTTTTTATTTGACAAAGTGGTTTCGAAAGCATGCACTGATTCTCATCAGACACCAGCACACAGTGCATACTTGACTGGTGTGACCACTTGCAGTTGGAAATCATTAATTGTTATTTACGCTGGTTGTGACAAATTTTAACATCTCCGACTTATATCCATGGAAATAATTTACTCATAAAGGTTATTGATTTGTGATCATTGTTCCCTTCTTGTCTATAATCGCATAGACAACGTATATCGTCTCTAAAGCTTATCAAAGCAGAGAATAATTGATACAAAAAAAAAAAAAATTTTCAAGTTAAAAATAAAATTTTTCAATTTGAATCATCCCGCAAAAAAAAACAATTCCAATTTGATTCTGCTTTCGGAGGCTTATTCCGCAAAACGATCGAATTTCCCGTATCAATTATTCTCTGCTTTGATAAGCTTTAGAGACGATATACGTTGTCTATGCGATTATAGACAAGAAGGGAACAATGATCACAAATCAATAACCTTTATGAGTTTGGAAATTGTCCAAACTTTTTACGAAAAATCAAGAAGCTCGAAAAATTTACGAAAAATCAGAAATCAAGAAAAATTGTGTTTTCGGATGAAACGCATTTCTGGCTGAACGGCTTTATAAACAAACAAAATTGCCGTTACTGGTGTGAGTCAAACCCACAAGTGATTCACGAATCACCATTACACCCAGAGAAACTCACGGTTTAATGTGCATTTTGATATGGTGGCATTATCGGGCCGTACTTTTTCAAAAATGCTGAGGGTCGCAGAGTTTCCGTGAATGGCGAGCGTTATCATGGAATATTAACTGAAATTTTCTTCCTGAAAATTGATGAAATCGATGTTGATGACATTCTCTTTCAACAAGATGGTGCATCATGCCACACAGCCAGAGTTACAATGGATTTATTGCGCGGACAGTTCGGTGATTCGATAATATCGCGAAATGGCTTTCACAACTGGCCGCCGAGATCGTGTAACTTAACACCATTGGATTATTTTCTTTCGGACTATGTTAAGTCTAAGGTTTATGTCAACAAACCAACAACTCTTGATGAACTTGAAGCCAACATACGAGCCACTATTGGTGCCATTCTAGCGGAAATGGTGCACTGAGTCATCGAAAATTGGAGCAAGCGTATACACCAATGCAAAAAAAGTCGCGGTGGTTATTTGAAAGATATTTTATTCAAATCATAAATGGCATAAAATTTCCCATCAAATAAAGCTATTTCGCACCATTTTTGGCCGAAATATTCGTATTTTATTTCAATTTCGAATTCTATCGCTCTCATTGGGAAACCCTTTATATCACTTGCATGGGTGAAACGAACATTCTCTTCTTTAGTTGTTATTTGGCAAGAACCATAATAGAACTTATGGAAGAAAAATGTTGAGCACGTTTCTAATAATTCACAAACATAATTCACATTCACACTATCAGTTATACTCAGAATGGATGGCACTTTATGCGTTGTAAAAAAAACAAACTTTCTCTTGACTGCATCAATACATCTGGAAACTTTTTAGTTTACCCTCAAAACCAAATTCTATCTACATCTTCGATTCGCACTATGTGACCCATATCCTCCAACTTTAAGTTTATTACCAACGAGATTTACAACCACTTTTATGATCCCGCCCATAGAATACTTATTACAAACAAATATCATTTCGGAACCGATTAGAATGAATCTTTTCATTGTACACAATCACAGACACAGGGCAAATCGAATATGCCATTGCAATAAATCACTTGATCCGAACTGATGAGATTCAGAAACATGAAACAGATATTCCCATTCTATTGAAAGGCAGATGAGTGGATTCATAAAATTCGACTTTATTGCTAGTTAAAATCGAAATGTATAAACAATGTATTGATCCGAAGAGCTAGTCCATGAGTTCATCCTCGTACTAACCGCATCATTAATATGCATGCAATAGGATATGTTTGCAAAAAATATGCGAACGTCAGGAAGTTTCCGCTATCAGTTAACATTTTCGTGTTAAAAATATTTCCAGCAAGAAGTAATAGCATTAGCAGTGCATTTGAAATCAGACTCACTTTCTTCTGACATTTTCACAGAGGGAATTCGCGAGTAACACAATTTCGCTTCTTACGAGGAAACAAGGAATGCGAATACTTTTGAAATTAAAACCACTTTTCCAATCAGTTCGACGCACTGAGTGTTTTTATTCAAAATTATCATGCACTTGACCGTAAATATTCCAATCCGTAGCGGTACGTAGCACTGAATCGCGATTTCTACGGACTGAATTCGAACTAACTTCCATCATCTTTCCTATCGATTTCCGCAGCAAGTCGCCTTGAATAACTTTGAATCGTTTCGATCTTTTTATAAAATTTCTTTATATCTTGTTTACGTTAACACGAAAAAGTAACAGAAAACACATACACATAGCGTCATTGTACCCCTATTATGACTGGAATTTGGGAAATCGTTAATTTAAAAACCGATCTATTTTTGCGCATTAAAAGAAAAAAGCCAAGATCACCATGCGGCCGTGAAGCCCACGAGTAGCGCCGTGGACGCAAACTGTATAAAATCTGCAAATTAATTACATTATGTTGCAATAATATGGGGCCGTACCTTTGAATGGCGCTCGGAACAGCTAGCCACGGACCAGCTCCAGGCGACTTCGCGAGTTCGATGCGAAAATCCTAATAAATAATTTCGGCAGCTAATCACAGGCACCCCGCAATGATCGTAAGCGTGATCGCACTATAAATGATTTCGGAACCGGCGCTATGGTAGTTTGTTGCGAATATGATTTAGACGCGATTTACTAATCACCGGATGATTGGATAAACAAACTCCTGCAGCATGTCAATTCGCACGTGACATGTGTTTGGAAATGTTTTCAAATTCCCGACGCTGTTTATGGGAGTTTTCCGGCCAAGTTTTCATTAATGCCAATCGGTTGTTGCAACGGACAATCACAACGGCATTGGCAACGAAATCAAATTAATCACCCGGCACAGCTGACTCGACCCGATCAGACTTTCACTGCGATCCGAAACCGCGAAGGAGTGTTGAATCTGTGGCGTGACCAAAGACGACACCTATAAGATCAAATCGAACTGAGACAATTGCAAAGTGTGTATATACTAAACCAAGTGGCTCCTTGAATTTCGGGCTAGTAAAATGGAATTCTGTGACTACAACGAGTTCATTTCGGACCATTTTTAGCTCCACGCTCCGCTTGCTCTTCGCATTATGAATATTTTTGGAGGAAACAAATAAGAATGTGTGTCAGCGAGAAAGCTGCTTTTTTCTACACGCTGAAAAGCAAACGTCCGCCGACACTTTCCGAAGCACATTTTTCAATGGCGGGACGCGAAGCGTCTTTCACGATAGCCAGCAATGCTGAAAGGCATTCCGCAGTGCGCTCGTACGTACAAATTTACATACATATGTTCGCATAGCGGGGGTGTCGTTGTTCTTTTCTGCCGCGGAAAATGTAGAAAGCAGAACGCGATTGCATCGATATTTTGAGAACGGACTGTGTGATGAAACAATTAGTCAAGGGTTTGATTCGATAAGCATTCAATGGAACGAAGGAAGGTGGCATTTTGCCTTATTGTGGCTGTTAACATTTGTCTAATTGTGAAAAGTACCCTAAGTTTCAAATAACTTTTTTACTCTAGTCTAGGTTGATTGTCAAAAAAATGACCGCTCTTTTGTTTGAATACATTAAGTATTTGTTTAAATATAACAATATATCCACATTGGAGCAACGCAAATATTTTGAAAAAATTAACCATTTATTACCCAATTATAAGAGGCTTGAGGAGCAAGAACTAACTTAACTCAAACTTTCTTAGTTCTGAATTATTTGTCACACACACCCATTATTTCTTTGGATGGTGGCGTCCTCATCGCTGTCAAAAACTCGTTTTTTCTGAAATACGAGGGGCGTTCAATGTATCTCGGTATGTGTATGTTAGAAAAAAGATAAAATCTTGAAAAGAATTTGTTTTTCAATATAGTCTCCCATGATATCAATACATTTGTTTCAACGGGAAACAAGTTTTGCTATTCCCTTAAGAAAATAATTTTCTTCTTGGCCTGAAAAATGCTCATTTACAGCGGACTTGAGCTCATTATCGTCAGCAAATCGCTTTCCCCGCAGGTCTTTTTTTAAATTTGGGAATAAAAACTAGTCACTAGGGGCCAAGTATGGGCTGTAGGGTGGGTGGTTAATTTCCTCGAACCCGCACTCTCGTACAGCAGCATTGGAGAGCCGCGCAGTGTGAACCGGTGCGTTGTCGTGAAGAAGCAGCACTTTCTTTGCGAGTTTTCCTCTTCTTTTTTCTTTTATTGCTTCTCTCAAACGCCGTAAAGTGGTTGAGTCTTTTTCTGCGTTGGTAGTTTCACCTTTTTTTATGTACTCGATCAATAGTATTCCTTTAGAATCCCAGAAAACTGTGGTCATGATTTTGCCAGCCGATGGAGTGACTTAGAACTTTTTGGGAGGGTCTGATCCCTTTTTATGCCACTGCATAGATTCCTGTTTACTCTGGGGGCATAGTGATGAACCCACGTTTCATCACCTGTAACTATCTTTTCGAAAAAACTTGCTGGATCGTCGCCACACAGCTCTAAAAACTCCTTACAAGTGTCAACCCGCGCCTGCTTTTGAAGCGCAGTGAGCATGCGCGGCACCCATCTTGCACTGACTTTTGTAAGGTTGAGATAATCAAGTAGTATAGTGTGTATAGTACCAAAGGATAGCTTAGTTATTTCGGCCAACTTCTTGATTATTACACGTGTATCTTGTTATACAAGTTTTTTGATAATTTTCACATTTTCTTCGGTAGCCGCCGTTCTCTACAGTCGATAATGAACGGGCAGAGTCTTGTTAAACGGCTACCATATCTTCATGGATAGTTTTTTGAGGTTTTCCTTGTTTAGTGAGGAATTTAGGACATAGGTTTAGAACATAAATACTTGGATGCTGGATTTTTTTCAACATTGTCGCGTCAGTCATTTTCGTCGTCTCTAACTGGAGGTCGCAAACAAACTAATGAAGTTATCAACATGAAATTTTATATAAATACCCTCAGAAAATGTTGTTAGCTAATGACATATTTTAATTACCCACAATAATATCAAATCATTTCGATACCGAGAATACATTGAACGCCCCTCGTATATCTTCTTTTGTACTCCTTCCTTCCACTCTTTCCATCATTCAATCAGAATGTGGGCATCAAATCATCCCTCTGGTAATTTTTTTCATAGTGCTTCCCAGACAACTAGTGTGTTGGTATAATGAAAAGCGATGTACAAATATATCTTCCTCATCGAATAGTTTAATCAATTGTGTAACTGTCCGCATAAAAAGTGGTAAAAGTACATTGATCCTACGACAACCTGGGGGTTGAAGCTGGTAGAGAGCTTCATTACAAATTTACAATTAAAGTGAATACGAATGTGTTGTGATTACCTAGCGGGAAAAGTAGCACTTCAAAAGGGTTTTTGAAGCACTTGCATCGAAGCAAGCTTCGCTTCGAATCGCTTCGTTTTTGCATCGGTTTCATATAAATTTTAGCACAGCTCGTCCGCAGACAAGCGCTTCCGTTTAGCTTCATTATAATTGCTTCTAAAGCACTTTGGTAAAATCAGAGAGGAAGCAGCTGATTGCTCAGGCACACAAAAGCAAAAACCATATTACATGGTACATTGGCGATATTTACCTATTCACAAAACTTAAAGGCTTAGCTGAAAAAGAAGTTTGAAAAAAAATGGACCGAGAAGAATTCTTGGGTGCATGAATCTAAAATTTTAATGATAAAAGTCCTTATCTATAAAATCGACAAGGTGTAAAATATAATCAATAGCAGCATCGTAAATTGTTAATTTTTATTTAATTTTTTAACAAGTATTTTTCTTGTTTAAGTCAATGCAAAATTGAAATTATAATAAACATAGGTTTGAAATAATATATTTTATAACAAAAAATATATGTCAAGTCAAAAAAATTTAATCTATAACAACAAAAATTCACAAATTATCTATGTGCCTGTGTATTATGCGAAAACATTTTGATAGTATAATAAAAGTGCTGCAAATTTGCAGAGAGATATATATGCGTCTAAATTGAAAATGGATTTGCTGAGCCACAACTTATCATTATCCATCGGCCCAAAGAAAAATCTACTTAAGCCGGGTACACATAAAGCCAAGACCAACGGGCAACGCATTCGATTTCCCGGATTGGCTGAGTATTTACTATGAGCAATCTCTGCTGGCGGTAACTTCAAAGCGTTGGCGTTGAATTGAGACTTTGACTTTGAGACTTTGACTTGAGACTTTGTTGTAGTGTGGACGTTTGGTCGAGTTGGCTGTCATTCATACCAAGTAGTGTGTTGAACTAGGCTGTGTTTTTTGTATAGTGTCAAATATAGTCTATAGTGTGCTTTTTACCATAAATGTGTTCTACTTTACAGCACCAACTTAATCACTGTCAATTACTAGGTGTACATTGACACCCAATTCTGACCACATCCAATGCCATGGTTTCAAGCCATTGGCCTCAATCTGCTCCTGGGTAGACGACATGTCCAACACCAATCGTTGACGACCAACGTTCGACCGAATCATCATTGGCCGTTTGTTGGTTCTATGTGTACGCGCCTAGCAAACTCATCAAAATATACGTTTCTGTGTTTCGGAGCGGAAAAAAATGCGAACCGAACAATGCCATAACTAAAATTGTCATATTTCATAGCACCATTTGGCCCTCTCGTATTCATTAGCTGCTACCACTGATACACACAACTAATTATCATACATTGATCGCGACGGCAGCGAAAATTATCTGAGTACGACTGGCCGGCCCGGAATAGATCCTACAGTGTATACACCCATGAATGAAAAGGCCGACCACCGGCCGCCAGTAAATTTGATTTAGCAAGGCATTTTTGATCTCATTTCATCGGCTTGCCGACGCGGAATAAAGAAGAAGCCTAAATGTATGCTATCAAGGAGAATTGACAAGCAGGTGCAATGTGTAATAATGGCCAAATAATTGATAAGGAATAAAGATAAAGCACATATACAGGGTGAAGCGCCACAGACAGATGGAAAAGAAATGTGCTCCTTCTCCCCGTTTACACTGTAACAGCCTTTTTCTGAAGTTTTCGTACACTCTTTGAAGCGTTCTGACAGGAATTTCTGCGATATTGGTTCGGATATTGTTCTTGAGGGCTTCCAAGGTCCAAAAACGGTCATTATAGACTTTAAATTTGAAGTTTCCCTACAGGAAAATATTGCAAGGGGCCAAATCAGGAAAGCATGCCGGCCAGTTCTTAAAGAGATGAGGCGTCCGTTGAACCTTGTTCTCAAAAAGTCCATGACAATCCTTGCTGTGTGGGCTGCAGCTCCATCCTACTGAAACCAGACGTCTTCCTATTCAAACTCCAGTTCAGGCAAGAAAAAATCCTGGATTATGGTCATGTAACAAGCTGAGTTGACCAAAACGGCTCGGTTGTCTTCTTCAAAAAAGTAAGTGCCGATGATCCCATATCTTGAAAGGACACACCATACTGAAAGCCTGTCGGAGTGCAGAGGCCTCTAGTGGAGCGCATTCACCCGAGAAACCATTCGATTTCGATGGCGAACACGGCCGTGGGGGCAATATCGAACCTCAACTGAAAGGCAGGCTGTACGCGGATGATTGAATGGGCTTTTTCAAAATAGGCTTTTACACAAAACGTACGCTGTTGCACAGAACACACCATGCTGGCAACTCAGTGGGGACACAACACACACCTCCCATCGTCTCTACTCGCCACGCCCACTCCCCACCACCCAAGTATGCTACAAGAGGCATGCCCTCACTCTCAAACCCATCTGTTTGTGGCGCTCCACCCTGTAGAAATATGTTTTTAATAAAATAATAATATAAACAAAACTCTGGTGCATCAAAACCGCTAGAAAACTGATTTTCGAAGAAATTGTCCTTAAGTGACCAAAAAATGTGGAAAGACATAACACTCTTTTTTGTAGTATCATACCAACCACTTCTTACCCAAAGCAACAAAAACCATTCCTCGACAGCATCTGCTATAACATAAATGATGACATTGTTTAGTGTCGGCAACACTTTCCAAACGCAGCAGCAATAACCAATACCAACCTGTCCTTTGAATTTCGTTTTCCTCCTAAGATTGCATCGAAAGTTTCAGCGATTAAACGATGTTTGAGGCAAATCTTGGAAAATTCAAATATTAGTTCCTTATTTTTATTGTAAACGCTTTGCATTTAAACATATATTGGAAATATCTGTTGGTGCATATTAACGAAAATGTCTGGTGTAAGCGATGTAACCAAATATATACCAAATCCGCTTCACGTTAAGTTAAACCCACCCTGTGAATTTCGTTTCGAGAGAATGACCACGCTGGAAGTAATAAGGACAAGGACAATTTTAGGGTTATCCCCCCCCCCCCATTTTTTTCCAAATTTTCGAAACCTTAATGTATGTTATTAATTTTCATTGCAGGATTGTTCATATTCGCATATTTTATGCCAAAACCGCTTCGTAAAGAAATGCCAAAAAAAAGTACATAAACTACCATAGCTGGTAGCCCTTTAACGATTTTTCTACCAAATTCCTTGGAAATTTGGCTTACAATAAGGTCCATTTACTACATGAATTTCGTTTTGTTTTCATCACTATATCGCAAGTTATAGGGAAAAAGCTTTAATTTGCTGAGCAGATTTACAAGATTTTGGTGACAAGAACTTCCATAGCTGGCAGGTCTAGCGTTATTTTTCGACCAAATTTCTACCAAATTTGGCTTCGGGTACTGTTTAAATTTCGTTAAAATTTTCTAAATCGGAAGTTATGGGCCGAAAAGCAATTTTTTTTTCAGTAATTTTTCAAGATGGCACCACTGCCACAGGTGTATACGCTGGGGTACAAAATATACAAGACAAGATTTTGTATCAACAATTTATTTATTTTTTCTATCAACGATCTAAAGCGCACGACAATTAATATCCAACTGACTTATATCTACATTGCGCATTAGCAAATCGCAACGAGTTAACCAAATTTGCTGACACAAACAAAAATGAAATTATCACATCACGCTGGATGTTCGCACATACATGCATGCAGGCCCAACGTTCCACAACGTGATTGTGTAATTTAACCTACATACATGCAGATGCGAACACTCAACATGTAACAAATGTCCAGACGAAATCCGAAACCTTGCTGAGCTTTGCATGAATCGCCTCACACGATACATTATTTGAGATGCTAGAAGATTTGTATGAGACGATTAATGCGATGCGAAATATGAACTCAAACATATACTTGAGATCAACATTAAGATTGTTAAGATCATTAAGATCTGTATGAGACGATTAATGCGATGCGAAATATGAACTCTAACATACTGCCCCCGGAAAAAGGGCGGAAGTCCTTTTTAACAAATTATTATTTCAAGCTTGAGTTTCAGTTTCTATTGTAGGTATTCTAGGTTTGTATTTTTTACAAATTCTGGCAGTGCATTTGAAAATTAAGAAACTTATTATAATGACAATGATAAGCCCTAATACGCCTATTGTTGCGTTTTGGACATCGTCCTGCTTTGACAAATGCAGGTGTGGATACTGCTGTTCCCGTTTTAGGTCTTCGATGGCTGCAGTGATGTTGCCAACATCCTGCTTGGCCCAAGAAAGGTTTGCGTGCTGCATTGGGATGATTTCCAATGGATGGTTCACGGGGTCTTGCACCTGGTAAAGTCGATTGTAGCTCCTTCTTGGTCCTGAGTATAAACGATCGATGCTGTATGGTACAACCAGCTTCTATTGACAGCATTCCCTCACCAACTAAGTCTACGGAGAAAGTATTAGAATGGTGTATACATTTGATATTGATACGATACGGATCATTGAGTACATAAACCCAATTATTTGGTGTCTGCAGCTCGATCCAGTGGGGTTTAGCTTGGGTAGACAGCAACACACAGTGGCGAACGTCTAGCGATTGTCTCAAAAAGGTGTTGACTTCACATCGGAGGTTTAGAGACTCCAGATTGAATATAGGAGAGTTGATGTCACAAAGCCATTGGCCATCCAATGTATGGCATCTCGATTTCAGTTCATCGTTCAGTCCGACATACCGATCGCGACGCGAATTAAAAGCCAAGTATTTAAGTCCCGTATTCACATAGAGTTCCGAATTGTTCACAATCGTGGGCAAAGGCACAATTTTGTAGGCCTCAAAGGTCTCACTATCTACTATTGGAACCCTTAGCTCAAAAATTATGAGAGTCTCCCGAACTCCAACCCTACATTCGATTGTTTTGTATAGATCTACCCATCTGAGGTCGTTCGTAAATAGTATTTGATTACCGAACCCAAGCCTATTATGGATCAAGGAAAGTTGCTCTTTTAAAACCGGCACGGGAAGTAAGTATGTGTTTAATACCCCATGCTGCACGTCGATAATGTTTCCGAATAACATATCTTGGAATTGATGCATCTCCCAGAGCTGAAACGTAATTCGTGATAGCCATGCGCTGTATCTTGACTTAATGTCTGCCTCCTTTGTAATATCATTCGCAGCTCTTCGGAGTTGATCTATTTCAGCATTTATAGTTCCAATTATGGTGCTCAATTTGTCATCTTGTGCTTTGAATGAGTTTATTGACATGTCAATGATTGTGGTCATGTTGCTGATTATTGCGTGGTTATGATCATTTTCAGCTTCGATCCTTTTTATATATTCATGATATTTTTCCGCAAAGTCGTTATCTAGCACTCCAAATAATGTGTTGGCGATTTTCCCAACTCTATTTATCCACCCTCGTTTTACACGCTGATGCAACTGTCGATGATGCGTATCAATTAACATATTTCTCTGGTTTAGTTCATCTAATGATTGTTGAAAATGCTGATTGCGTAGACGGCAATGGCTTTGATATTCAGGAATTTGTTCACAGATCTTCTCGAGTGATGTTATTGCGGCTTGTAAACGACCATATGCCAGGTTCATGTTTGAGCCATTAAAATAGTTGACTATAGTCCAATGTCCGGAAATAAGCTTAACATTTGCAATCCTTTCGTAAAACATGCCGGTGTTCTGAGAGAATTTGGTTAGATTGTATGGCTGCGACACATGGCAAACACCAGAAGTAAAAAGAATCGATACACAGGTCAACAGCAACCACCACCACGAGAAGCCTTTGTTCGATGTTATTTTGTAGGTCCTGCTGACCTGTTGATCGTTGGCAGGGTTTGATGTATCTGGGGTCATATTTTCAGTGACTGGAACTTCATGCTGAACAGGTAATGGTACTATTTTTGTTAGCGGACGAGTAAGGATAGTTTTCGCTGTTTTAATGGAAACAACACGAACATGCTGGTCCTTCCCTGGGAAGACCTCGATAATGACACCCTTTTTCCATTCAGCAGGAGGCAAGAGTTCATCCTTGATCAGTACCACTTGGCCAATTTTGATATTTGGTTGAATTTTAGTCCAGCGATTTCGATTATTCAAAGTGTGAAGGTATTCTTTAGACCAGATGGACCAAAATTGACGCAGTTTATTCTGAACTAAATTCCAACGATTCAGAAGCGATGTTTTAGAGAAAGGTGCGTTATCGGGAATAAGAACCGTGCTGTTACCGATGAGAAAGTGGTTGGGTGTTAGCACGTTGCTGTCCTGAGGGTCATCTGAAAGTTTACACAATGGTCTTGAATTTACACAGGCTTCGATTTGACAGAGGAGCGTTGTCAATTTTTCTATCGTGAATGTCGAATTATCCATCACTCTTTTCAGGTGATATTTTACACTTTTGACAGCACTTTCCCAAAGTCCTCCAAAGTGGGGTGCTCTTGGAGGTATAAAATGCCATGTAATTTGATCATGCCTCAGACTCTCAGCTATCGTGCTATGCTGTTGCTTGACCTGGTTGATGAAGTCTATTAATTGTTTGGCCGCTCCAATCATGTTTGTCCCATTATCACTATAAATATCAAGACATCTTCCGCGGCGCGAAATGAAGCGACGAATGGCTCCCACGAGTCTCTCTGATGCTAAATCACTACCGAGCTCCAAGTGTATTGCTTTAGTGGCAAAGCAGACGAACAGAGCTATGTATCCCTTGATAATGGTTGCCCCTCTCCCCTTGTTTCTTCTGACTGGAATAGGGCCTGCGTAATCAATTCCCACACATTGAAATGGTTTACTAGGGACGACACGTTGGCTGGGCAAATCCCCTATCAACTGATTTACTCCGGCTTGGCGATATCTGCAACACTGTATACATTTACTTAGTTCGGATTTAACCAATGATCTCCCTCTCACAATCCAGTATTTCTGGCGTAAGCATGCGAGAACTAGTTGTGTTCCACCGTGTAATACTTCCTTATGAGCCCTTTGAATGATCAGTTTTGTGAAATAACTATCCCGTGGAAGAATTATGTTATGTTTTTGATCATATGGTAGTAAAGAATTTTTCAATCTACCGCCTACGCGTAATATTCCGTCATTATCTATAAACGAAGACAAATGAATCAATGAATTATTGGCTGGTAGTTGGTTCCTCTTTGAAAGGGTATTCACTTCAGAGTTGTAATGGGCGTCTTGTATCAATCTCACCCAGGTGATTTCAGCTTCTTGCAATTCATGGGCAGTGATACTTCCACCTTGACTCCGATACTTCCAACGTCGACACCATACCGTTGTGGTAAGTAGTCGTTGTAGAGTTGAATATCGATTGAGGAGAGTATTTTCAAAGGCTGTCGTTGACAAAGCGAGTGTGTCTAGTTTCCGCTTTTCCAACTCAGTGCATAACGTCCTCGGTGACATAGGCCATTGTTCAACGGGTTCCTTTAACCATGGAGGACCAAACCACCACAGGCCGCTTGTCACCAAATCACTTGCTGTTGTTCCTCGAGTTGCCAGGTCGGCCGGATTCATTTTTGTTGGCACGTGATGCCATTTTGTGATAAATGTATTTGCTCTTATTTCTGACACGCGATTAGCAACGTATGTCTTCCAAAGATGAGGAGGTTGCTGTAACCAACTCAAGACTATAGTTGAGTCGGACCAGGCATGAATTTCATTCATATGGATGTCTAGTGATTCTACCACCTTATTAATCAGTTTGCTGAGAAGTGATGCGGCGCATAGCTCAAGTCGGGGAAGAGATATTTTCTTCAAAGGTGCTACTCTCATTTTTGCAGTTAGTAATGACGTCTGAATGGTTGTATCCCGTTGAACCCGTAAATAAACACACGCTGCGTATGCTGCTTCTGATGAATCGGCAAATGCATGCAACTGGATGTTCACAGCAGATGTCGAATAGTTAATCCATCTTGGAATCTGTATGCTGGTGCAATCTTTCAAACCAAGTCGGAATTTTCGCCACTGCCTTGAGATGTGCTGAGATACCTCTTCATCCCAGTCTAGATGCTGTAATCACAAACGCTGCAGAAAAACTTTGGCTACAATAACCACAGGAGACAGCCATCCTAAGGGGTCAAACAGTTTCGCAGCTTCACTTGCTATAATGCGTTTTGTTAACGGCTTAGAACCATCATATT
The DNA here is from genome assembly GCA_963978885.1 of Nemotelus pantherinus. NCBI lineage: Eukaryota > Metazoa > Arthropoda > Insecta > Diptera > Stratiomyidae > Nemotelus > Nemotelus pantherinus. Next base: position 78,308,571 of record OZ022265.1, on the reverse strand, counting down.
CAGCAAAGCAAGAGGTGAATTTGAACACATCCGCCTTAGGATCCCAATCGATCCCTAGCGTGCGGACTTCCTTATTGTCTGACTTTAACCACATTTCATCGAAATTTCTTTGTTTGAGAATATCAGTTAAACCGTCCAGAACGTCCCTGTCATTTGAAAACCATTTTCGTATGTCGAAACCCGCTTCCCTAAGCAGTTGTAAAACTTCATTTGTAATATCCTTACATTCATGTAGGGTTTCAGCACCTCCAAGAAAATCGTCAACGTAGAAGTTTTCGAGAATCATTTTACAACCCTTCGGGTATCGTTGTGCTCCATCCTGAGCCAGCTGATTAAGGGTTCTTGTTGCTAAGTACGGCGCAGCGGCGGTACCAAACGTGACTGTCTTAAGGCGATAGATTTGTAATGGTTGATCAGTATTTTCACGCCATAAGATTCTCTGAAGATCCCTTTGTCGTTTGTCGATCCATATTTGCCGGTACATTCCTCTAATGTCAGCACTAACCACATATCTATAGGTTCTCCATCGCAAAAGGAGTGAGTAAAGATCGCGTTGGATCACTGGACCAACCTTCATAGTTTCATTTAGTGATAACCCTGATGTAGTTGCTGAAGATGCATCGAAAACCACTCTGATCTTCGTTGTGTCACTGGACTCCTTAAACACGGCATGATGTGGGAGATAATATGATCTATGATTCAATTGGTGTGCGGGAACGATTTCCATGTGCTGCTGTTCTAAATATTCGTGGATTATTGCTTGGTACTCTCTCTTGAGTAACTCATTCTTGGACAGTTTTCGCTCAAGCTGGAAAAACCGTCGCTTGGCGTGCTCCTTTGATTCACCTAGTACTGAAGGAGGCTGTTTCAATGGAAGTGATACAAAGAATCGACCCTCCGCGGTGCGTTTAAATGTTGCAGCGTAATAGTCTTGACACTCTTGTTCTTCCTTGCTTCGCGGACGCCTTGCAGGAGCAATCTCCTCGATCTCCCAAAAGCGTCGGAGGCTTTCGTCAAGATTGTTGGTTTCCACGATTGTCATAGTTCGTGACGAAGATTTGGCACCTGAAGTGGCCTGAATTGATTCTGTCCCACCAGACAAAATCCATCCAAAAATTGTTTCCTGCGCCATTGGACAGTTATCGTTCCCAGGAATGAGACCTGGACGAATGATGCGTGACACTTCGTTGGCCCCCAAAAGAAGATCAATTCTGCCTGGAGTGTCGTAAGTAGGATCCGCCAACTTAATGCCTTGAATGCTCTCCCATCTTACAGGTGCTACTCTACTAGTAGGCAGATCATCAACGATTGAATCCATGATCAGTGCTCGAATAATCACGTTCTCGTTAGTATCATGAGCTGAATGCACGGATACTATTCCCAATGAAGAATCTTAGATTTGTCGCCGATTCCCTGGATTTTGATATGAACTCGAGTTCGTTTGATTTTCAACTGCCTAGCGATGCGCTCAGACATAAAACTTCTTTGGGAACCCTGGTCGATTAGTGCTCGAACAATCACTTGTCGGCCATTATTTTGAACAATCACCTTGGCAGTAGGCAATAATGATATGATAAATGTGTCCCTTGCACATGCGGACACCACAGATTCATTGAGCGCACTGGCAGTAGATGCATGTTTATTTTGATCATTGAAACCATCAGAGACTGTCTTGGCTGCCTCCTCTTTGGTGTATTTAGGGCTCTCGAAATGCAATAATGTATGGTGGGATTTGCTACACTTTCTGCATCGCGACAATGACTTGCATTGTGATAGAGAGTGGCCCCCATGAAGACAATTGAAACATACCTTCAATCTCTTGGCACATTCTGAACGTTTATTTGAACCCATTGATAAAAATGAGTCGCATTTGAATAAAAAATGAGATGCGGAGCACTTAGGGCACTTAGGCCTTGCTGTCGTTTCTTGAGCAGCATAGGACCTCTTTACTTTGCTATCACCTGATCGCGTCCCCTTGCTAGAGCCACTTGCTTCTAGAATTTGAACACGTTGATTGAGAAATTGTTTGAGTTGACTCATTGTTGGCGTCCCGGTGTCGCCTCGCAATTCTAATTCCCAGTGACTACGTATCTCTGAGCTCACTTTAGTTTCACAGATATATACTAATATAGCATCCCAATGATCCACATGTAAACTAAGGGTTGCTAAATTGGCCAAAGATTCTTGTGTGGTATTCACAAATGTTTGAATTGATTTCGCACTATCGTCCATTGCTGGCTGGCTGATTAATGCTCTGAGGAACGTATTGATCAACAAACGGTGATTCTGATAGCGCTTCAACAACAACTCCCAGGCTGTATTATAGTTGTTAGCGGAAAAGTTCAAATGCTGAATTAAGTTAGATGCATCACCAACCAGCGCGTTTTTAAGGTAATGAAATTTCTCAGTATCGGATAGACTCATATTTGTATGAATGAGTGACACATATATGCTTTGAAATTGGGACCAAGTTTCAAATTTCCCGCTAAATTTCGGGATTTCAATTGTCGGTAATTTGAGCTTTTGACCAGTAGAGACTTCCTTAAATTCAGTAAGGCTTAAATTTGGGTTGGTACTTACAGTTTTTGTCTGCTCAATTCTGAGCCCTTGCTCAAGAGTATCTTTCAGCTCATAATAGATTGAAGTTACACTGTCCAAGGTTTGCTTAAACTCCACTAACTCATCACCTTTAATGTCTTTGAACATTTTCACTGAAAGTTTACGAATTGCCGCCCAATCCACGGCCAGATCAGTTAAACGCGATTCGAAATAGGTGACCGAGTGCCGGCTTGGATCGTCCGCCATCACGTTTTTATGGAGACGAATCACCGAATCAAACGCGTATTGTAATTCCGCACTAGTTCCCATTTTCGCACGAAAAGATGGGGAATGTTTGAGGATTTCTACACGATTAGCAAACACACAACACAATTTCAGGTAAATGGGCCAATGGATCCGGTTCGAAGGACCATGTATACGCTGGGGTACAAAATATACAAGACAAGATTTTGTATTAACAATTTATTTATTTTTTCTATCAACGATCTAAAGCGCACGACAATTAATATCCAACTGACTTATATCTACATTGCGCATTAGCAAATCGCAACGAGTTAACCAAATTTGCTGACACAAACAAAAATGAAATTATCACATCACGCTGGATGTTCGCACATACATGCATGCAGGCCCAACGTTCCACAACGTGATTGTGTAATTTAACCTACATACATGCAGATGCGAACACTCAACATGTAACAAATGTCCAGACGAAATCCGAAACCTTGCTAAGCTTTGCATGAATCGCCTCACACGATACATTATTTGAGATGCTAGAAGATTTGTATGAGACGATTAATGCGATGCGAAATATGAACTCTAACAACAGGGTTGCCCGCATTTCAAAATCACTCCTATCAAACCTGGTCCTAGTTAATGCCAACATGTGCTGTAAATTTCATAAATATCTGATTCTCGTCAATTCTCGTGAACAGAAGTTTCAAATGCTGAAAATAGAGGTAATTTGATGATGATATGCCATTCTTGTGCAACTCAGAATTTCGAAAGTTTCAAATTGACCTAACGGACAAAAGCTAAAATTTATCAATAATTTGAAGTTTTCGTCAAAAAGGAAAAAACTTTCAGGAGGGTCGATGATTTGAATTATTTTTTCACTTGCCTGTCTTGTGTTGATGTGCGTTAAGTTTTAGTCAAAATCAATATGCTCTGCAAATTTCATGATAATTCAGTGTTATGACAAATCGAAATTTGAAAAACAAATCCTTGTCTACTTTTAGGCACTCAGTGCACACATTGGGTTCATAATTTCAGTTTTTTTTATCAAAAGCAAGCATAAAACACAATTAATTTTCATTTCCAGCGCTTTTTTCTACCAAAATCGTACTCTGCATGGACATATAGGGGAACTTGAAAGCTCACTAAAATGGCCGCCGTCGCTAAAGGGTTAGGTATATCGTAATTTTAATTAGTCACTGCACTTATATGGAACAGTAACGTACTGCATGATACAAAAGAAATGCTGATGTCATCGACGGTAAAAATCCAGATTGTCTTGAACTCATCACTACAGCAGACCTTGTAGGCTTGGCTACTAAATTAGTCAGTGGATAAAAAATATCATTTTATTAGCAGTTATTGTAAACTCAAAATTATACTTTTTATCCACCCAACTGGTCCGGAACAACATAATATGGCACAAGAATCGAATAGAACAAAACTAATCAAATTTCCTCTCATCTTCAATCATCACCACACCACACATTCCTTCCAACGTTTGTCATGCTAGCCAACAATGTCCATAAATCAAAATTATACTAGAAATTGACGGCTCATCGTCAATTTGCGGGGCCAGTCATAGTCCCATAATGACACTGCGGTCAATCCCGGCGAGGCCATCGTCAGTTCATTTCACTTAGTCAGGTGATAAATTATCTATGCCCATCGTGAAAGTCAATTTCAACGGCCGGCCTATCGAAATATTCAAGTATGTATTCATAGTTATCAACTGCTGAGTTAGTTCTCACAAATATTTTCAGATATGGTAAATATTTATATCAGCACGTGTTGCCTGGACCTAAGTCGTTGAGCTAATTCATTGTGAGGCTCCGTTGCATAGCAGACAGTCAATAAGGGAGTATATTCATAAAATGTGAAGTGCCTATGATTTGTGACTTCTTCAATCAATAGTTCATTTTGCGAATCGAAGAGTGTTTTAACTGGGAATTTTTCAATATAATATATACAGTGGCTCACAGCTTATTTCAACCAGCACGTAAAAAAACTTTAGCTTCTTATAAAAACTAAACTAAAGAAGATATCAACATTATTTAAAGGCAGGTTATTAGTCTAATTTTCAAACTTTTCTTTTATTTATTTTTATTTGTTTAGTATTCTAAAACAACGAAAAACTAAAAACGCAACCAAAAACAATGCCACAGCTTATTTCAACCAAATACTTTGTAGGTGTGCAATGATCCGTTATCTTGCAATGCAGCAATTATTTCTTTGTCTATGATTTAGTCATTATATTTGTAATGTGTTCAAGTTCAGTTTTGCTGAATTCTTTGAAAAGATAGTGCAGAAAAATTAATTTTTCGAAATGGGACCACGTACGACAATTGATCAGCGAGAACTTGTTCTCAGTAATTTTAAAATTGGCAATTCGCGCAGGAAAATTGGTTAGATGGTTGAACTGAGTGATTCTACAGTGCAAAGCATCATATACCGATTTGTTCACGAAAATAGAATGCTCGATAAAGGGAGAAGTGCCCCCAACAAAATTTTCAATCAAATGGACGCGCACTTTATTGTTCGGTAAATCCGGGAAAACCCAAAGCCATCGGCTCCGAAAACTGTAAGTGAAGTGGAAGCTGAGTTGGGCAAGTCCTGCTACCCGGAAACTATTTGTCGTGTGCTGCGAGAGCATGAATTCAATGGTAGAATAGCGCGTAAGAAACCATTTATAAGTGCCAAAAATCAGATGTGCCGTTTAAAATTTGCCAAGGAACATTTGCATAAGGATTCTGGATTTTGGAATACCGTTATATTCGCTGATGAGTCAAAATTTAATATTTTTGGCTCTGATGGAGCCTCATATGTTTGGCGTAAGCCAAATACAGAATTCCAAAACAAACATTTGGAAGCTACAATCAAACACGGAGATAGCAGCGTTATGGTTTGGGCCTGTATGCCCACAGCCGGAGTTGGAAATTTGCAAATTATTGAGACTACAATGGATAAGTCTCATTACCTCGAAATTTTGAAGTCCAATTTGATTGAAAGTTCGAAGAAACTGGGCATTCGCGATGGCTTCAGATTTTATCAAGACAATGACCCGAAGCATAAGTCGGGTATTGTACAGACATGGCTGGTTTGGAATTGTCCGCATGTTATGCAACCACCGGCACAGTCGCCCGATATTAACATCATCGAAAATTTGTGGGCCATTTTGGATACAAACATCCGAAAACGGAAAATATCCAACAAAAGCGATCTCAAAACTGCATTGGTTGAGGAATGGGCCAAAATTACTCCACAAGTGACACAAAAGCTGGTCGATTCAATGCCTAAGAGGCTAAAAATGGTTGTTGACCAGAAGGGTTGTCATACTAAATATTAAAATATTTTTTTGTGCCTTGCAACTTAATTTAAACATTGATTCTGTTACTTGGTTGAAATAAGCTGTGACATTGTTTTTAGTTACTTTTTTCATCATTAATTGCTATGATCTTTTGAGCTAAAATCAAAATAATAATAAACTGAATAAATGATAAGTGAACACTAGTCTTATAATCAGCGTTTAAATAATGTTGATAATTTATTTCGTTTAGTTTTTATAAGAAGTTAGAGTTTTTTTTACGTGCTGGTTGAAATAAGTTGTGAGCCACTGTATGTATATTGTATGTATGTATATGCGCCTAAATTGAAAATGGAGAAGTGATGGAGAAGTGGAACATGAGGACTGTGCGTTTTAGGAGCTCCGAAAATGATTAGTCTTTGACATTTCTTTGACAAGCAATTTGATCAGTCAGGAAATTCCTATCGATTTAACGAAAGTGTAAAAAGTGGTAGCGCCACCTGGAAAGACACAAAATTGACACAATATACATCCTCAGCATTCGCAGAGAGCTTAATTTCCTTAGGAAAGTAATAAAAAATTGATCAAAAATTTGCATAATATTGAATGATAATAATCTGTATCAATTTGGTTAAGAAATAATCGAGTGTTTTGTGTTCTCATAACTTTTTGGACGAAAATTTCTTGTTTTTTGTTAGAACAATGCTGATAGTTGTGTCTGCATGTCAAACACAAAAAAAACAATTTTTATTCAAAAATCAGCAATGAGCTATGACTCAAGTCAAATATGTCTAGTATTATTTTAGACTCAAATGATGACAGCCAGCAACTATGTTTGACTTTGCATTCAGTATCTAACTATGACACATTGGCTGTAGAATTGAAAGCTTTTGAATTGTGCAGCAGTCTATTTACATAAATGATGCTGATTTAAGGCATATACACTATAAACATATGAAAACGAAAACTATCTATTTATCTTACAATTGTTTCTTTTTTAGGAAAATCCTTAGATCTGTAATCAACGCAAAATGATAAATCCAGCGAGTTGCTATTAATAAAATCAATGGATACAATCTGAAACAATTTTAAAACATGTAGACATTTCGATCAAACATCTTTATAAAATGAATAGGAAATGCGAAAATCACCAAAAAGCGACTACCTTGTTGATGCCATAAATTAAAGTCTGGTACCCAAACAATTGAAACGATTCGTGATTCCGATATAAACAACAAGCTTTGTCGGTAGATGCTCAAAACAACAAAAAAATAGATTGATGCTTTCTAAACGGGGTGAACTTGCATAAATCGATTCTTTGTAAAGAATATGCGCATGAAGGTAAATATAATTTAACTCAGAGCGGATGCGATTTTTTTTTATATCGAAAAATGGTTTTTGTTTGGTTAATGGATTCTTAAAACTTTCCCAAGCATTTAGTTATTGCAAGTAGATGTATGCATACTTTTGCGTCTTGTTGAAATAATCTCGTTATTCTGTAATTCAGCTATTGCATAGTCTACATTTTTTTATTTTTATAGTTTTATGTTGTACATTTTTATGTAGAATGTTTTGACCTTTCTAACATTACTAAATAAATCATGAAAAGCATTCCTGATATTTTTTTCTAATCTGCATCATCAATATCTTTGGCGTCTCAGTCGAAATTCCGACAAAAGTATCAGATCTATTTATGAGTACTGGCAAGTTCAAGGTGTTGAACCTTCGCTGATTCAACAGAGTTTTAAAATGCATATAGTTTTTTTATGATTTATTGCATTAGGGCAACAATCGGTGAATATCTTCTTGCATATTGTCGTCATATATTTTTTTGCCCATCGACTTAACGAAGTTGAATGACTTCCACTACTTCAAAAACACATTCCACGATCTCTCGGTGGTTTTTTTTTCAAGGTGATACCACTACCGAGTTCGGCATTTTATTATCAGCAGCCCCATTTTTGCATTGTTAGCCTGAGCTGGTTGAAAGAATTTATTATAGATTCTTAATAAGCTACACTATGAAAGCTATTAGCCATATATCAATATGTTAAAGGCCCTTCATTATATAAGAAGGTGGCAAGCGTATATTAAGAGCAAAAAACTCTAGCGCACCTGAACCGCTAGAAACACTAATGTTCGAAGAACAGTAGAAGAATCGTGCAGGTTTTGAGTGCATATTCCACCACATGAGCTGCTTATTACGGCCAAACTGTTTGCCACGTTTTACTTTGGTCTCAAGAATGCATTATAACTCATATGGTAGAAGGTTTCAGATATAACCACTGGCATGGGTTTCAAATTTTATGAAAGAAAAACACTTGTTAATTATATTCGTTATCAGTTGCTTATTTCACCAAACTTTGAAAGCAGCATCTCATATAACATCAATGAAGAAAATGCTCAGTGCCTGCAGCACTGTAACTGAAGTTGGTGTTTGGGGCTGCGATCCGAAAAATTTGCAGAACTTTAGGAATTGAAACATCGGTTATTTATTTTCATTGTAAATGTTTCCGGTATGAATACTAACTGTAAGCATTTATTGAGACAAAAGTAGCACAACCGACTCGTGCTGGCAACCTTCTGCCAGTATCAAAGCCAAGAATATATCACATCTGCTTCACGTTGTTATATTACATTCGAAGTTATAGGAGTATAAAGAAATTTAGGGTTACCTACAGGAAGTTTTTTCAAATAATCGAAAGCTTAATATTTGCTGTTTATTGTCACTACAATATCATTACCAATTGAAAATTCTACGATAAAACCGCTTAATAAAGATATTGCAAACAAACACAAAACCAACAATAGCTGGCAACCCTATCGTGGCTTTTCAACCAAATTCGGCCTGAATAATGCTTATAATAGGTTCCATTAATTGTATGAAATTCGTATTGATTTCATGACTGCACTGGCAGCTATAGGGCAAAAAGTTTTATTTTCCTGAGCGAATTCTCAAAACCAAAGACACAAAAATTATCATAGCTGGCAGCACCAATCGAATTTTGCAACCAAATTTCTATCAAACAGAGTTCAGAGTAAGGTGCAGCTACTGTGTCAATTTCATGAAAATCTGGTAACTTATTCACATTTCATAGGGCAAAAAGCAGTTTTTTTTTTCTTTGTAATTTTTCAAGATGGCACCACTGGCACAGAGTTGCCCCCAATTCAAAATCGCTTCTATCAGACTTGGTTCTACTTAAGTTCAATGCATTCTGTAAATTTCAATGGTATCTGATTATTGGTTCGTGAATTCCCGTGAACAGAAGTTTTTGATGCTAAAAATATAGGTTAACTGGGAGAGGGTTACCGTTCTTGTCCGACATGAGATTTCCAAAGTTTTACTTTGAACGTGTAGATAAAGCATAAGATTTGTATACAGATTGGTTTTATTGTAAGAAACGGACATTTTTAGGATATTTGATGATTTGAATGTTTTCACTTCCAAATTTTTATTTTTTCAAATTTAAGACACCAAAATTATCATAGCTGGCAGCTCCAACCGAATTTTTCAACCAAATTTCTATCAAACGTGGTTTAAAGTAAGGTCCAGCTATTGTGTGAATTTCGGCAAAATCGAACGATTCAATCAGAATTTATAGGGCTAAAAACAGTTATCTTTTTTAGTGATTTTTCAAGATGGCACCACTGGCACATAATCGCCCGCATTTCAAAATTACTTCTATCAGACCTGGTCCTAGTTAAAGTCAATACAGTCTGCAAATTTCAATTAATTCTGTTCATCGGATCGTGAGTTTCCGTGAACAGAAGTTTTTGATGCTAAAAATATAGGTAAATTGGGCAAGGGTTACCAGGCGTGCCCGTTATACCATATCAAATTTTATTTTTTGTCTATGTAAACAAAGCACGGAATTTACATATGAGTGGATTTTTTTTTAAGAAACGGCATTTTTTCAAGAGAGACGATAATTTGGAAGTTTTCACTTTCAGTGCTTGCCCTAGCTTCAGGGTTGCTAGCACGCTCACCAAAAGCTACACAAATTTACAACTAAATAATACCAATATGTTCTAGAAATTTGGTAATGATTGAATAGCTTTGTCAAAAGTTATCGCAATTTAAAAATTTTCAATTTTTCCCGATCTCTTTTTAGGCACCCAGCGCACACATGGGGTTAAAAAATTCCAAAACATTATCTGATTCACATGTAAAACACGTTCGAAATTTATTTTGTCAACTTTATTTTTGCAAAACTTATTTGTGTACGGAATAATAGGTATATTAAAAATATCACTAAAATGGCCGCCGGCGCCAAAGGGTTAAAGATTTTTCTGAGACCTGGCACTATTCTGCATATACACTAATGTGTCCTGAAAATTTCAGCTCAATCGGATGGCGCGTTCCTGAGATTTTTTCACTGAAATTTTTTGATGATATATATATATATATATATATATATATATATATATATATATATATATATATATATATATATATATATATATATATATATATATATATAGAAATATGAATTTTTGGCCAAAGTGATTTTAATACTAATGTTCTTCTTCGAACATTAGTAAAAATTTTTCAATTTGCTCATTCAGAACATAAAGAGCATTTTCAATAGACTTTTATTTTGGTATAAACATGCTGTGATTGTAAGATTAACATAGGATTGATTGACTTTTTAATAATCTAAAAAACTTGAGCAGGGCTGAGCTTAGAAACACTGGACAATATATCTTGGGCTTAACATCTGAAACTTTTCCTAATTTAAGGATAAATATGACACTAATTTTGGGGATATGAGAGTATGCATGGGAAAAATGGGAATATACAAAAAGTGCAGACATATGTTGTATATCTCTCACAGCCATGTGAACGCTACTTCTATGAGCTGCTGAATATCAGCCGTAAAAACGCTATTAAAGCCCGAAGATTTAAACTGGTCTGATGAGTTAATGGCCCATTTTTATCGAGAATGGGATAATCTAAGAGACAGCATTAAGCTAATGGCTTGATCCATTTGGTCCGCCACTTCTAGAGGAAGGCAACAGCTGCCCGGAAAACGAAAGTGTTTAGAGTATCTGCACGCCAACTAAAACAAATTCGATCAGAGTTCATGACGCACCCCATAGCCTTCGGGGTCGTGCTTACAGTCCTACGAAGGTTCTTTGCTTTTCTGAGGCTCTCCACGTGCTTTCACGTGGCTTTACTACTTGCAAAGATAAACACGGGTAAGACAGAGCTAGTATGAAGTGTTGAAATTCATCACCATTTAGCAAAGTAGTCGACAAGATACGGCCCCTAACGAAAATGCTAGAGGTGGAAAAAAGACGTTCAATCCACAAACCAATGCTAGATGCCAAAGTGAAAAAGTACTTGACGAGTACGTGGCTGCTAAAATCTGTAATGAAAAATAGAACCTAGCAATCTAAACATACCGCGCATCGCAATCTTTCCCATAATACAAACCTGGTGATGGGATCTCACAAGCTCTAAAGTGGGAAATGGTAAAATAGGCTAATTCCTGTAAAATCCGACAAAAAAATTTGCACTTCCAAATCAGGTTCCAAATCATGCATCAAACTTTCAAACTGACTAAAGTCACATCGAGGAAGGAATAAATAAACGCAATGGAAACCCGAAGAAGATGAAACCAGACGATATCATCATTCAACCAAAAGGAGAACTTTCTCATTCTGATATTCTCAGGAAAATGAAAAACAATTTTAAAAAAGTGATTTTAGTGAAACAGAAATATCCGCAAAATACAGAAAAAAGAACTTAACGTGCAGTTAAACTAGCTAGCTGCATACTCATATGAACACTCAAGCGGAAAACGTTGGTAAAAATTAAGGGCGTTGACAAAATTCGTTGCAAAGACGATGTCTGCGAGGCTACCCAGCTGCAACCCAGCACTAAAAATATAAATTTGAATCTAGTCTTAAGTCGGCGCAAAGCAATTGGTGAAACATAAATGGTAGCCACAAGTCTCTCTGAAGATTCCATAAACCATCTCTTGAAAGTAGTAGGAATAAAAATGGCTAGGTGAGTTTTCGTAAACGTGAAAAATAAGACTCATCAAGTGTTCTCAAAGCTCCGAGCAAGGAGCTATCGAGGCACTGCAAGGGATAGTATGGCAGTGATTGCAACAAACGTGAGGTTGAGGGGTACAATGCAGCAGAATAGTTGTGTGCTCTGCAGAGAGAATGGCTCTTAAGACGTATCGACCGAGTGACTTCTCAGAAAGTTGAGATTAACAAGCAAACTGTAGCAATACCAACATCTATCCAACTACATACCATTTTTGACATACTAGGTGTACCAACATAAGTTTAGCTATGGCGGAGGAAAGAAAAATGACCGCACAGGATAAGCTAAAAGAAGCCTGCCAGAAAATTGGAGACAGGGAAGTCATATAACTAGACGCTGTTATCAACGCTTTAAAGCTGCAATACAAAAATGGCTGAATACATTCGTGAAAGTTTTTCAAAAGTGCTTGGATGACGAAATGTTCCCAATGTAAAAGAAGCAGCAAAAGCTTGTGTACCATAGAAGAGCAAATCTCGTTGCGAACCAGCAATCTTACTGTTGGACACTATGGGTAAGATTCTCGATGATGGACTCTTTTAATCGCCTTCTCTGATGTTCAAATGGATTTCGAAAATCGCTCACAGCCAGCTGATGCTTTTGCTGACGCGAGACGAAGATGAGCTGAGGTTATATTTGACGTCCAAAATGCCTTCGATTTAGCTAAGCGGGAGTACATACAAAATTATCTTCGAAAAATGAAGACCCCGAGTTACATCATAAATGAATATTATAGTGAGAATAGGGGCAGAAGAACGCACACTTAAGATGTTAGTGCCGATGTCGGGCAAGGTTTGGCATTTGATCTACTCTTAAGAAGTGCTAAAACTCATATTTTCATATGAGCGCACTATCAATGGATTTGCTGATAATGTAACTATCACAACCGTTGAATTGAAGCCATGGGTAATACTTCTTTCGCCCATGTGAAAACATGGCTTATGACAGTTCATTTACACCTGGCTGAGCACAAGATAAAAATTTTACTTATAACTTAGAAAGCAAAGACCATATTATAAGTGAAATTGATGCAAGTTTGAGTTCAATCTCAAGTCATTAGCACGAGATCATCAACATAGCACCAGGTGGTCATTTTCAATAACAGATGGATTTCAAAAACCACAGGCCTTACTCTGAGAGTCACCTCACGTGGCGAATGAATTGAAATTTGAAAGCATGCAGCAGAAGTATAACGTAAAGAAATTCCAAACTTTTTAGCCCTCCCCTACTTGAGCTTGGCACCGGAATCGGGCTTAGAACCGGTTTCGGTGGAATTCAGTTATTTTTGATTTCAACCTCGTTGGTAGAATATCAAAGCCCCTGCTGTACAAGATCATGGTTCTGCCAATACTAACGTATGGATGCGTGTTTCGGGTGCTCAGCAAAAGGCACTCTGACTTCTTGCCGCGCTTGAAAGGAAAGACTTGTGGAGAATCATTGGCCCGTTACGTGAAAGAGGGCGATTCTGAAGTCGCTACTACTTTCAGTTGTAGGCTATCTACCTAGAAGCAGATACATATAATTACATAGAGAAAGCTTGGTAGACTCCGATGGGCAGGACATCTCGCTCAATTGAGTGAAGAGGATCCTGCTCATAGAACCCTTTGCGGTAGTTTTACAGCAGACGGCAGCGTGAAAGACCTTGCCTGCGCTGAAGAGATCGCGTTGAACCGGATGCTCGGAGTTTAAGGGTGCCCAATTGGAAGACGTCGGGTCGCGATCTGGACCGATTTCAAAAATTTTTAAAGGAGGTCTTATATCGCCAATGATGATGATTCTCTGACTGTCCCTCTTGCAATACCTCGCATATTAGTTTTACCGTGGGATTCGATGGAAATCGGAATCAAATGACAGCGTACATGACGAAGGCTATGACAGAATTGAGGTGAATTCAGCGAATAGAAAATGGTTTTGAGAACCAAAAATGAAATGTTTTCGAAGATAGCAGTGAATGCTTATCTCCTTGGTATGCAATACTTATAGCTTGTTCCGCAAAAAGAAGTTGGAGAGGACGATTTGCGTTTTCGCACCTGTGTGCCTATGCATGCATAATCCCTTACACGGAATAAGAGTATGAAAATTTCACACTCCAGGCTGTACCGGATCAGTCTAATCTTGACACCTTAGTAAATTACTATTGATTATCGAAGACAATCCAAACTCAAGTTTCCTATGATTGAAACCTAATCTTCAGAATAGTATCTGACGTTGCACGGTCATACAAAGAATAATGTTTCTTGATTGCTTCCGAATCGGGCGCAGTTGCAAAAAGTGTGAAATGAAGCATCAGCTTCTTAGACACAGAACTTGTCCAAGTTTGTCCTGACGTTCCCCATTATGTGAAGGCGATACTCAAAATAGACGTGGTGCAATAAAACTTGACTTAGTAAGAAATAAATTTTGCCGTGATAAATTTATCTCACCACTAGGTTTTATGGACGGTCTTCCGCTCGACGGTCTTCCACCTTGTCGGCGGTGAGGGGGCTCAGGGCAGTGGCTCATCAATCCAGATGCGTTGCTGCCTTGCTAAGCGGGACCTAGGAGAAGCACACCCCAAATTCTAAACCAAATCATGAACGTACAGAAAGGAGACAAAGTTACGGTACAGGGAGTCAGATACCCAGTACCAGCGGCCGTCGGTGGTGAGCAAGCAGGCCCCGGGTCGTCGTTATCCATCGACTGCAATACTATGGAGGTTGACCACTTGGCCACCTTAGTAGATCTAATTACAAGTGGTCCTACGATAAACGCAGAGGTGGTGGAATCGGTGGCGGACCCTTTCAGGAGGAGCTCCAAGCTACAACGATCTCCACTTCGAATAACAACTTTTGAGGAAGCTAGCACCTTTACTGGCCGCCATTCAAGTCGCGCGAAACTAATGCGTTCGGGTGCCAGAGTACAAGCAGACTCGGAGAGCATGGTTTCGACTGAAGCGGAGGTGGAGCTTCTCGAATCGCCTGAGCGAGGCAAAGGTGCTGGTCCTCAGAAGAAGAACAGGCCCAAGCCAGGCAAAGAGGTCAGGAAAGCGCTGGCGAATTAGAAAGCGGTGTTGCGCATTATCGACAAGCTCGATGACAGTCCTTCCCTCTCCGCGGAGGAGAAGGATCGGTTGTGCTGGGCTCGTACGACGGTGGCAAAAGGTCGCGAGTATTTCGCTTGCAAAAAGAGGCTGGCTCTTAAGTATTCTGTTTCCCACAACAATGTAGAGCAGAATTTCTCAAAGAAGCTGGCAGAAAAGAGGCAGAGGTCCACTGAGGAGAAAAAACCAGTGACCAAAAGGCCTAAAAACGAGACTAGTCGGCAAGGGGTCCAACAACCCTCTACCTCGAAGCCGAAGAAGGTTATAAAGGCCAGTGATATGGCTAAATAACACCTCATCGTGGCTTTGATTGATTGAAACAGCCCGTTGGGTCAATTGTCGCCAGAGAAGTGGAAGATCGTAGTCAGGCCTGCACAATGCAATGTTTGACCGAATGAAGAAACACCCTGAACTGGCTATACCTTCGTTTGACGGGGCGGGTTGGTTCAAAGGTGTAAAGATCATCAAATGCAACGTTGAACTCACGTTACGCGGGTGTGCGGCTGTAGTCCCGGACTTACTGGGACTATGGGAAGGAGCTCAGCTAGCGATTGTCGATAAAGGGAGCATACCGACACTACCCAGAGCGAAGGTATCAATACCGCGAGTAGTGGAACCGGAGGTGGCCCCGAAGTTGCTACAAAGGCAAAACCCGGACATTCCAACACAGTATTGGAAAATCCTGGATGTTAGGGAACCGGCTGCACAGGACGGAGGGCAGGTGTACATCCTCCAAATGAACAAGGAGGCTGATGACCTGTTTTATCCGCGTTTGGGCAAGATGGCTGGGGTGTAGGTAGTGTCTACCTCCGCCTGAAAGAACGCCACCCGAAGGATGGTAACAAAAACACCTTGGAGGCTGGTGAGATTGAGAGGAATCTGGGCACCGTTGACCTGCAGAATACAACGGCCGATCCCCAGAAGGTCAAGGAGGACACCGTGGTCAAGGAGGATACCGTGGCCAGCACTAAAACTGCTGCAGATCAGTCTGCACTGCAGTAAGTTAGCCTCGGCCGAACTACTGCTGACACTCGACGAAGGTAAGTTTGACGTGGCGCTGGTTCAGGAGCCTTGGATCTCTGCGGAGGGTCGAGTTGCGGGACTGACGTCACGGCATTTCAATCCTTTCTTCCCCACCGCAATAGCAAGAATAAGAACGCCAATGCTGGTGAGGCTGGCTGGTGGATCTCTTGCACGCGGCAGAGCAAAAGCTGAAGGGCATCCTTCAGTTCGTGAAAAAGTCCGGGGCCTTTGACGGCCGCTTGGACTGAACTTTCTTTCTCGAGGTAGTCCCCAGTAGGTCTATGTGTGGCCTTGTGCCAGCCAATACAACCTAACCTAACCGAAGTTTTATGGCGAGCAAAGGCTCTGCAGCGTAAATGATGCTATTTTTTCATGCACTGTTTGTACTTCCGAAGCTCAAGCGTTCACGCTTGGAATTGAACAATTGCTATTTCTCTCCATATTCTGGATATTCTATCACTCAGAAAAATTTCAGCACTTAAGATTTTTTTTAGAATCACTTTAAATCAAAAGTTGAAACACTTTTAAATCAAAAGGGAATCTTATTTGAATTCCACTTTATTTTAAAAATTTTATTTTGAATCAAAATGTTTCATCATTAAATGCAAAATAAAACATTAAAACAAGCAAGACTCACTTTGATACAACATTGACTCACTTTGATACAGCGTTATTGTAATGAAGTGAGATTATTTGAATTAAAAAGAAACGTATTTGGCGCCAAATCATATTTGAACATTTTTGATTCAAAAATTGTCAAATCTGATTTGGCGCCATATACGTTTCTTTTTATTTCAAATAATCTCTCCTCATTTCAATAACGCTGTATCAAAGTGAGTCAACGCTGTATGAAAGTGATTCTTGTTTGAAATTGGAATTGTTTTTGCGGGATGATTAAAATTGAAAAATTTTTATTTATCTTGAAAATTTTATTTGACAAAGTGGTTTCGAAAGCATGCACTGTTTCTCATCAGACACCAGCACACAGTGCATACTTGACTGGTGTGACCACTTGCAGTTGGAAATCATTAATTGTTATTTACGCTGGTTGTGACAAATTTTAACATCTCCGACTTATATCCATGGAAATAATTTACTCATAAAGGTTATTGATTTGTGATCACGGTTGTTTGTTTTAATGTTTTATTTTTCATTCAATGATGAAACATTTTGATTTGAAAATAAAATTTTTATAATAAAGTGGAATTCAAATAAGATTCCCTTTGATTTAAAAGTGTTTCAACTTTTGATTTAAATTTGATTCTATTAAATGACATTTTTTTGAGTGATAAAAAAGCCTTTTGTGTTCGTTCATTAACAGGTTAGTTAGAGTTAGTTCTGCTTTCATGTCGGTCGCTGCACTCCTTGCGCTGAAAGCCAAATCTACTAACAAGACCCGTTTGAAATCTTTTTGCAGATCTTAAATATTCTGATGTTTCAAAAGTCGAGACGAGGAGATTTTGATCATCTAGGTATTTGCCCAAAATAATAATTATTTAATTTCCATAAGTCCAACGGAAGCGATATTTTTATTTCGTTTCGCAGAAAGTTTAACTTTTCTAATGTAAAATCGTTATTTTTAATACATTCTTACTTGAAATGATCGTATTGAATTTAAAGTCATCAGGGTCCTGCTACATCCTGGCATTCTCTGCAATTGACGTTGAAAAGCGATTTGCGATTTACTCTTTCAGAAGTCCGTGCACGGTTTTAGAATATTTTATGCTTGACTTCAACGTCTCAATCGGAACATAACAGAATACTTTGGAATTTTCAAATTATTCGGTCCATTGAATTAGCAGATGGAAAATTGCTTCGTAAAATCCGCAGATGCTGTCCGCTCCGATAATATTTTCAAATGTTTACCACTAGGAAAATTTTCGAAACAGGAATAACTTCTATATACTTCAGGAATAACTTTGGTTCGTATGGCTCGTATGGTGGATGGCACGGTTTGTTTTCCCGTCAGCCCTGACAATGCCGGGCATCAACTATAAAAGTATGCAATAGATAAAAATCTGGATAAGGTCGATTTTTGGTATGGACTTTCAAACGGCACCTGTACATGCACGACTGAATTTATATTTTCTCATGCATAATGTAGTAATGATATTTGCAAGTTACTTGGGAATTGTCTTTAGAACTCCGCAAAATAATAATACCTCACAATTTATCGAAAACGAAACGACGAGTTACATTTTTTACCATGAGACGAAAACAGAGAGAGAGGCATTAATTCTAAAACCTTCATCTGTTTAACGTCCACTTTAAATAATTAAGCATTTGATTGATGAAACAGCTCAACATCTATTCACCATGCACCATCCGATTTACTTTCCATTTCCACATGGGAAAAACAGAAGATTCGCAATATGTTTTCCACATTGCATAATGATGCAAACATTCTCGGAGCATATTATATTTAGCTGGAGATTATACTTGAGCAGTTTAAACTATGAAAAGCTCGAATAATATAACTTTTGTACATTTCATTTATGTTATTGTGAAACGTCAAGAGCGATTTATACTTGCAATAAATTTTTTGGCATTATGTGGGGAATTTTAAATTTTCTCTGAAGTTCGAATAGAATATTAATGAAGCAGCAGTTCGACCGTCTTGTATAAACCAACAATCAAATGGCAAGCAAATGTTGAATTGATGTTTGCACACATGTTTTTGACTTTCTAACACTTCCAATTGATAGTGCTGTCTTCATTAGTACTGTTCTAAAACTGCGGTTGATTTCTGGGAATTTGGTATTTTGTTCAGAAAAATATTTCAGATATTCAAGAGCAAAGCATAGTCTAAGATATGCCAAGAAAGCTTTTTTAAACCCTTTCTTTTTTTAAAATAAGTTAGGTTAGGTTAGGTTAGTGAAGAGGGCTGCCGGGAACGCAGCCAGCATTAGGCCACCAGTTTCGGCCCATTTGCCACCCTCATGGACAATCACACGCATTCACACTTACAGCCATGGCACTGGCGGGATTCGAACCCGCAGGCCCCGTAGCACGCCGCTTTTTGGCCTGACGCCTTAGCATTTACCGGGCCCCCTTAAAACAAGTTAAAAAGGCATCTAAAGTAAATACAGTGACTATTGTTTCAAATATTGCACTTAAGATTTCGCTCAGACGAGTCTGATTCTATTTATGAGACAAAAAACTTTTGGATAGCCGACTTTTAGAGTAGGCCGACGTACAACTAAATAAAAAACTAAATGGTTGAACCTCGTTTTTTCACAATCTGTGAATGATTGATTGCAGTACTTGGTAACTACCCAAAGGGAGGTGACTGAAGTTGGTGGCCAATTCAATCATAATAAATGCAAACGAGAGTAGAGTGATAAGTTTCATGAATTGCTTTGAGACATAACGATAGACCACATACTCTAGACACCGATGTTCTACTCAGTCAACTACTCAGGCTTGAAGGAGTAGAAGCAAAGAGCACGGGTGACATGAGCATTTCAAGCTTTCCTTAAACACTGGCAGGTCACACAATTGTTCGAAGAGCGATACCCAAATGCGCGTGCTCAAGAATCAATATATAATTTTTGGCAACTTGTTTGGCTTCAGTTATTGTTTTTAGATGAATGATCTCAACCTTAGATGAATGATCTCAGCCCCATCATTGCGCAAAATCTGATGTTTACAAGATGGTTAGACTGTAACTATAGAAATCCCTCACCAAAGGGGAAAAATTCCTCGAACACATCACTTTTTGGGAAAAAAATCCTCCATAAAGCAAAAGAACGAAGTAAAGTTAACGTATAAAATTTTATTTGATTGACAGGATATGAGTATATCTGAAAACACATCAATGCATTTTTCTCTATGAGCATGTTTCATTTTTTCGTATCTTTTGAAATAAACTTGAATAACATGTTTTTAGTAAATTCAAAATTAATACAGTCGCTTTCAAGATAATCATGCACTCTCATTAAGCCATCAATCCTTGCATTATAAAATTTCTTCTTACATTTTTTAAAAATGTATCTGCAATTGAGATTGCTCTCTCAACTGATGAGTTTGAAGAAGACAGCGTAAACAACATTAAAGCTAAATTTTAGACCAGCGCTTCAAACAAAATTAGAGGTACAGTATGTTCCACAAAAATGTGTCTTAGAACAAAGCATTTAAAACCTAATAATGAATAGTTTTCTAACATATTTCTTAAAATATACATTATTACAAGTTTCGCAAATTATTATTATTTGTGGATTGTGCAATACGGCACAATCCACATTAAGATCGATTTATGCGCTCAAAAAGACTTTTGAATAGGTTAAAACATCCAGGAGTTCCAGACGAGCTATGATTTTTTTCTGATGAAAAAATTGTTGATCAAGATCAAAAAATGAAGAGGCGTAATGACAGATGGTTGTGTTCAGAACCCTCAGATGTTCCTCATGCTATGCATACAAAATTTCCAGTAACTGTCATGATTTTGGGAGTGGTTAGTAATGAAGGACACGTCATGCCACCCCATTTCTTTCCTCAAGGACTTCGAGCGAATGCTGCCGCCTATATTGAGGTTTTAGAAACAGTTGGAAAGCCTTGGATTGATAGTGTACGCGTTGGTAGACCATATGTTTTTCAACAGGACTCTGCTCCTTCACATAATCACGCAAAATTGAATGTCTGAGAATTTGCATGATCACATTTTCCCAGATTCGTGGCCGCCCAGCTCTCCAGATCTTAATCCGCTGAATTATTGTGTATGAAGCGTTGTTGAAAGGGAGACCAATTAACGTCATCATAGTACACTTGGCTCTTTAAGAACAGCTATTGCCGAAGTAATGACTCAAATGAACCAGAACCAGCTGATTCGGGCCTGGAAACGTTTTCAACAAAGAATTGAAGCAATTATTTGCGCTAAGGGGAATTTTATTGAATAGTTATTTAATTTAAAACTCAAATAATGTACCTTAAAAGTTTTATTAAAATATTACTTGTTTTCAATAAGATATACGTCTTTTAGTTTTGAAGGCAATATGCTCTCAAATACCTGTTGTTGCCAAAGGATGGCAACGGGAATGAAAAAAAAACACATTCACTTGATTAATACATTTACTTTTATTTCTATTCTTTAAACGCAGTTTAATTCGCACACGCTCGTTTTGCTCTGTTGAAATAAGGAAATTGCGCTCACTCCGTTCACTGCAATCGATGCTGGTCGACTCATCGTCTCGCTGCCTCCTCGTATCCTTGAAGGCTCTGTTGTTGCCGTGTGGTCATGATACCATCACGTGTTACACCGAGCTGCTAGTAGTTGGCAGTTCGGTACATTCCCAAACAAACGCCGCGGAAGACCGGAAAATCAATACATTTCTGATCTTCAAGTTCAAGTGAGAGGACACTCAGCTCTCGAATTGCTCGTGTTGTATGTTATCACCACCGCACTTCTGACTAGACCATCAGCACCTTTGATGGTTTTTATCACTCGCCCCATTATCCAGAAAGTGGGTGGCATGTCTTCGTCCCGAATAAGCACTAACCTGCGCATTTGCAGGTTTTGTCGCTCAGTCCGCCACCTCTTTTGCCCCTGCAACGAAACCAAGTAATTGCTCTGCCACCGTCTCCAAAACGCTCCCGTCATTTGTTGAAGCCTTTGCCATGTCCTTAACCTGCTCTCCGGTACATATTCGTCGCATCTGGGAAGTGCCTGAATTAGCGCTTCTCCTAACAAAAAATGACCAGGGGTCAATGCTCCTATGCCACTCGGATCATTACTTAACTCGCGCAGTCTCCCACAAGTATGATGAAACGCCATTCTGTATCTCTTTTGATATTTTAAGTGCTCCAAGAATGGTCTGGCCATTATGTGATCTCGCCGTCCAGTGATCTTGCCATCCAACAAAATACGCCGAAAACATGCCACAAATGTCTTCATAGTACGGCTTGTTACCGCATCAAGATGATCTGCCTTAGATGCCATGCATACAAATACAGCTACATAGTCCTTCGCTTGCATGCCTTTTTCCGTTCTGCCTTGACAAGCTTGGATGGTGATTGGCCCCGCAAAGTCCACGCCAGAATGTAGAAATAGTTTAGTAGGCTGCAGTCGATCCCTAAGCAAGTGGCATGATCCGTGCGTTCATCGTTGCACAAGTGACACAGCCACGTACCACTCTGCGAGCTGCATTTCGAAAACAGGGCATCCAATACTCTTGATGCAATTGTTGATTTATTAATCGTTCTTCGGTGTGTACATTTAGCAGCAGCCAGCCTGTCCTTGACGATGCTGGTACGATGAGCAGGTGTTTTTGCCCATAACTGCATTAAGACTTGCGGATTAGCCCGCCGACACGTAACAAATCAATCAAATCCAAGACTGGCCTCAAGAGAAATACGATACTGTTTCCCGGTTAAACTTTTGACCAGCATTGAAACACCATATTTAATTTGTAAACACCTTTTTGGGGATTGTTTAATCCAAAAATTGCAATCCTTCACTGCGTTCGGATGGAGAAGGAAGGGTGAATAATCACCGTGTGTCACGTTCGCTCTTTTGATATGTTCTTTCCTTCGCTCTTGCTTTTCTCTTCTACTGTTTTGGATGAAGCGCAGAGCATAAGACGTTGTTCGAAGTAGCTAAGTTATTATACTGACAGGTAATCTCCATTAGCTCTAAGCTTGCTGCACAGATATCGACGTTGCTCTTGGGAAGAAGTTCCTCCTTTGCCTTTTCTTTGCCATCACGGGTCGCTCAACGTTGGTCTCGGTCATGTGTTTTCGCTCTCGCATGCTTTATTAACCAAAAGTTCACTAAGAAAGCTTTTCGGCTCGAGACATTTCTGAGCTGTTTACTCTGCTTACATGCGCCCACGCAGCAACATCTGTATTTATTTTTGTTGGCTTCAGCTCATGCGGTGGATGTACTACTGTAAAATCACTCCACGGAAATGTTCTCTTCCTCTGAATTCACACGCTTCGCGCACCGCAGGCAGCCGCTTGCCCTATAGCTCAGCCGAGTACCAAAATCGATCCTGTCTTGACTGGAGCAAATTTATTTTAAGACACTAAAAGCCGCATAGTCACACCCTGTTTGCTCTACACTCGCACATAGATTACCGCTCCATACACACCACTAGATGCTCCTTGACACTCCATATACTCTGTAACATGCTCCTAGACGCTCCTTACGCTCTGCTCTGTGATGGATCTGCAGCCTGCAATGTCGTGTAACCTTTCAAGCAATGATAATTCTTTTCGAAATTGCTCCAATCGCACAGTACAGTTTAATTGCACTTGGCCTTTCCAACTCATCTTTAGCCTCCATAATTCTTCCAGAAAAGTTTTGGCCCAAACAATTATTGGACCCAGTCATTGAACTTGTCAAAGTGACTGAGATTTGTCTTTTCGAATTAACTGGGCCATTGTTCAGCTCTCGCATACCAAACGCCTATTCAACCCCGCTCGTGAGTCACTTCAGGCCAAGCACCTTAGCTTCCGATGAATCGCTTAGCAAAACTTCCTGCCGCTCAGGCTTATTTATCGCTCGAAGTACGTGTTGACTATTCGATGTATGTTTTCGAAGTTTGAATCTGCCACTTGACAGCATTTCGTTAAGCTCCTCGCACAGCTGCGTTGCTTCTTGTCTCTGCACCGAATAAGCAATCGTCCATGTAGAAATCGTTTCGCACGACCAAAGATGCCTTCGGATATCGCTACACTTCATCGTATAGCTCTGATGAAAGAGTGTGCTGTCGCTGCTGTGCCATAGGTCATGATTGTAAGCAAATACTCGCGTAATGGCTGATCGTGATCTTCGCGCCAAAATATCTATCGATAGTCCCAATTGCTCTGGTTAACTCGCACCTGACGAAAGATTATCTTCATGTCCACACTTATCGCAAACTTGTGCCGTCGAAATCGCATAAGTGTATTCGCTATGTCACGTTGCAGCTTCTCGCCCACCATTTTCACTTCGTTGCATGACGCTGTAATGCGGAATGCGAAGGACCACGGCTCCCGGCCTCTGCGCCTCTAACCACACACATGTGACCTAGTCGCTGATATTCACATATGAAATGTACGTACTGCTCCTTTAAGTCCAGATCGCTCAAGCATGCTGAATCGCTTTAAGGCTGCATCAAACTTATGCGCTCGTACAAATAGTTGCTCTACTCGCTCTTTCTTTAGTGACCGGCACACTTTCCCACCTTCTTCTTGCTCCCAGAAGATTCGCACTTCAAGTTCTAGTTTCTTTCGCTCAATCACTCCAATAAAACTGCAATGCACTTCGCTTTGCTCTTGTGGTAGAGTTTGCCCAAACGCACCTTGGATGACCTGCACTCGTTCTTTATTGCTGTAACCGCACTGCTAATGTCCAACGCAATGGTATTGATTGGTGTGCTACCATCACACGAACCAACACCAAATCCGCTCACCATTCTCTTCCATTTAATGTTGACATCATTTTCTCTTCTCGCACGTGTTGTTGACCTTCCATGCATTTACTGCTGAAATTGAGCAAGGCACACTGTTGTTTATTCTCCGCTCCGAACATCGCCCACACTGCATCGCTCAGCTCGATGGTTTGCTCTTAGGCACACATTCCATTACTCCAATCCTCGCTATCTTTGCGGTTCTGTTCACTTGCTCCTTCACATGGACCAACGCTTTCGCTCTACGCTCTAACAACGCACCAAGCTCCTTTAAATGGGCCAACGCTCTTGCTCTTAGAACGCGCACAGCTTCTTCTGTTTTGGTTCCGCTTTCGCTCTCTGAATTTCCTAGTCCCCAGCTGTTTACCAGTCAAGTAGTTCTGTTATCAAGTAGACCAATATAAGATCCCAGTGCTCGACAGCCACATTCAGTGTCTTCAGCTACCGCATCGGTTCATGTATCTGATCGATCAGCCGTCTAAGTCTATCATTTGATGCCTTCTTTAATTTTGGTATTTGAAATAGCGATGTGATGATAAGATGCTGATCATCGTACACCTCGCATAATCGTTGCCACTCCTCCATATAATTAACTGCTGTGATTTGCCAATTTCCCAACACACGCTGAGCTTCTCCTGTGACTGCCGCCTTGAGATGCTGCAACTTGAAAACTGGCTTAACAGCAGGGTTGTTGTGCAATGCGGCCACAAATCGGTAAAGGAAACTTTGCGAATGTGCGGAAATTTCCACTAAAGTCACCCCAAGTATTTAGCACATGCACCACGCTCTATTACGCACATGTTCCTTTCTCGTTACGTACAGTAGGCTACTCCGCATGACTCTTCTCCCTCTCCAAACGCTCATCGTGGTTTGCTGTGGCACATATATACGTATCCTCCGCCATATCATCGCCGCTTCCGATATCCTTTACTTGCTTCTCGTCAGCACCATCCAATAATTTCATGTGGATGCGCTGCAGCTTGCGAAACGAATCCTTCGGGATGTTCCGACGCACAGACAGCTTCTGTATCGGGCAACCGCAAAACGCTTCGCTTGTAACAAAAAAACGTACGATCGCTGCACAAGCCTCCACAGCTCATCTCGCCTTTTTGCCGATGCCATCGCAGCCTTCACATAATCACAAAAACTGAAATGAAAATGAACTCTTAAACGTCCGAACCAAACTAAGCCGTTCACGTTCAGAGTGGCTAGCTGTGTTGATCCCTCGCTGCGTTAACGTTTTGATGATATGGCGCTTTTAACGCATGTGACGGAAACCCATATTGCTCTTCGGTGGAACTTCCGCATCGTTCTATAGCAGAAATTCCACGAGGATTTATAGTGGAATTGCCACATCGCTCAATGGTGGAATTTCCACGTCGCTCTGTTGATTTAAATGCACAAATTGCTCTACTCGCACATATTGATCTACTCGCGCTTATTGATTTACTCACACATCTTGCTCTACTCGCACTTATTGCTCTACTTGCACATGCCTATCATCTATTTACGCACAACAACACGCTCTAGTTTTTATTCAAGTCGCACATCATACTGCTCTAATGGCACATACCTATGATATATCAACCAGCCCCTGGACACGGACGGTATAACTTTCCACCATTAGCCTCTTCAATCCTCTCGCGCACAAAGCATGTTAAAGCTGCCTTTACGCCATTTCGCTCTCATTGTCAAATTCGAGGGGAACTACTTGGATTTGACCCGATTTGTCAATGAGCAGACAAAAAATCTTATGGGCATGTCCACTCCATTTCTACTACCTCACTGATATCAACGCAACACAGCACGCTCTAATTTTCATGCGCAGGTAGCATGACTATCTCAATTCTTATATACTATAAGCAACTACAAAATGCACTACAACGCACTACTCTACTTACTCATCACCCATATCCAGGATCTACCCTGGTGCAAAATCTACTCTACCTGACGCCGTATCGAAAATATGCGGCAATTACCGAAGCCGACCAGCACCGACATATATGCAGCATTAGCCCGTAAACAGCGAATTGTCAAGCTGTACACTTCACCGACAAATAGCCTTGCACGTAGAGCCTTGATAAACAATACACGCACATCTCGCTCTGAGCATGAATTCAAATCACTGACAAAGCGAAAATTTACAATCCGCCCGAGCACATATCTACGACCGGCAAATCCAGCTCGACGGACCAAATGTTGCCAAAGGATGGCAACGGGAATGAAAAAAAAACACATTCACTTGATTAATACATTTACTTTTATTTCTATTCTTTAAACGCAGTTTAATTCGCACACGCTCGTTTTGCTCTGTTGAAATAAGGAAATCGCGCTCACTCCGTTCACTGCAATCGATGCTGGTCGACTCATCGTCTCGCTGCCTCCTCGTATCCTTGAAGGCTCTGTTGTTGCCGTGTGGTCATGATACCATCACGTGTTACACCGAGCTGCTAGTAGTTGGCAGTTCGGTACACCTGTACATATATATATATACATATATATATATATATATATATATATATATATATATATATATATATATATATATATATATATATATATATATATATATATAAATATATATATATAAATATATATATATAAATATATATATATATATATATATATAAATATATATATATATATATATATATATATATATATATATATATATATATATATATATATACTTATATGTTATTCCATCATTAGTAAAAAAGTTTCATGAGCCAAATTTCAACTATATATAAGAATAGGATTTGACTGCATCTTTTAAGAGTTTTCATTATACTTTTCTTTGTGAGTGAATGCTTTGAAATCTGTTACTTGTTTTCACATAAATGAAATATATTGAAAATTTATTATATCAATAAAAAAGACCATTCCGTTTTCGAATCAATTATTACACTTTGTAAACTTTGATAATGTGGTTTAATCTTTATTACAACCTGCAAGATCAAAGAAAATCTTAAGTGAAAAGTTAAATTTATTTAGATAAAGAAACACGATCATATGACAAAAAAGTTTATAATAAATTTCAGCAGCAAAAAAACACAATGTTATTGTCATATTCCAAGAAAATAGTTTCAATTAGATGAACCAATCTATCGAAATTAACATTAATAATACTATGCAAAAGAAAAATAATGAATGAAAGTGGGGCATATTTTTGCTCTGGAGTTACACCGGTATGAAAATTACTTATTTCTTTTATTTTTATCTTTTGTCCTGACCATCACCATTCATTTTTTTCTGAGTTTCGAAATTTCACCACCAGCAATTAATAATATTCTTGCTCATCCATCATAAAATATATCACAATTGTGCTGATTACAGAAAACAAGGTGCGAAAATATAGTATTCTTACATCTAATCTAAGGCTTAAAGTTCAAACCGCTGATATCAGTAACATCTCCTCTAACTAAGCTGAATAAATTTGCCTAACAATACGGCCACGTACTGCGAAAGTTTCATAAAGTCGTTAATCGTTTAAATTGGGTCCCGAAATTTCCATGACGCTGTGGCCCCGATCCATTCATGTGGCCACATCTTATTACGCTGTGATGCCATAAGATACACAATTCGAGCCTACTCGAATTGGTAACCAGCAACGTCGGTCACCTTCGTCATGCAATGTCAAAAAGCCTGATGACGATGACAAGGAGCACAGGAAAATCGAAACTCAGTGTCAAGTGGATATTGTGGCATATCATGGAAGCATGGAGCTAGTCATGAAAATCGCAAGCAGAGTATCGCTCTTTCACAAGCAACTATTTAATATATTCTGACAATTTTCCGCTCGAATTAGCTGGAATATGACAGAAAATGTAGCGAGAAATTAAATTGCAAGGAGCGATATCTGGAAAATATTTCATATTATGCACTTGTTTTGCAAAAGATTTTTTTTTTGGCTTTTCCTCAGATCACCCTTTTATGAATTATTTCTTTCTAGAAAGAGTGCTTACTCACTTTGAAAGAATTTTGAAGCATGTTGAAATTTAAAATATGTCTTATCTGACCCTCCTTGCGCTCATGCATTCAACTGCTTGGCGTGCCCTTGACTTCAACTGTCTTTAAATATTCGACGAAAATGCTGTAGAATTACAACCATCAGCAAACATTAAATGGCTGGGAATCATTTCGACTGAATGGAACTTACGAGCAAAACACTCCCATCAAGAAAGCAAAATAGAATTAACGTTGGAAATACAGCCTAGAGTCGTGAGTCGGCAGGAGAGCCAAGGACGACCAAGAATCAAGTGCTAGTTTACGGAAATTTCTTCGGAGCCAGCGACAAAGACACTTAACATCGCCATGATGTTCTAAATCATGACAGCGATGACGATGATAATAATTTTCCTTATTTTGCAATTCACCCGACGATGATGGCCTCCTTTCTTGTCATGACCTTATTTAGCTGTTGCCGCGAGAATTGGTCATAGTGAAATAGGGAAAAGTTCGTATTTTCAATTGTGACTGTTTTATTTTTTGCTCTCTGGAGAGCGGATGGTTGGCCCCAACACTGAGTAAAATCCAACTTAGTTGTCACGAAGGGATGTTCATTGCAGTATTTTGCTTTCGTAATTTGGTAAAGTTGCTATTGTGTTCGTTTTACTAATTGGCTAGTGAGAACAGCAAAAATAGTTATGGTCTTTCTAAGTGGGTGTCAGGCAAACGCAAAGTTTAAGCAACTAACTTTATTCAGTTTCTATATTTATAACAGCATAGTTATAATTGAAAAAGGGCAAATATTTGAAATGCAATAGTAAAGAGTTACTCAAGACTGCTCAGTAAGCATAAGTTAATATTTTCAATAAGCTAGTTTGTTTCATAATGATTAGTTTCATTATAATATAATGCAGTTGTAAATGTATGAGTCAATTTTAAAGCATTTATATCCTCATCTTCAATGACACAATGCCTTAAGTCGTTCTGATTATGTTTGCATATGCTGTGCTCTATAGTATATATTTGAAAATTTTGTTTGCTAATAATTTACTTTTTAGATTGTTGTTGCTGTTAAACTTTATCAATATTTTACACTACTATAGACACTGCTGGATTTGGAGTTTTCAACTTGCATTCCTAGTTGGGATGAATGGAACGTTGTTGCCATCTTCACGTTGTTGTCATCTTGTTCTGGTTTGTGCATACCAGAACAATAAAGCTGGCTGCAGTAATACACGTATGAGCTGAATCTAAGGCTGTCTCTTCGTCGCCTGGACCATTTTGGTGTCTTTCAGGCAAAGTTAGTTGCTGTTTTTCAGGCAACTGACTGGCTTCTATGCAATCAAGAGTTCATAGCTAAAATTGTAATTTTCGAAGATAACTTGTTCACTGGTCTTTGCACCATGCTGCTGACTAACTGGTATTAATACTTGACACGATGCTGCTGGAGGAGCCACGGAAAAACCCTCAAACCAATACAAGTGACCCACTCTACATTAGGAGTCATCCGCGAAGTTATAAGTGCAGTAGAGCGCGCCGAGGCCGCTTATTATTAGGCAGACCAGGTTTTAATAACGTTATGCCATAATTACACCCTCGGCCAATGTTGGCGAGCTGAGAGTGTAAATGGCCACCAGGTCTATTTTCCCCTGTTTTTGTCACATGCAAAAACATGGAGGGAAGTAATTTCCCAAGTCACTCAACGGAGAGTGTAATTTCGGCTTTACGTTTTTGATTCGACTGGACTCTCTTCAGCGACATTTTCAAGTAGATTATTACTTGCAAGCTATAGTGCGAGCTTATATGAAAAATCCCTATTTGATATACGGGGCAAATCATAAAACTGTGCGAACAAATATTTCAGCTTAACCAACACTAGGGTCCATTATTTGGCGAGATCCATAAAATGTTTTTTTAATGGCATCTTGTACTCCGGGATGGTTATGCTAATAACGCAGCAATTTCTCATCAAACCTATAAATTCTCAGCTCGCCCAACTCAAATTTAATTGAGTTATAAGAAGGGCTGAAAGCTGGATGGAAAGCAATGGTCTGACGAAACCATACTTAATACCAACCAACGATACCAACGATTATGCCTAATCTAGTTGGCTCCAAAGTACTTGAGACCAGAAAAATGGCTAAGAACGTCGGGGTGATACTGAGCTCTAGGCTGGCTTACCCAGAGTGCATTTGAAAAGCATGTAATCGAGCGCCGGTGGCTGTTATCAGTGATGCCGATTTAGCTAAAAAAAGAACCTGTTTAGCTACAAAAATTTTCATTCAGCTACTGGCTACAATTTTAGCTACTAATTTATAGATTGTAAATAATTTAAATATTTGCTTTGATTGCATTAATTTTCTCTAGTCTATTAATATTTAAAACACTCAGTGCTTGAAAATAATTTCCTTAAATTTTAAGGTAATCGCTAATGTTTTGGGTAGTACAATACTATAGTACTACTACTATGTACTATGTCTTTCTGGACATAGAAAAATAATAAACTTCCACAAACAGTTTTATTTCTTTCGTTCGGTGCGAAGAAAAACCGAGAGCTTTAACTCATTAGGAATAGTCTAAAATAGGTATGACAACAAAATATGTAAGACAAGAACCGAGAAATTCAGGGGTAGACATAAAGTAGCAATAAAACGCAGACAAGGTGTTCGCATAAAACCCTAGAAGAAATTAGGAATCGTGCTCAGTAGTAAAACCAAACGTTAGAATCGTGCTACACTGCGAAAAATAAAGACTATATTTTCTCCGATGGGAGCAGCACCTGAAAAACAACATCGGCAACAAATCAAAGCTACAATGTGTATTTTCGTCATGAACCGTTGCGCCTTAAGATCAATTGACCATTTGAGTGAGATTTGTAAGAAACTGGCAGTTGAGTCCAAAAGTTGGACCAAGTGTAGGATTCATCGATCAAAAGCAGCGCCATAGTGAAAAACGTTATGTTTCCATACTTCAAATCAGATTTAAAGGCAGATATTGATAGCTCTGTTTCTAGTATTTTAATTGACGAGTCTATGAACATTTTAGTGATATTCAGCAAATTTATTACAATTTACTTGGCTTTGATTGAACTAGAAAGTGGAACTGCTGAAAGTATTGCTACTACCATAAACACGTGCTTAGAAAACTACAACCTAAATATTACAAATATGACAGACAACGCAAGTGTGATGTTCCGAGTCAATAACGGTGTACTTCAAAAATTAAATATTAATAAGTGTGCTTGTCTGTGTAATGTGCTTGTCATTCCGTTCAGCTTTCAGTTTTTGCAGCTGCAGGATGTACAAACGTTAGAGTTTTTGCTTCCAGAAATTTATAATTGGTTCTCGGTACTTTTCTGCCCCCCCCCCATTTTTTTCACTTTTTGTTGTTTCAATGCTTCTAAAATTGATTAGAAAGTAGTAATTAACCAAAATTATGATGGAAAAACACGTTTAAAAATAAGAAAATTTTTTAATTTTTTTTTAAATTAATTTTTTAATTTAAAAATTAATTAAATTAATTTAAATTTGAAATTAATGTCACATAACAGTGAGAATAAATTTTGGTACTTTTCTGTTTTTCCCCTCCATTTCTTTAATTTTTTTTAATGAAAACTGCTCGAAATGTGTTAAAAAGTGTTACTCCACAAAAATTGAGATGGAAAACTGCATTTAAAAATAAATATTTTTTTTCCCGATTTTAAATTTTTTTTTCATTTTTATGAGGCAGAATGAGTTTTCCAAAAGTTAATGTGTTGTTGGGGGGGGCTGCTGCCCCTCCCTCCCGTAATCATATAAACAAATTGTATACAAAATTATTATTGTAATAGCTTAATTGTAAATTGCGTTGAAGCTTCGGAAAGGTTAGACGTAAAAAATGGAGCAAAATTTATTCTCACTGTTATGTGACATTAGTTTAAAATTTAAATTAATTTGAATAATTTTTAAATTAAAAAAATAATTAAAATAAAATAAATATAAAATTTTTTTTTCTTTTAAACGTGTTTTTCCATCATAATTTTGGCTAATTACTACTTTCTAATCAATTTTAGAAGCATTGCAACAACAAAAAGTGAAAAAAAATGGGGGGGGAAGCAGAAAAGTACCTGGTTCTCTAAATTCCTTTGAAGATGATACGGAGCTCATAAACGAGGTGGTTGTCAATAAAGGGATCAGTATCAAAGATCATTAGCGAATAGTTACGGCTAAAAACTCACTTCAGTATAGCCCAAACATCAGAAGAATGTTATTTAGCAAGAATTATTTACAAGGAGTATAGGTTAAGTTAGGTTAGGTTAGTGAAGAGGGCTGCCGGGAACGCGGCCAGCATTAGGCCAACAGTTTGGGCCCATTTGCCACCCTCATGGACAACCACACGCATTCACACTTACAGCCATGGCACTGGCAGGATTCGAACCCGCAGGCCCCGTAGCACCTCGCGTTTCCGCCTGACGCCTTAGAAAGCAGATCTACCGGGCCCCCTACAAGGAGTATAACAATTAAAAAACCTTTTATATCTCCTATTTCTTCAATCCATTTTAAAGAATGCTTGTATCATGAATAAAAAAATAGAAAGTAATGCTGTTGAACATACTAAGCTCTTTAACGATTTTTGTACTATTTCATACTGTTAAATTAATTAACTACTCATTATCCGATGTACATCCAATATTTTTCCATATGAATTATAAACATTAGTTTAAGAAAACTGTTTTCCAGAACCTTGAGTTTTTTATTGTTGGAGTTAGCCACACTTTTTAGCTACAATGGGAACTTTTTAGCTATTTTTAGCTATGTTTTTCCTAAATTCTAGATACAACGGCTTGAAAAAAGTTGGCAACACTGGCTGTTATATCGCTAGGAAGACTCGTAGCAAACATCCGCAATCCAAGTGCGAGTAAACGTTAACTCGTTGTAACGGTGACTCAATCAAATCGGTTGCATGGCACGCATGAATGAGACACTCCCTTAGGATTTGAAAAGTATTGAACTAAAAGTTTCAATCACCTGCTTGTAATTCGCAACGATCTCCTTGGTTAAACTATCACCAAGGGGAGCGTTAAGAATTAATTTATTTATTTATTTATTTCACCAAACAAGGTATACAATTACAAATAAATGAAATAAAAATAAAAGTAAAAAGATGAAATTACATTTAAAAAGTCTAGCGCATCAGATCCGCTAGAAAACTAATCCCGCTAGAAAAAAAAACTAAAAATTTTCTTTGAGTGACAATGTAGAAAGACATAATACACTTTTTTGTAGAATCATATCAACCATTCCTTATCCAAAGCAACAAAACTCAACTATAACACAAATGATGAAAATGTTCAGTGCTGGCAACACTTTCCCAACGAAGCAGCAATAAGTTTACCATAACAAGCTCATACTTAAATCAACTTATCCTTTGAATTTCGTTCTCATCGGAGGATTTCATCGAAAGTTTCAGCGGTTAAACGTTGTTTGAGGCTGCCATCCGAAAAATGTTCAAAACTCGGCAAATTTAAAAATTGGTTTCTTATTTTATTACAAATGCTTTGCATATGAGTGTGTAATTTGAAGCATCTGTTGGTGCAATGTTTACGAAAATCGCTAAAGCTGGTTACCCTGTGTCAGCAGCAGAGCAAAATATATACCAAATTTGCTTCACGTTAATTTAAGCCCAACCAGTAAATTTCGTTTCGATTGAATCACTGCGCTGGAAGTTATACGGGTGAAAAGAATTTTAGGGCTGCCACCCTCAACACTTTTCAAAATTTTAAAGCGTCAATATTTATAGTTAATTTTCATTGCAGGATCATTCCCATTTGCAGATCTAATGGCATAATCGGTCAGTAAAGAAATTCCAAAAAGTTACGAAAATGGTCATAGCTGGCAGCTCTTTCATGATTTTTTTACAAAATTCCTACGACATTTGGTTCACATCAAAGTCTATTTACTGCATGAATTTCATTTTGATTAGTCATAGCAATATTTCCGGAAACCATAGTCATAGCAATATTTCAAAATCACTTCTATCAGACCTGATCCTAGTTAATACCAACATGTTATATAAATTTCATATTGATCGCATTATCCGATCGTCGGTTCTCGTGAACAGAAGTGTTTAGTGCTGAAAATAGAGGTAATTTGGTGATGGGTTGCCGTTCTTGTGTCGGAATTTGAAATATTTCAATTTAACATGATGCACAAAGGTTAAAATTAATCAATGATTTGAATTTTTTTGTCACAAATCAAAAATTTTTGACGAGGTTCAATGGTTTGAAGGATTTTTTTCAGGAGCCTGCCGCAGCTACAGGGTAACCCGCACTACGTTGGAAATCCAAGTGTGTTAAATTTTAGTTAACATCAATATGCTCTGCGAATTTCACGGTGATCCAACTTTTTTGTCAGAAGTAATGACAAATCAAAATTTGAAAAAAATCCTTGCCTACTTTTAGGCACGCTGCACCCACACACGGCTAAATATTTCCTTTTCTTTATCATGGACGAGCTTAAAACATAATAAGTTTTCATTCCCAAATCTTTCTTTTACCAAAATTTACGCTGCTTGGAAATATAGGAATTAAAACGCTCGCCGCCGCCAAAAGGTTTAAGATATCTGAATTTTTGCAAGTCATGTACCTACCTACTATATACAGTCATGGCCACAATTATTTACACAGCGCTAATCATGAAGAAAAATTTGAATGAAATCAAAATAACTCCTTCAATTTTTATTACAACAAGTTATTCATTGCCAAATTCATAGTTACTTGACAAAAGCAAAATTGAAATAAAACATTACAGAACAAAAATAAAAATAAAAACTATGTGGCCAAAATTATTTGCACACCCATCATTACGGCCAAAACTATTTGCAATGGATGGTTTCCGCCTCGTTTTTCCGAAAAATCTGGGAAAAAGGTAAACTAATTGTTAGCCTTAATAAAAAACGGGAAATTTGTGTCCATTACCTAATACTTGGTGTTGCCTCCCTTGGCACGAATAACAGCTTCGAATCTTGCTGGCATTGAATCAGCTAAATTCTGTATAGTTTCGATGGATAGGACCTGCCATGCATTTAAGATATCTTCCGAGGCTTCAGCTGCCGATTTTCCAAACTTTTGAGGAATTGTTGATTTCTTCAAATGCCAGACATGCTCAATGACATTCAAATCAGGGCTTTGTGGAAGCCATTTCATGATTTTTTGCCCAACGTCCGATAAAAACTGTTGAATCCGTTTTCAAGTATGTATTGGTGCATTGTCCTGTTGTAGTATAAAATCAGGACCAATCAAATAATCGCCGGCAACAAATGCAACTTCGTTCAATATTTGGAGGTATTCAGACGAACGCATCTTTGTTAGGCAATCAACAATTGGACCAACCCCATTGTAACAAATACAACCCCATACCATTATTTTACCACCATGTGAATAGCGCGTAGCGATACTGACGGCTTGATTTGTCTATTGCTGTGCATTGGAATAGTAGAAATTTCTACCGTACGTTCCGTCCAATGACATAGCACTTACATCTGTCCACAAAATTTGTCTCCGAAATTCGACTGGCTTGTTTCTGTGCTCAAATGAAAACTGCAAGCGAACTTCCCGATTTTTTGGAGAGATGTACGGCTGTTTTCGGATGACGTATGCTTTTATTCCTGCCTCGGAAAGTCTTCTCCGAACTGTTGTTCTACTGATTTTGTCATTTCTGTTCTCGTTATTACTATTTATTATGTTATTGATCTTTTCGCGACTATTTCACTGCATACACCGACGTATTACAGTATCATCCATTTCACTTGTTGCCCTCTTTCGACCCCTTCCTACTGCATTTTTAACACTGCCAGTTAAATGTTGTTTTTTTTACCTGGTAATAAACGCTCCGCCTGTGACATTTGAATTTTTTGGCAATTTTGTTAGCGGAAATACCGCTATTAAATTCTGCAACGATTGCCGCCCGCTTTCCGATTGAGAGTTCAACGTTTCTAGGCATTTTCACTGTCACTAACTAGTTTATTACAATGAAATCTAATGTCAACTGATGTCCAACATTTGTTGCACCTTTATCACTGATTGAAACAAAGTCGAAGAATTACCGTTAATTTTCTGGAAAATTTTTCTTAGTGTGTGCAAATAATTTTGGCCGTAATGACGGGTGTGCAAAAAATGTTGGCCACTTAGTTTTTATTTTTATGTTTGTTCTGTAATGTTTTATTTCAATTTTGCTTTTGTCAAGTAACTATGAATTTGGCAATGAATAACTGAATAAAATTTCATTTTGTTGTAATAAAAATTGAAGCAGTTATTTTGATTTCATTCAAATTTTTCTTCATGATTAGCGTTGTGTAAATAATTGTGGCCACGACTGTACATCTACGTCTTACGAAAATTTCAACTCAATCGGATGGACCACTCCAGGGATTATCTCCCCTAATCATTTTGCTGATATATATATATATATATATATATATATATATATATATATATATATATATATGTATATATATATATATATATATGTATATATATATATATATATATATATATATATATATATATATATATATATGTATATATATATATATATATATATATATATATATATATATATGTGTATATATATATAAAGAAATATGAATTTTCGGCGAAACGAGTTCAATACTAATTTTTTTCGAAAATTAGTAAAATTTACGGCGGAACGAGTTTAATACTAATTTTCTTCGAAAATTAGTAAAAATTGGCAATGAACTATCGAACACTCTAATCGATGATGCAGTGGCCATCTAGCAACATTTGTTTAGCAGGCCAAACTTTTTGCCTAATCTTCTATCTAAGTCTATCAGATACCGAAATTCATTAATACTTTTTAATAAAATCACTTTTTTGCATGATAAGTAATTAGTGTTTGTTTGTAGCCAGTTAATGTTGGCAATAAGCGCTTATCGTGGTTCTTAATTTAGAACCAATCTGTCAAACCTAAAGTAGCGTGCGATGTTACTATTCAGCTCGAATGCTATAAATTATAATTTGAATCGATTAAGATAGTGCTAAACACAGTATTTAAATAAGGATTTATTATTCCATTTGCCAAAAATACACACAGTTAGTTTTTGTTTGATTTTCGTGACTATTTTTCGTCAAAGCTGTTTGAACGAAATTCAGTTAAATATAATTGAATAATTTTGTATTTCTTAATATGTACGAAAGCTTTTATAGGACTGTGGTACTTGTGCAATAAGTTGATTTTCTTCAAGAAAGTTAGGATAGAAAAGCGAAATTGATACCTTTGTCAGAATCGTCTATTAGGTTTTTGTTATATAACAGCCCAAACACCGCCCAAACCGACCTTCAAGAAACCATTTATCATTTCCTTATCTTGGGCTTATGGAAGAGAGGAATCATTTCTCTTGCTGGTCGCTTGTCTTTGTAGATATTGAATTTGTTCGGAGACAGGGCTATTAGCTAGAGGGAAATTGAACAGACCGCCTTACCAGAGAGGAAACCGAAGATAGCATTGTGTACTCGGACTGATAAAGGAATTAAGTGCTCTCAATATACAAGCGCTAAGGGATGACACTTCGCACTATTTATTGTCAATGATATTGGTGACTGGCCCTACTATATGAAATGCTAAGACAAAGAGGGTATAAAGATGTCTTTGATTTATCGAACGCAAATTAAGAAATATAAGGAATCAATTTATGAGATTTATTTCGCATTACGACACAATCGGAGATTATTATGTAACATTATATTGGGAAAGATTAAATTCGTTTCTGTTGACATAGTAAAGATAGCGTTAGACATTGGCAAGTTAATTTGCAAGTTTATTCGAAATGCTGATGTCGAGTTTTTATGTGAGATATTTGATGATAGTGCTTATTTGCCGATAAAGGTTATGGAAAATCGAAGGTCATTGGAGACATATAAAGGAATTGTTAGTTTGAATCGCAGTTTAAGTTTTGTTTCTTTTTTATTTATATAAGCACATAGACGTAAAGTAATAGAAATCTCATCATTAAAACTGCTTAATATTAGCACATTAGCATAATAACATCTTTAAGAGCGCTATAATGTTCAATGGCTGAAATTTATAGTTTAAACCCCCCAAGCAAAAGAGTTTGAGCATGTAAAATCCTTACACTATTAAGGAAAACTTTTCAAAATATGATTCGGCTACCAAAAAAACCTATTACAAATATACAAAATCATTTCTGCAACACATCGTACAAAACAATGTTTTCGAGTTTTTTTAACAACCATGCAAATAGCTTCGTTACTAATAATGCTGAAATAACTATGTTCAAGATTAACTACAAGCGCGCGGTCTACACAAGAAGCGATTGGCCTGGGACCGAGGCCAGAGCGTATAGATTAATAAATAGCACAGAAAGCGCGATATTTTCCGATGGGTGAGAATGGTATGGTGTTGAGGGATTACAGATCAGCTGATGCCTGAAAAAAGGCCGCACAAAAAAGTACGTTTTTCTATATGCAAAAGTAAAAAAAGCATATTCTCGGCCCTGATGCAAAATGTGAATGTATGCCTAAAAAGAGCCAAAACCAAATAAGTTCACTTTATCATATGCGAAAGGGAGAGAAGCATATTTTCGGCCCTGACAATCGACCAATGAGAGGTGAGATCCCATCAAGGAACAATAAACGCAGCAGACATTCGCTGCCAACAGCCAACATTGTCGTTAGTGGGTAGCATAAACGTAACAGAGATGTTCTTTTTATTCTCCAAACGGTATCGGAAATAGTATTCCGCGTCAATTATCTTATGGCCGACCATTTTAATACACAGACTAGGTTTTAAGAAAATTAATATTGCATAAAACGCCTCTTCCGTCGCGTAATTTAGCCACTGAGTGGACCGAGCCTGCTATTTCTGTTGCTTCGACTGTTGGAACTCTGCAACTAAATCCTACTCCAGCATACGCTCTTCCGGGATCTTCTGTGACACCTCCTCAATATGTTGGGTCTCCTCGTGCTTCACCAGTCCCACATCGTGATGTTTCTACTAGCAATGCTGATACTACTGTTATTGCCTCATCTACCACTTCTCTGCAATCAAATCCACCTACATTTCATTAACATGATGCTGTTAACGACTCTGCTGATGATCGCGCTTTGCATATAATCGTGCCTCCTCTCCAGATGTTTGTATCGCGATTTGCTCATGATACTTCTGCGGCTACGGTGGATCGCTACATTCACAAGAAGCTTGGCTACACTCCTCATATTTTTTATTGTCAGCCTAGGAGATTTGTGGCTTCTTTCAAAATTACTTTGCCTGACAACCTTGATATTTTGGCCCCTCGGTGCATTAGTCAAAATTTTTGAAAACCGGCTAAATTTTCGATCTTTAATCAACCGGAGAGCCCGAACGTAGTTCTTAAGCGTGAACACATTTTGCCGTATTATCAAAATATTCCTGGCATGAGGACCAGACTTTAAAACTATAGCTTTACTGGAAAGTGATCAAATGATTTGCTTGTTGGAAACTTGGCTCAACGATGATATTTTCAGTTCTGAATTTTTTCATTCGCCCAATGTTAACCGCTGTGATCGTAATCGTTTGGTAGCTTATAAGGCTAATGGTGGTGGCATATTTATTGCTGTGCTTAGGGCTCTCAACAGCAAACTTTGGGCTGATTTTATCCCCAGTCCACCAGCTGAATGTACTGCTGTCTGTTTCTCGTTGTCTCTTAAATCGTTTTTGTTTGTTTTGTCTTTATCTACGTCCTTCTCGACTTATGATTAATTCTTTTCTTAGCTTTCCACTTATATTAACAGCAGCTTTCTTTCGTCCACTGTCATTATCTGAGGTGACTTTAATATGCCAGCTGTGCTATGGGACTCCTCTTTTCTATGCATCGTGCCTACCAATAACCTTTCTATTGCCTTATCTTCTTTTCTTTCTTCCTACTCTCTTTCTCAATTTAACTGTTTCCCAAATGCTAATAACAAGATCCTTGGCCTCATCCTCTCTAAGATTGAGTCTTCTTCTTTTTGACTATCTCCTGTTTTAATACCCTACACCCATCCTGATCCCCATTATTCTCTTCTTTTTGTTAATTTTCTATCAACTTTTCGAATCGTATGAATTTTTAACTTCAAAAAAACTAATTTTGACCGCTTGTCGAATGATTTGAATTCAATTAATTGGTTTAATTGCTTCCGGGGTCTCGATATTGATTCTGCTGCTTCGAAATTTTACGCTATTCTTCTTGGCTAGGTCTTGACTTATACTCCTGTTTTCTGTTCTCATAGCCCTCACGATTCTCCTTAGTTTACCACAAAAAGTACCCTTAAAGATAAAAAAAACAGCGCGTTTGAAATGTTTAAATTCTCGTTCTGGCGAATATTATGCTATCTTCTCCCGTTAACGTTTCTCTGCCAAGAAGGAAATAATATTAGCATTGCTCAGCTATTCATCGTCTGTTGAATCTTCTTCTAAAAGTGTATGGCCTTTTGTCCACTCATTAAAAAGTCTTCAATGTTTTTAATGCTGCCAACCCTCTTGATATTAATAACCTCTTTAATATGATTTTTCACCTGTCTACACCATCCCTTCGATTTCTGCTACTGACTGCTTTTCTTTTGATTTCCCAGCTCATCCCTTCTCAGTCGTGACTAACCCTGTTGAGATTGAACTGCTTTTGTCATTACTTTACTCTAACTGTTCCCTGGTCCAGATGGTATTTTTCCCCATTTTTTCGTAAAAAATGTTGCGCCATCACTTTTTGTTCCTTTTGCTATCTTATTCACTGCCAGTCTCTGTGCTGGTAAATTTCCGTCCTCCTGGAAGCTCTCTAACATTTTTCCCATCTTCAAATTGGGTGAACGTAGCTTTGCTTCTAACTATCGCCCTGTCTCCATTCTTCCTTGCCTTTCAAAAACTTTGGAACGTGTCGTTTTTAACCACATCTACGATACCCTCAACTATGTCTTTGCAGTGCAAAAACATCGTTTTATAAAAGGCCGCTGCACTTCTACGAACCTTGTTGAGTTTCCTCATGTAATTGCTTCTGCGTTTGATAGCAACAATCATGTTGATGT
Source organism: Nemotelus pantherinus (assembly GCA_963978885.1). NCBI lineage: Eukaryota > Metazoa > Arthropoda > Insecta > Diptera > Stratiomyidae > Nemotelus > Nemotelus pantherinus. The sequence continues at coordinate 78,266,931 of OZ022265.1, read as the reverse complement.
CATTTATACTGATTTTGCTATAGCTCTTGACACTGTTAATCAAACTAAAGCATTATGGCATCCGTAAACCTTTGCTTTCCTGGATCTCCTCCTTTTCAAATGATTACACTTGTGTTGTCTCCTTCTTTGGCTAGTCGTCCTCATCTTTCGCTCCTTCTTCTGGTGTACCTCAAGGCTCCATTTTAGGATCACTTTCGTTCAATCTGTTTATCAATAATCTTCCCAGTGCTTTTAATTCTTTATATCTTCGACATGCAGATGATTTAAAAATTTTCCGGATGATCAAAAATACTGCTGACTCTCTGCTTCTTCAGGATGATTTGACTGCTCTCTATGGTTGGGGTGACTTGAAGTTGTCCCTTAATGTTTTCGAGTGTTTTCTGTGTCATTTTCCCTTAAGCCTCACACTCATGTCTTTCCTTATGCTTTTGATGGAACTATCCTCTCTTGTGTCGAACATTTTCCAGATCTCGGGGTGACGAGAAATTCGATATTCAAGTCCTAACTATCAGCAAAAAAGCTTCTCAGATTGCTGGCTTCGTGGTTCGTTCTTGCCACAACTAATTTAGTATTCCTACTTGTGTCCACTTGTTTTTTACCCTAGTTCGTTCTATACTTAAATGTAGCAATCAAGTGTAGTGTCCTCGCTTCTAATGCCTCTCTGACGCTGTTGAATCAGTTCAGCGCAGATTTACAGTCACTTTAATTTTTAAATAAAGTCTTCCGTATACACCTTACACTGAACGTCTGTCTCTTTTTAACATTCCTCTCCTTAAACAGCGCATAGTTTACTTGGATGAGAGTTTAGAGTTCAAAATCTATCGCAGTTGCCTATCTTTGTTAATTGAGTGGCAAGTGGCAACCCATGAGGTCAATCAAGTCATTTACTTGAACTACCAAATGTTCATACAGATACTTTCTTATACTCTCTTGTTTTGCGACTCTTACGCAACTTGATTCGCTTGCACATTCTATTGCCGTCATTAAAAACATGGTACGTAGTAAAATGTTTGTTTTTAATTAATTTTATTTTCTATTCTTTTTACTCTGCTAAATTTTACTTTTTTTTAACTTATTTTTTTATATGCTTATATTTATATTTTATAAACTTAAGTAGTCTAGTGGATAGAGCACTGGCTTCTTGTGTTTAGGGTCCCCGGAATCCAATCTCGGACAAGGGTCCGCATACCAAGCTTTGAGTTCACCTAGCTCTGAATGGGTACGTGATTTACATCAGGAGTAAAGGGAGTCGTGGAACTAATCACTCTACACTCGTATTTACATTGATTGTAAATTTTTGATGAAATTTTCCATCAGCTTCAGCCCCTGGATCTGTACAAGGGTTGTCGTGGAACTACTTTACTTTTATCTTTATATTTACTCAATTACTTTTTATTACTTTATTTAATTCTTTCTAATTAATTTTAGTTTCTTCTCCTTTTATAATGTATTCAATATTTTCTATTTTAGTTTGTCAGTTATAAATAAATAAATAACATAAGCCTTGCAATAGATCTATTCTGCTTTGTATGGAAATCCACTCATATTTTCTCAATTTTCAAATCTGATGATCCATCTCTTGTTTCCAACTTTGTCTTATATCCCTCCTCTGATGTTTCAGTAAATTTCTCAAATGCCTTGTCTGTAACAGAGTTTTCCCTTCTCTACAACATTTTCTTGCTTCTGAGTAACATGGTATCATCAAGGGCCGCTCTACAACGACCAACCTTAAACGGCCCACACACAGAGATCTGGTTGCCGACTTGGTTGCAGACTTGCGATATTTGCGAACAAACTAGTCCAGAGACTAGCCCACAGACAGCGAATATATTTATATGTTCGCGTTGATATTATTTAAAAGAGTTTTTTTTAATGCTTTGGACTCTGTGAACCATAATTTGCTGCTCAATAAACTTAATGGATTCGGTATTTTTGGTCCCCTTCTCATCTGATTTTCCTTCTATCTTCATAGTCGTCCGTGCACAGTTAATTTAAATTGTTCCATTTCTTCTCCTATATTAATCACATCCAAAGTTGCTCAATGATATATCCTAGGTCCTTCCCTTTTTATTTTATTTGTCAATGACCTTTTTTCTGTTATCAACTCCTCCTGTCTTCTATATGCAAGTGACTTAAAATTATATGGGGCAACCAAGTACGCGGACGATTATTATCAATTGCATGCAGATTTGTTTGCCCTTAATCACTGGTTCCAAAACAATTTCTTGCCATTAAACATCTTGAAGTGTTCCCAAATGTCTTTCTCATTTAAAAATGCTTCATATGCGTACACTCATTCTTTGCCTGGTATTTCCCTGCCAGTTATCAAAATTTTTAAAGACCTTGGTGTGTTGTTTAATTCTAAATTAAAATTTGGTGTTCATGACATGAATATCACGAACAGGGCATCTATGAGTGCTGGCTTTATCTTGCGTTCTTCGTATATTTTAGCCAACATTTCCACCTGCAGTCGTTTATTTGTTTCCTTAGTTCGCAGCATTCTGGAATATGCGTGCCAAATCTGGTCTCTTACGCTCTAATCTGACTGATCAGATTAGCGTAGGTTAACTTGCTCGCTTGTTTTTACAGTCAACACACCCTATTATGCCTACTCTTCTCGTCTTTGCATCCTTTATATGTTCACCTTGAAATCACGTAAATGTTTTCTCGATGAGTGTTTTCTTTTTAAACTTTGCCTAGGCTTTTTTGGTCAGATCTTGGTTTCCAGGTATCCATAATTGAATCGAGTCATCCTAGCCGACCATCAGAAGTTTTTCACGTACGAAGGTCCATTTTCATTCACCTTTGTTGCGTCTTCCTAGAATGCACAGTTCTCTTAGGCTTCGCACTCTCCCGAAATCTTGTTAAAATTCAAGAATATATTGAAAATGTTATCTTGAATTCCAATTAACCTTAACACGAACTTTTGTCGTTAGTTTTAAATTACTCATTGATTTTTCATTTTCTTTCTTTTGCTCCTTTATTTTTAGTTTCATTTTCATTGTTGACGCTGTAATTGGATCATATATGTAGTAGTAAATAAATAAAAATAACAAAAAAATAATTTGAGGGCTATCGCCTGCGAAACTTTACTAACTTTGAAAATTTCAATGTTAGTCGGATATTTTCATTTTAAGGTGTCAAACATATTAACTTTTAATGGAACAAACTTGAAGTACGATAATGACACAAAATTATCGACATTGGTAGCTCCGTCCTGATTTTGCAAGAAAAAAACTAACGAATCCGCTGGACGTTTAGATTAAAGTACGATGGAAATTTCAATATTTGCTTATGTTCCTAGTGTGTTAATTCAAATCGGCAGCAAAGCCACCGTTATGGCAACCAATTCATTAAATTTACGCAGCTATCAGGGCTTGGTTTTTATGATTTTGCACGAATTTCTTGATGGAAAACCGCAATTTGAAAGGACTCTTTCGTATTGAATTTTGTGTTTTATTGTGTTTAACCTTCCCTACGATCAAAAGCATTTTTCCAAATCGATCAGCAACTTATTCTCTAAAGCCTTGAGTAAGCTAAATGTATAGTATTATACTCACAAGCAACCACTTTCAAATTATAATTCTTCCACCAAAGGGACAATATGATTTCTTGTCGCTCTAACCCCTCAGAAACCATTACTGTTATTGGTAAAGTTTCAAGACTGCTCGCAAAGCATTCTCCCGGAGGACCATGATACATCGCAATCGATAAATTTCTTCTTCCAACCACAGTACAAAGCAATTTATTCAGCTTCGGACAACTTCTGAAACTACGTAAAACTTTCGGGCACAGCCACCTTGGTACAAACCACTCATACGAGCCAACAACAGTTTTGTGCAAACCACAACAAGTACTTAATCACTAAATCGTAGTCAAACGTGTTCGACCGTAGTGGGACTCAATGATAGCAGGAGCTCAATTTATTCGAATCAGATAAATGAGGATGTCCTCTTGTCTTACGTTTGTGTGAACTGGTGCACAACTTATTTGACATCGAATAATATCGATAGCACTCCAAAATTAGTATAATTATTGTATGCACAAGAACTTGTGCTGTCTTGCTAAGCATCTTCGGCGGTAAATCTTTGATGTTTCTGCGTAGCATTGCAAGGAGTATGGCTATTGAATTTGTGTTCTGTTTTAGTATTTCAACGCTGAAGATACAGTCAGACATATAAATAAAACTATAGGCGTTATTCTTGAAAAGAGAACGGACTAGCATGCATGGCTACTTAGTTTTGTGAAATTCAAAAGCAAGAAAGGAGATGTGGATAGACTGACTACAGTTTGAGAAAAGAGTTTCAACGTGTCCTGTGAATTGTGATGAGAGTAAAAGAAAGTGTTGGAAAAATTTTTTGAAGCAAAGTATAATGGATGAATATTCTAGCAGAACACTTAAAACATCTTTTTCTGGATTCGTTTTCAAGAGGAGCAGCTATGGAAGAGTATTTGAATTATGTATAATTTTACAGTTTATTGTAACATTTTTTTAAATCTAAAACCATCAAATCGCGAGCTCTTCCGTGACAAGAAAACATTGCTCAAAAAGACGAACACCATATTATCTAGAATCAATCCACATTGTTATGTCTCTTTCACAGCAATTTTCTAGTATTTGGAATCCAATACAGAGCTTGTAGCTATTTACATAACAAGAGTGTAAAATCTTTGTAACGAAACATATGTATGCCAATAACCAAAGGTTTGTTGAATTCTTCAGCTGGAATAACCTAGTTGTAAGCGCCACCTGGCTGTTGCATCGTACATTTAAAATACACATCAATACTGCTACGTAAGCAAACGTTGAACTGAAAAGATTATATTGTCATCGAAAAAAAAGCCTGCTCCGTGACTTTAAATGCGAGGAGAAATGAGATTAGGTTAAATGTTGGATCATGGTGCGAAATGTCAATCTGGTAATTTCCTCGTCCAGACAAAATATTGTTCTAAACTAAAATAAAACATTCTAATTTCACTGTACTCAGAGAACGTCAATAAGAACCTTCTACTAGCCAGTACATATAACATACAAGAATGAAGAAATTCACCCAGAACTAGAGAAGTCCAGAATAAATATTTCTGGTGTGAGGTTTGGCTGTCAGTCTTTGAGAAGCAAATCGAATAGTTTACACAAAAAATTAGTCAAAGGAAGCTTATGTGATATAAGCTTAATGGTTTAAGTTTAAACTTAAAACGTTTATTTGTAAAACAACCTCTTTTTTGGAAAGCAGAGAAAATCACGGGGCCATATATTTTATTGCATAGCAACTGGTATCAGAAACGGGGTATTTTGCTTTCGTTATTCCACAAGTGACTTTTATTGAAATTGCGAACAGGGATTTTATAAAAAGTGTAAAAAATGGTACATTAATAATAAGCTGTAAGAATTTTCGGACAGTGATGAGCATCAAAAGTTGTGTTCCCTAAATTGAAAAGGAATGCTGACGCTTTTGAACGAGGTAACGCTAGTGGAACTAAATATAGAGTGCCGATAACGTGATTTGTCGATTATGAAGACCAAAACAGCTAAGACAGGCGTTGAGCAACAGAGGCAAGGATCTGGAAACGTACGAATTTCTGGACTAGAAAACCATCCAAGAACACACGGTTTTGTGTTGACTATTGGCAGTTGAACAACGTAACAAAAAAATACTGCTTCTCTTTGCCAAGAGTAGAAAGGCATCATGGATACCCTGGCCATAGATAAGCCAGCCATTTAAGTAAAGTCAACAGTGCCTAGAAGCATTTCAAAACTTGAAACAAAAGCTATCCTGAGCACCAATGCATTTGTCGATGATACTTCATATTTGCTAAGATATTACTAATATTTGAATATATTAGATAATAGTAATATCTTGATATGCTGTAATATAACTCGATGATCCACCGGCTATTAACAGTGCCCATGGATCAGGAAAGATTTGACTCAGCTGTTAAGTATATTAAAGATACCGCGAGAAAAAATGGATTTGACGAGAAAATAATTGGAAACCTTGTCAAAAAGAAGAAGGACAAAATACAGCGTGATCTGTTAACGACGCTCTTTACAGAGGAAAGGCAAAAAACAGCCATAAGAGTTCCAATTCCAAAAAATTTTTACGTCAATACCAAAAAAGTACAGGAACTTCTTGAAAGCTTTGATATAAAAGCAGTTCCAACCAGTAGAGTCAAAAAATTAAGTGCAAAATTATGACACGTGAAAGGCAAAAAAGATAAGAAGGAAAAATGTGGAATATACAAAATTACTTGCCCAGAATGCGACAAAATATACATTGGTCAAACGAAACGGTTAGCTGGTGTTAGACTAACCAAACTCAAGCACGAAGTAGCCTCAGCAAGGAAAACGAACACAACGGTAGTACGATCAGCAGTAACGAAACACATCCTGGAGGAGGAGCACAACATAACATAGGACAACGTGGAGTTGATTAAGGAGGTACAGCAGGTACGAAAACTGGATGCGTACGAAAGCCTGAACATATGGAAAACCGAACAGATGTAATTAACGTAGATAGTTAAATGTACTTAAACATGTAATTAATAGATAAATAGCTGGTAATTAGTATTAGTCAATACTTTAATAGTAAGCAGCTTAAATAAGACACCTAAGTCATTTTAAGATTAGGCCGATAATAACACTATGATACCACCAGGAGGCAGTGCACACCATACAGTGTATTTTGTGGATGCAACGGTATGTTTACGACGCAACAAAGATTTTGCTTGCTTCAGGTGCGGCAAATTCGATTATTGACGTAACCATCGAGCCAGAAATGAGCCTCGGTGCTAAAAAAAATTTTCCCGTAAAACAGAGGGTCAGCTTCTAGTTGATTTTCGACCCGTTTTCCGAATTTGCAACGCATTCGATGGTCATACGGCTTTAATTTTTGCATCAATTGAATCTTATAAGCCTTTAAACCAGTGGCGGCTCGTGTCTTTACGACTCGGGGAAGCCGATATATTTTTGCATATTTTTCCAGGATAAACAAGTAGGAATTTCAGCGCAGCAAATACATCAAAAGTTACATTCAATTTCCAATTGTTTGACTCCGTGACTTGTCTACTCATAATTATCACCATCAATCTCATTAATATTCAAATGGTGCAAGATTATAAATTACAATGCAAGATATTTCATTTTTAAATAAAAAGTGAAATTGGTGGTCCTGGTCACCACGAATCTATAAAGTACCTTTTTCTATTCAAATAGTCTAAGAGAAAAATATACCGCTGTAGATGTTCTATGGTGAAATTCAATTTCAAGACAAAATAAATTAAACCTTCGGCAAACAACGTGAAAATAATTCCTCGCCCCTACAAGGTGGAGTTAGATTTACCTCATAAAGCATTTTATCAATTTGTGTATACATATATTAAGCAGAACGTGTTCAAATATTTCTTTTATTCTATGTATTGGCAAGCTAATAGTAAAGCACAAAGCATTTGTTAAAAAAATACTTTCATACCTCTTCCATAAAATCAGCTTCATGTCTTTAAGATTTCGGGTTGAAATAACCTCACGTTGCATGCTGAACGTTAATACTCTTGTACTATTTAAGTGAAAAACGACTATCTTTTTTTAATCATTCCGATGCTAACTAACGCACTTTCAGCAGACAAATCAGAAGAATTTCAATATACAGCAAACATTTAACTCTTGATAATAGATCCATTACAGAAACGAAACATACAAATAACATCTTATGTTAAACAACGAATTCATTACAGTATTCATACATACAAATCACATCCTAAACTCAGTCACCGGAAGCATACCAGCTCCAAGTTCTGTAGCGAAATAGAAACCAAACAGAGTACGCTACAAATCGTGCTGCGTCCATTCACAAATATTTCTGCGCCATTTAGCGGCCGAATCAGTAAGGGGTTTTTGATTTTCTCTACTCAGGAGGACGCGGTGCGATGAGCAGCATCCGGGCTGCTATTCGGGAACATTCATTGCAAAATGTTTACGACCATCGATTGCGTGATGCTTGCTATGGGATGTATGCACACATCATGGTACGTGCATTGAGGCAAGATCACTTTATTGTTCTGTGTAGCATATTTCAATACGCTGCAATGAACTGAGCGTTCTGGCTTACAATGGTACGAGATGCTTGAGGTTTTCACTCAAACGCAAGATATCCGATCGCGTTTCTGTAAAACTACTTGTAAGACATTTAGGCTGTTAGAGTTATCTCGTGTGTGAGATGATGAATAGTGTTTTGAGTTTCGTAATTTTTTTATTGATGTTGGGTGCTAATTCATATAAAATCAACTGATTTGTTTTGAATTTCAATATGTATTGTTAAGCTATTTTTCTTGTATAGGGAATATTTGGCAAGGGAAGCACTGCTTCCTTTGCGTACAACGACGAGCCGCCTCTGCTTTAAACTGAGATCCAGATGCAACATTTTCCACAAAGTTGACGGACACATCCCAATTTCTCGTGCACGCCTGCTAATCGATAAATCTGTGTTGTTAGCAGCACTGGCTTTCACGACTGCAATATTCTCTTCGGAACGCACTATTCGCAATCTTTTTTTTTTCGATCGATTTTGGAAATAATCTTTCAGAATGTGTAGACGCTGCTGTGGTGCAAATCTGTCCATGGACATATATTAGGCCTTACTGAATAAAAATAGTAGTGACATTGACAGCTGTCACAAAAGCGGCAACTGTATAAACAGCACCCTTTACTACTTTAATGGCTGAGGAGAGAATTATCTACGTGTATTTCACCTTTTCAAAATTAGTGCTTGAGTATAAGATAGCTTGAATTATATGTAATTATTTCCCTGCTAAAGCTAAACTCATATCCAACGTTTGACTAGTTTGCTTTTTTCATGCAAGTCTTTTGATAACATAAAGCAATTCAATTATATTTGCTTCCATAACAAACTATAATTCCAACATTTGTTTGAACGGAAACATCCCTTGTCCTCAGGCTAGTGAATTAAATGCTATAAAAGTCTCTGACATGGCAGCGTATTTTTCCTTACCAAAATAGAACTGACCAGAATCGCGAACATTGAGAGTTTGTGGATAGCGAAACAAACACCTACGGTACTTATTTGAAGGCAACATTTTCAGAACCAGCTCAGAAGGGTAATTCAAGAAGCGCAATTTATATTTAATGAAGGTCATATCCTTTTTCCAAGCTCTTTGCTGCTGTAGCTATTAAATGCAGAGATAGCTGTATGTTTATGTAGGTGGTCAGTTTAGTGGTCCATTAATAGGTGCTTTGTCTGAAACTGTTAGCATAGATGGATTACCTGATTAGGTGTAAAAGTTAAAAGCTATAAAGCTTCGAGATTAAAGAGATAGTTTTGTTTGCTGGACCAGACAGTGAAAATAGCACAGAGATACTTAATAATGTTGCGTGAACAATATATTTTGTATTCTTTGGTCAGAATTGATAATTATCTTATAAATTTAATTTGTATCCATCTATTTTCAAGTTGAACGATAAATTGTTGTGCCAATATATTTCCTAGCGGTTATATATTCATTATTCTCTCATCGGCAATTGAAATCGAGCTGAGAGTTTTATGATTAACCTTAATAAACTCTTTGAGATATCGGTAACTTGCTTTTCAAATTTTCCGTTCAAAGTTTTCATGGCGAGCTTCATTGACAGTTTCACTCTTTTAAAAAAAGAGGGAATAATTAACCTATAAATCAACGTAGTTCAAAGGGATCTGAGTATGCAAAATATGTACTCGTACGGTGCAGAGCGTGCCAGAGAAATTTATGAAAGGATAATTTCGACAAAGCGAAGCAGACGCCATGGTTTCAATAGCATCTTTTCATGCTTTAACTTGGTCGTACGAGCTCCGGCATTTTGCGATGCTGTAATGAACTTTGAAAGTGCATAAAACGCGATTGTGGTCAAAGGTAAATGGTGAGCGAAATTCGACTCGACCGAGTTGCATGGCATAGAGGACACGGCATGGGACGATTTAAGTTTGCAAAAGGCATTATCGCATATTCATTTTGCAGGCTTTATTCAGCGGAATATTAATTATGTCAGTAATTAGCCTATATGCATGGGGACAGTTAGTGGTCAAGGGGTTAACCATTTCCAACTAAGTATGTATGTAGATAATAAATGTTGGAGAATTTATCAACAAAGCCAACTTTTTCAGTTGACATGACTTATCGAACCACGTTCCACAATAGTAGAAACCCACTGATTTTACAAAAATTTGAACTCTGAATGCTGTTGTTGTGTCGCTTGTATTGCCGCTATCAAACTAAAAAAAAACCAACTTTTGCGAACTAATCAGTCGCAAAATTGATTTCTGTATATAGTCGCAAAATCAGTCGCAAAATTGATTTCTGTATATTTCTGTATATGTTAAAATATCTCGCAATCGCCCATCCCTAAGTAATGCAGCGTTCTTAAGCTATGAAAGACATTGATGATTTAGCCTCCCCCTTTCATCGTGTTCATACTGCAAATAGTATAGGAATTTGGTGTTTAAAGCTTCGAGTCCCTTTTAGGCTTAGTATATAACTGAGCGTTGTTACATAATAGGTCTAGTTGTATTCATTAAAGTCCAAAGTAACCATCAAAACTTAATTTACCTGCGGCCAGCTGCGGCTCGGCTCGTAAGCTCCTTTCAAAGTTCAGCGACCTTGCACAAAATGCAACATTTTGCGCTCTTATTGCGAGAATTCGCGTGTTCTGCAGTATTGTATAATTTGCGCTAGCAAATAATAGCAAGCATTTGTACCAGGTTGGAGCACGTGAGATTGAGATAAACCCAATGTTGAATTTCATAAATTAAATAGTAGTTTCTAAGCCCTATTGGTAAAGTTTCAAGTGGTGTATGTTTATTTGGCTGTTCATACATTTATTTACCCATTCACCTGTACTTTAGAATCATGAAATTTCCCAACTTGCTTCTAAATTCAATTCAATGAAATATGTTCACATGATAATTCATGTATGATCATAAAATAATTCAGGTATGTATATGCTTAGCATTGAAATTATATGCAAAGCAACATTGTCAAAAATATATTTTTACCTGTATAAAACAATTTCCTGCAAGGTATCAATTGCTAAAATTGTAAATATGCATGCATGTTTTTCTATATGCTGTAGATAGGCCTTTTTCACTACTTTCACTATTGATTTTAAGATACCTCCACAAAAGATAGGTTTTTCATATTTGGTAGAATGATGTAATCGAGTATGCAGCAAAAATACTTTGGAAATGATTAGTCACACTCGTTCATTAACAAAAACATTTTTTTCCCTGAAAGTGAAATTTTCTAAATTTTGACCTCCTTTGGAAACTTTTTGTGAAAAGTTGGAGTCAAAATAACCCCAAAAATGGATTTCCCATGTTTGAAAACCCAAGAAACACTCAATTTTATACATCTAGTGGTTCTCATGAATAAAGTTCACCTTTTTCCACAAATATACCAATCGGCCGTTTTAATAATACTTTAACTACACCTATAATTGTATCAACAAACGAATTTAAAGTAAACTAAGTATGCGAAATGAATTCCGAACGTGTTTTAAATAATGATATTATAACGTGTTAGAATCTTTTGACCCTAAATATGCGCTAGGTACCTAGAATAAGATCGAAAAAATTGTAAAATTTTTAACTGCGTTAAATCTTGGCAGTTTTATCAAATCATTATGAAATTTACTAAACGTGTTATTTGTTATTAAGTTACAGACTAATCTGATGCAGTTTTTTATGAACGCGCAGCCCTGTAGTTACGGAAAACGAAAACCTTCAAATCATTATCTTTTTAGAAAATAAAGGTAAGTCAAAAAAATTGTATGCTGTGCCTGAACAGCTGAAGTAAAATTTTTGGAGTTTCATATCGGACAAGAACGGCACTTCCCCAATTTACTTATATTTTTAGCACCCGAATCTAATGTTCACACGAACTAAGTTTCGATGGAAATTAACATGGAATTGGATGGAATTGGATGGAAATTAATTACTTTTTTTAGCAGCAGTAAATAAAAAATATTAATATATTAAAAATTTGAAAACTTTTGCGGGTGGCTATGTTTTTTACACTTATAGCTTCTAGTGCAGTCATAGAATCAAAGCGAAATTAGCATTATGGGTCGGCTTCAATGAACAAGAGATTCGGTATGTTTTTGGCTTTGGTGCTAGCAAAGGGTTGCCAGCAACAGGCACTTTTATCATGTTGCCATTCAGTTAGATATTCATATGACAAAGATCTACAATGAAAATAAGTAACCACTGTTTTAATTTCCCAAATAGTAAAAATTTTTTGGATAGGATCAGAAGCATCTTTCTTCGCCTGTAACTTTCGACGAACTCATCCAATGAAAATGTGAATCAAAGGATTGGTTTATCCTGGCGTGAAGCAGCTGTGGAAGACCTGTGGTTCTAGTACTGGAAAAGTGTTGCAAACACTGACCATTTTCTTCATGCATACTAAAGAATATGCTGCTTTCAAAGTTTTAATAATAATTATAAGTAGGTAGTACAGGACCAAGGAGTTTTAAGGTGGCAAACCAGACCTTGCCCAGCGGAGAGGTAATTGGATGAAATTTACTTTACTATAAATAGAATGGCATGCAAATTAATCAATTGCATAGGTCAATGAAATGCATGTAAGTATTCTACAATTTTAAGAACTGAACATTCGTAATGATGAGTTAAAAAAACAGTTGACTTTGTTGCAGTTTAAGTGTGATTTTCACAGGTTTCGAAGTATTTTAAATTTCAATAACAATGAGAAAGTCTTAAAGACGCACTTATCTACTTAGACAAAAAAATGTAAACGTGAGAGTGTCAGACTTGTCATTTAGACGAATTACCAGCCGTCTAGAATATACCTCAAAAATATTTTATGAAACACTGAAGCACATGGAAAGACACAGAACTGTCCAAGATATTCCCCGAGCTAAAAGAGCCCGGAAGATAACAAATAGACAACTAATCCGCACATCGAAACGGAGTCCAAAAAGATTAGCTGTCAAATTTCATCATCGGCTATTGGAAGAAAGTAGTAATATTTCGATAAGAACAGTCAAAAGACGTGTTGTAAAAGCCGGACTACATAGCAGAATAGCCAGGAAAAAGCCCCTGATAATAGCAGCTGCTCGAAAGAAAGGAATAAATATCGTGCATGAACATTTTATCTGGAAATGTGAGTTTTTGTTAATTTTTTTTTTCAAATTGTTTTAATTTTTGTGTTTAGATAATTAGACAAAGTACAAAATTAGACAATAAAGATGAAATTACTTTAAAAAAACCTGTTGTGCTTAAGAATTGTTAAAATGACTGTTTTTGAAGGGAATAAAAAAATGTGTTGAAAATTTAAAATTTCATTCATCTTATGGAGCGAGCGACGAAACATATACATATAAAACACATGGGCCTTGATAGCAGGAAATTAGCAAGGCGACCGAGAAGTAAGGTATTTGTCCTTCGCTACACTTCAATAAACATATTGTTCATGGTTTAGTATTGGAGGAATGAATATTAACCAAAAAAGAAAAAAAAGAACGTCAACATTTTAGAAAATATAATGTTGCTATGAGTTGGCGAGAATCTTTCTTTTTATGGAAGTTCCGCCACGACAACGATCCCAAACATTTGCTAAGACACACAACGAAGTGTCATCACGTTTCTATGACGTTTCGTTTCTTCTGTTTTGTTTTGCTGATCTCTTTCGGCCAATTTTACAATTTTACATATTGCGACAACATCTCGCAGCGCGTCATTATTTCGTCTTTGAAAATAGTACAGAAAAGTTCATCGAAATATTTAGCGACGAAATCAAATTCCCCTCAAGTTGCTTTTATATATGATTTAATATCTTGTTTTGTATCGCGTTGATGATTATTACCACAATATTAAGCTTTAGTAGTAACACGTTTGGCAGATTATACATTCACTTTCACACATTTTTTTATTCCCTTCGAAACCAGTCATTTTAGCGATTCTTAAGCGTAACAGTTTTTTTATTAGTTCCAACTTCATTGTCCAGTTTTTTACCTTTACTAATTATCTAAACACAAAAATCAAAGCAATTTGAAAAAAATTAGCTCGCAGATTTCCATTTGCATGAACTAACATCAAAACTCGCTTCCTTTTTATTCACAGCACTCTTTGTAATTGTAACTAAAAACCTATCCACCACACTTCAAAAAATGCAATCTAGCTGTTGAGCTCATAGTTATCAAGCAATGCTCACATAATAAAAGTGTCCAACTAAAGTATCAACTAACTAAATACACAAACTAAGTACCATGACCATTCCACCTGGTGTAAAAAGGTTGTGAAAATTAAATAGTCCACAAGTGTGCCACTTTTTGCGATTTTCTGGCAATGGAATTTCTCTTCCGCACTGATGTTAAATCCTACAGGTTTTTGTGTTCATGTAAACTTCAGGCTGCATGCTAGTTTGGAAAAAAAGGTGTCGTATACGTGAGTGAACTTTTGTGCTTTTGTCATGGGTCATGCATTGTCAGAATTTTCTATCAATGAGTAATTTTAAAACAATTAACAATTTAAAGTAATTTAATTTATAAAAGTATTTTTATGTGCTGCGTTAATCCAAGACTTTAGCGTTGATCAAATGGTACATCTAGGAGCAAAACGGTGTGTTGAAGCTCTTGAAAGCAATCGTTCTTTCGTAATCAGCATGCTTACTTTATGAAAATGAACAGAAACTAATCCTGGAAACTGACTCTCTATATCTGATTACTTAACAAGTAAATGGCTGTACAAGTATTCGATTTTCAAAGTTAAGTTTTTGAATGATCTCGTCAGTAAACTGATTTGGTTTGGAATTTCAAATTTAACTTAAAACTTTACTTGCCACAAGGAGTCGTTATTCAAAGCATTTTAAGTGAAAATTCATTTTTATAGTTGCAATTTTAAAACTCCGAATGTTTAAATGATCTAAAATTTTAAAATGTTTTGGAATCACTTTCTGCCAAATTTCATATTTCTATGTACATATGTAAATAAATGTGTATGTTCATTGAAGTTATTGATTTGCGATCGCTTTTTTCCTTCTTGTCTATAATAGCATAGTTAACGTATATCGGCTTTAAAGCTTTCCCAAGCAGAGAGTATTGGATGCAGGAATATGGTTCTTTTTGTGGATTAAGCCTCCAAAAGCAGTATCAAATTTGTAAGTTGAAGAAACAGTGCATACTTACAAGACCACTTAGCTGAATTTCAGTGTATTATAAAGTCAAAAAATTAAGCACAGCAAAGGATTTCAGGGTTTGTTAATGTACACAAGGAATAGGTCCAGCGCTGATAGCAATCAAGTCATCTTTAACTCTTTGGCGCGGGCGGTGGTATTTGAGACACGGATATATTTCTACCAAAACTGATTTGCGAAACATCAATATAAAATATGAATTCTTAACATGTTAAAACTTAAGTATTATGACACTTTGGAAATTTTCAAACCCACTTGGTCGCTAAATGCAAAGAAGTATTTAAAGAAAATTTTCAGAGTTTCTAATTGCAATGTTGGTGAAGCAAATGCCCTAAATAAATAAGCCAGAAAGTATTGATTAATACTTTTCTTAGTTCCAGGTTTTTTTTGGGTTTCTAGTTGAGCCTTCCATCCTAAGAAGTAAGGGAATCTTATTGCGCGCAACATTGTCTCGGAAGGAAAAAACAACATACGTACTGTAAACAGAGAAGAACAACTGAGAACTGATACGCATATATTCAAGTAAAAAAAAGTCTATCGCATCAGAACCGCTAGGAAACTAATTTTCGAAGAAATTGTCTTTGAGTGACAATGTGGAAAGACGAAATACACTTTTTTGTAGAATCATATCAACCATTCCTTATTCAAAGCAACAAAATTCAACTACAACACAAATGATGAAAATGTTCAGTGCTAGCAACACTTTCCCAACGAAGCAGCAATAAGTTTACCTAAACAAGCTCATACTTAAATCAACTTATCCTTTGAATTTCGTTCTCATCGGAGGATTTCATCGAAAGTTTTAGCGGTTAGCCGTTGTTTGAGGCTGCCATCCAAAACATGCTCAAAACTCGGAAAATTTAATTTAATATCTTAAACCTTTTGGCGGCGGCGAGGGTTTTAGTGAATTTTGAGGGACTCCTATATTTCCAAGTAGTGGAAATTTTTGTTAAAAAAAAAGTATTGGAAATGAAAATTAATTATGTTCTAAGCTTGTCTATAATAATGAATTGAAAATGTTGAGCCGTGTATGGGAGCTAAGTGCCTAAAAGTAGGCAACGATTTTTTTTTCCAAATTTTGATTTATCATTACTTCTGACTAAAACATTGGATCATCGTGAGCTTTGCAGAGCATATTAACATTGGCTAAGATTTAACACAAGGATTTTCAAGATAGTGCAGGTAAACCTGTAGTTACGACAGGCTCCTGAAAAAATCCTTCAAATCATTGACCTACCTAAAAAATTTTTGATTTTTGACAACAAATTCAAATCATTGATAAATTTTGACCTTTATCCACCATGTCAAATTAAAATTTTGAAAATTTCGATTTGCACAACAACGGCAACCCATCACCAAATTACCTCTATGTTCAGCACTCGAAACTTCTGTTCATGAGAACTGACGACCGGATTATCCGATCATAATGAAATTTACAGAACATGTTGGTATTAGCTAGGACCAGTTCCGATAGAAGTGATTTTGAAATGCGGGCAATCCTGTGACAGTGGTACCATCTTGAAAAATCACTGAGAAAAAAGACAGCTTTTTGGCCTATAGCTTCCGATTCAGCCATCAAATTTTGACAAGATTCACACAGTACTTGGATCTTACTTTAGATAACATTTGGTGAAAATTTGGTTGAAAAATTAGAATAGGGCTGCCAGCTATGGTGATTTTTGTCTCAACAAATTTGCGAATTTGCTCAGCAAAATAAAGCTTTTTTCCCTATAACTTCCGGTCCAGTGTAGAAATCAAAACGAAGTTCATGCAGTAAACGGACCCTAATATGAAGTAAATTTCGTAAGAATTTCGTACAAAATCATGAAAATGCTGCCAGCTATGACCATTTTTGTAATTTTGTGGAATTTCTTTAATGAGCGATTACGTCATTAAATTTGCAAATGGAAATGATCCTGCAATGAAAATTAACCACAAATATGAACGCTTTAAAAATTTGAAAAGTTTTGAGAGTGGTAGCCCTAAAACTCTTTTTACCCGTATACCTTCCAGCGCAGTGATTCAATCGAAACGAAATTTACTGGTTGGGTTTAACTTAACGTGAAGCAGATTTGGTATATATTTTGCTCTGCTGCTGACACAGGGTAACCAGCATTAGCCATTTTCGTAAATATTGCACCAACAGATGCTTGAAATTACATACTCATATGCAAAGCATTTGCGATAAAAATAAGAAACCAATTTTTAAATTTTCCGAGTTTTGAATATTTTTCGGATGGCAGCCTCAAACATCGTTTAATCGCTGAAACTTTCGATGAAGTCCTCCGATGAGAACGAAATTCAAAGGACAAGTTGATTTAAGTATGAGCTTATTATGTTAACTTATTGCTGCTTCGTTGGGAAAGTGTTGCCACCACTGAACATTTTCATCATTTGTGCTATAGTTGAGTTTTGTTGCTTTGGATAAGGAATGGTTGAAATGATTCTACAAAAAAGTGTATTACGTCTTTCCACATTTTTTTGTCACTCAAAGACAATTTCTTCGAAAATTAGTTCTCTAGCGGTTCTTATGCGCTAGACTTTTTTTATTACAAATGCTTTGCATATGAGTATATGTTGGTGCAATATTTACGATAATGGCTGTGTCAGCAGCAAAGCAAAATATGTACCAAATCTGCTTCACGTTAAGTTAAGCCCAACCAGTAAATTTCTTTTCGATTGAATCACTGCACTGGAAGTTATACGGGTGAAAAAATTTAGGGTTACCACCCTCAAAACTTTTCAAATTTTTAAAGCGTTAATATTTACTGTTAATTTTCTTTGCAGGATCATTCCCATTTGCAAATCTAATGGCATTAGCGCTCAGTAAAGAATTTCCACAAAATTACAAAAATCGTCATAGCTGGCAGCCCTTCATGATTTTTGTACCAACTTCCTACGACATTTGGTTCACATCAAAGTTTATTTACTGCATGAATTTCATTTTGATTTCATGACTGGACCGGAAGTTATAGGGAAAAAAGCTTTATTTTGCTGAGCAAATTTGCAAGATTTAGGAGACAAAAATCCGCATAGCTGGCAACTCTTTTCTAATTTTTCAGCTTAATTTTCACCAAATGTTGTCGAAAGTAAGATCCAAATATTGTGTGAATTTCGTTTAAATGTGATGGCTGAATCGGAAGTTATAGGCCAAAAAGCTGTTTTTTTTCTCAGTGATTTTTCAAGATGGTATCACTGCCACAGCGTTGCTTGCATTTCAAAATAACTTCTATCAGACCTGAACCTAATTAATACCAACATGTTCTGCAAATCTCATTAAGATCGAATAATCCGGTCGTCAGTTCTCGTGAACAGAACTTTCGAGTGCTGAACATAGAGGTAATTTGGTGATGGATTGCCGTTGTTGTGCAAATCGGAATTTAAAAATTTCAATTTGACATGATGGACAAAGGGCAAAATATGGTCAATATTGAAATACATAATTGATTTTTTACACGATATTTCAAAAAAATCGCATTTGTTGTTTACTACGCGCTTCATAAGTATGCTTATCTGTATTATATGCTTATATATTTTGCTGTGCTTCCCTTAGTCTCAAAACCACCATTATCAAACAACAATTTCGTTAATAAAGCCAGTAACAGATGACAGTAAATTTGGTGTTGCATTGATTGTAACTCGTTCCAACGACAAAGCATGGCAACAAATGTTGTGTTGCATTGATCCCGTTTTCAGTTACCTCTTTATCAATACCGCTTATATCTTTTACATATGGAGACTTTAAATTATCAACATCAAAATTCCAAAATCTTATTTGCTGCGAAAATTTTAGCAGGCTCCATTGACACAAATTACGCCAACTTAATTTTAGTACGACAAACGTGTCAGGCAGCTAAACTTTTTGCTCATTCCTCAAAATAGAACCAATAACGGTTGCAATATACCAGTCACTGTAATAAATAGACACTTTGATAAAACTCACTCTAGGTTTGATTTTCATTTATCTACCGCATCATTTAAACGACTTTTGCATAAGAATGACTAATTATACTTGTATATGGATTAGATGAAATTAATGAAATTAATCAATCAATAACTAGCTTCATTTAATAATTTCTTAGACTTGAATCCTATAATAAAATGGGTACACGTGAAATACAAAGTATGCAAGATTTTTATTTTCTGGATTATTTCCAGAGTCGAATTTAAGTTTGAAGACATACTGAGAAAATGGTCTAGGCGGGATTTTTATGACCACCATACCATTAGATGAACGTCCTCATTTCCTTTACATTACCATAACTCTTAACCTAAGTGAGCGTGAACAGCGAATGTCGAAATTCATATAGGTTACTCCAACACCGGAACGTTACTATGGCCTACTCGAGGCCAAAACTGTCCAAACAGGAAATAACCAACCCTCAGTATAAAATCTCGGACACCGCACTTACATTTAATCACGTACTAATGATTTCCCACGAATAATTGAATTTTTCATTTAGGAAGATTCCATTTTCGTTTTCAGCTTACAGCTAAAAAAGACCAATGCGAGCTTTTCTCGATTTACATTTCGGATGTGCCATGTAAGTATGTCTCGAAAGGTCGACTCGAGCTCCTGCATAATTTATCACGGGAATATGTTACGTTTGTATGTACGCGCGCTCTGGGTATCAAAAAAGGATCGCTTTCTCTTCAAGTGAAAGACGGGTTGGGTTGTCCGGGTTCAATACGCGAGGAGAGGGAGAAAATCGTGCTAGGAAACGGAAACAGAGCAGTTGGCAAAAGGACTTTTCGCATTCTCCCCAGATTACCACAATGTCAACTTTAAGGAGTATTTTATTCTAACCAAATCTACAGGGAAAGCCAAATGCAAAAAAGCAGGAAACACAAGCATAAAAATATTTATTTGCTTCGAATGAATTGGGTGGCTTCGGATGTATAATTGATTCCAAGCGTACCCTAATTTGCTTGAGAGCATTTCGTATTGGAGTTGCCTCCACTGAATTATATGAAGCGTCAAACATGGAGGCTATGTTGTATTATAATTGTATTCCTCTACGAGATTAAGTGTTTAAGAGCATTCGATTAACAATGCGTAAATAATAGAAAGAAAATATGTTTGCCTAGAGATAATTTCTACGCCCACAGAAATCCAAGTAAAGTTTATGCAAATATACCCAAGAGTAGTTTGTGCTTTATTTGACTGAAATTCTTAAAAGCACTTCAAAATCGGACAAAATCCTTGTAACTATTAAATAAATAAGTGGAAATAAAGCAGAAAAGGTTTGAAATGTAAATTCGACACAACATATATCACTTCCACTTCATAGACCGATATCTGGCTGGCCCAGAATGAGCATGTCGAAATACCAATTTATCTTGATACATGGTATTTTCTGTTCCGACCTTTGATATCAGAGGTTGAGAAACCAAATATCTTCTCTCAGGTCGATGTTTCTAACGCCCGAAATATTTTGTGTTATAGCAAAAGGATCTACAACTCAGAAATATGCTCGATTTCAATTTCTTGTCGGTTCACGACACAATAGACAATGCTAGGCAGTGCATAACTCATAGACCGTAACTGTTTAGTAAGAATTGCAACAACTTGAAACAGTAGCGTTTCAGTATCCTCGCACTGGATAAACATTAATCATTTCCGGCTCGTATTATTGATGGCCAGTATAGACATCTTTGAGGTCGTGCCAAGGCATTCCTTCATATATGTATACTCGTACTGTGTCGGCAACTTTCCTGTCAAAGGTGATATTTATTATGTGGATAATAGATTAGGACGGGATAACTTGTGCAATCTGGATATGATTTATAGATTGGTTGTCGATCGAAGAAGATTAGAGCCAGGTGATATTTATTGTTTTGGTATTTCTTAGTATATTACAATGCATTGATATGTGTAGCGAGCAGTCACATTTAATATATCTTTGATATGAAAGCTATTGCAATTTAAAGCTCCCTAGCCTTGAAATAAAATATGCTTAAATAAACGTATACTTTGACATAGTGAAAAGTTGCTCGCATCTGATGGCAACGCTTCTTTATGGTTTTCTGTGCTAATCTGGTAACTTCCACAGCTGCTGGTACAATGGTTTGGTTTTCAATGGAAATGCGAAGTACATGGTTGCTGAGTAATATTACTCAAATAATGCTAAAATAATGTTTTGTCAAATTCACAAAATTTTTTTTTCATTTGAGAAATACATTTTTATTAAGTTTTTTTTTATTGGATTTTAAAAGTAATTGAATTTACATGATCCGACGTTCAGTGACGCATGTGCGACATCTTATCGAAATGTTTTTCTTTAGTGCCTGGAGAGCTGCAATGAAAATGTCTCAATTCTCGTTCGAAGGACTTGCTTTATGTCATTGGAATTTGTTGGTTTTGTTGTTCAAACTTCCTGTTTCAGACGCCACCCGAAGTTCGCGAGTTAAAAGCCGGCGACTGGGCATAACACCGGCGCTCCATTAATTAGGTGTCACATTAAAGCTTTAATGGAGACTAGGCATAACACTAGCGCATCAGAAAATCGAAAAAATGTGGCAGTTAAACAATAATGAAACAATTCATATCCGCTTCTCCCATGTATGTATCCCTGCTGCCATAGCTAGCATTATCATAGAAAAAAGAAAAACAATAAGGTCAAGAGATTTTTTAATCCAACAGAACGTGGAGTCTCTGGAAATGACTTTATTACGGAATTTTCTCGGCAATTGTGTGAAAACAGCCCCGGTTATATAAGAAGTTGCACCATCTTGTTGAAATCACAAAGCGTTGAAAGAAATTTTTTTCCGTGTGGTTTTGGAGTGAAACACTCTTTTAACATCTTTAAAACTATGCCCCGACAATGCAGCTTGATGAAACTGCACATCAAACTGTGACTTGAACTGGATACAATTCCATCTCATCGAGTATCTGTAGGCTTGAGTCACTCCAAATTCGACAATTTTGTTTGGTGCATTTTCGATAAGATCAAAATGGGTCCCTTTAGACATAAAAATGCAGCTCAAGAAGTATTCATCCTCTATTCCATCCACTATTTGAATAATCTTCTGCTGCCTTCAGGTTGGTTGTTAGTTGAATTTTAGAAAAAGAAACTTTAGCGCACCAGAAGCGCTAGAAATACTAATTTTCGATGAACAATAGAAAAATCGTGCAAATTTCGTGTGCATATGCTACAACACGTGCTTCAACCTATTTCGAGTGAAAAACCACTTGTAACAATGCATTTTAACTCATAGAGTGGAAAGAATTTCAGGACTACCACTTGCCCGAATTTCAAGATTTAGGAAAGCCAAACACTACAAAACTTTGAAAGCAGCATAACATAACATCAGCAAAGAAAAAGCTAAGTGCTCGCAACACTTTACCAGCACTGCAACTAAAAGTCTCCCACAATTGCTTCACGTCGAAATCAAATAAATCTATCGATTTCGATTTTATCCGATAATTTCTTCGAAAGTTACAGGAATATTTGGGGTTAAAAACCGAAAGATAATTGGGACCGAAAGATTTCTAGAATTTAGAATATTTCAACATTGGTAAATTATTTTCATTGCAAATGTTCGCGATATGAATACTTAATGTAAGCATGTATTGATACGAAACTTGCCAAAAATGCCTCACGCTGGCAACCCTTCGCTAACATCAACACCTGCCTCACATTAAAATCAACATATCCTGCGAATTTCGTTTTGATCTGATAGCTGCATTGGAAGCTATAGGAGCACAAAAAAATTTAGGGCTACCAGTCTAGCTACCAGTTATTTATTTCTTATTGTCACTGCAAGATCATTACCGTTCAAAAATTTTACGATAAAATCGCTTAATAAAGATATTGCAAACAAATACAAAACTAACAACAGCTGGCAAACCTATCATGGTTTTTTACTCAGATTCCTTCTGAATAATGCCTATAATAAATTCCATTTATCATATGAAACTCGTTTTGATCTCATGACTGCACTGGAAGTTATAGGGCAAAAAGCTTTATTTTCCTGAACGAATTTTCAAAGCCCAAGATACCAAAATTACCAGCACCAACCGAAGTTTTCAACCAAATTTCTACATAACACGGTTAAGAGTAAGGTTTAGCTACTGTGTCAATTTCATGAAAATCTGGTAGCTGTATCAGAATTCATAGGGCAAAAAGCATTTTTTTTCTTTATAATTGCCAAATTGCTTCTATCAGACCTGGTCCTACTTTAGACCAATATATTCTGTGAATTTTAACTGTATCTGATAATTGGGTCGTGAATTCTCGTGAACAGAAGTTTTTGATGCTTAAAATATAGGTAAATTGGAGGAGGGTTACCGTACTAGTCCAAAATGAAATTTCAAAAGTTTTGCTTGGGTTAGTCAAAGCATAAGATTTCTATATAAGCTGGTTTTCAGTGTAAAAGTCGAACATTTTTCATTAGAGTCTACGGTTTGAAGATTTTCACTTTCAATACCTGCCCTAGCTGCAGAGTTGCGAGCACGTTCATAAAAAACTGCACAAGTTCACAACTTAGTAATATCAATATGGTCTTCATAATGATTTTGGTTTCATAATGATCTGATAATCTGGCCAAAAGTAATCGCAATTCAAAAATTATCAAATTTTCTCAATCTTATTTCAGGCGCCTAGCGCACACATAGGGTTGAAAATTTCGAAAATATTATCATGTTTGCATTTTTAACACGTTCAAAATTCATTCCATAGACATTATTTTCGCACGAGTTATTTGTTGACAGAAAAATAAGTATATTTAACATATCACTAAAATGGCCGCCGGCACGAAAGGGTTAAAGATTATTAACTTTTTGTGAGACTTGGCACTATTTTGCATGCACACCAGTGTATCCTGAAAATTTCAGTTCAATTTTCATTTCAGTTCATTTAAGCAGAAATGCTTCTTGATAAAACTCTAGGGTTGCCTTGTATGGCAGCATCGAGAGATTTCTGCGTCCAAACTGAAGGATCTCGACGATAAAGCCCTTATGTAGTTGTTCTACGCTCGGAAAAATTGTTTACGAGCCTTACTATAGACCATCTGCGCATAGGAATGCCGCTAAACGTACGCCTGAATTATCTGTGGACGGAAATCATAGATTTCAATCCGTCATAGCAGTGCACAATCCTAATTATTGTTTCATTGCCCTATCGCTCATTTTTGTTAAATATAAAATTAAAAAAATGGAAGCGATGAAAAAAGTTATTACATTTATCTGGTAGCGTTCCCCGTCTGCCACCCGGCATAAAACTAAAAGTATGACTTTTCTTACTAAAATCCAGTTTGTACCTGGTACCAACAGCCAAAAAGCAGCATATCTTTACATATAATGTGAGCTTGGTCGTCTGGGAATTATTTCAAATCCCCTGTTTGCCTTATTTATTTATTTATTTCTTTATAAACTGACAATTGTCCACGGAAATAAATATACAGTAGCTGAAGTTTATATCAAAATTAATTGCAATTAGTACTAGCATTGATACTTACTACATAAATCCTAAAGAGAAATGGTGAATTTTGTAAAAAAATTGGTTCTACAAATCTGAATTTGGAAGGAATCATTAGATCTTGTACTTCTTGCTGGTACCCCAATGAAACTCCCTGCAAAATATCTGGAGCATCAACGACCCCGTTAACTATGTTCAGAAAAAATGACGCATCATAGTAACATCTATGAGCCTCAAGTGTTTCCATTTTTAAAAGAGACAAGATGCTGGGATACTTAATGACCTCAAAGGAGATGTGAAGTCTATACGCAGTGTAACGTAAAAATTTGAGTTGAACCTTTTCGATTGACAAAAAAATTTTATAGCAAGGATTCCAAACGACAGCATTGTACTCCACTTTACTACGAACAAGTGAAAAGTATAGATTTTAGTGCCTGAATTGAAAATGTGTGTATTTCAAATTATAAAACCTAATATTTTGCATCCTTGTTCCGTGACACACACGGAAGCTCCACCGAAGCGTTTAACGTATCGGTTGACACACACAGCGGTTTTCAGAAGCGTGTATCGAGTCGGTTCAATTCCAAATTATATCCGAGAAACATATAGATGATTGTGAAAAAAATAGTCCTGTATACATATACATGTATATATATATATATATATATATATATATATATATATATATATATATATATATATATATATATATATATATGTGTACATATATATATATATATATATATATATATATATATATATATATATATGTACATATATATATATATATATATATATATATATATATATATATATATATATGTATATATATATATATATATATAGGCAAAATGATTCTAATGTAAATTTTCTTTGAAAATCTGTAGTTGCCTATTTTTAGATGCTAAGTACACACAAATGTTTCATTTTCCAATAATGCATCCTAGCCATGCTTCATACATTAATTTTCTTATTAGATGCTCATACCCATATCCCATGCGTTCATCAACGCATCCTGAAAATTTCAGCTCAATCAGATTTCGCAGCTATGAGCATATCGAAAAACGCTCGAAGAACCGAGTCGGTGGGTCATTTCTCTCGTCTACCGACTCGGTTTCGAAACCGAGAGGCGGTCCACATCGCGATGTGTGTCATCGCAATACTAAAGTAATGCACGGCTAAAACTCTCGGGAAAAGCTTCGTTGGAACCGCCGTGTGTGTCATTGGCCTAATATGATCCGTAAAACTCAAGGAAGAATTCACTATACTTCCAAAGTCTTTAATCAAGTAAACTTGTGATAAAGATACACTATTGATGGTGTATATATGTAGAAACGTAGATTTTGATTTTTGAAAGACAATATTTTGATTTCTGTCTACATTGGGCGATAAGTAATTTTGAACACAATATAGAAATTTAAATCTCAAGATGCCTCTCCACAAGCGGGGAATTAAAAACTCTCTTTGGGTATGGCATCCATTATATGTTACAACTAGCATCACTGCCAAGCCCCACTGTCTCGTGATGTCAAAATTAACGTTTTTCTGCAGACTTTACAGCTCATAAATTAATTTATAAAGCTGCCAAACGGCATGATGCCCATGATATGATTTTATTTTCGTCATTATAAAAATCATACTCATCTAGGTTATTGAGCTGCCTTTTGGATGCAGACAACGAACTCAAACTGGAACTTGGAATCAGAATTGCCGAAGAAGTCGAGAGCGTCATTGTTCCAGATTGTGAAGCCTGACACTGATCTCCACTACTTTTGGAACAAGTTTTTTCACAGAAACGCGAGAGTATTTTGGCTTTTTTGTGCGAGGCACGGTCTCTAGCTTTAGTATAAGGCTACAAACTGATTTTAAACACATTTGTGAACGACATCTAGCAAGTAGATTGCCGGTTCTTTCAAACGCTTCACCTCAAAAATCATGTCTTTCACCTTTAGGAACACAGATCTGAAGTAAAAATCACCCTATTAGTCTGAAATTCAATAAGGTGTTCTACAATAGATTATCTTTGCCTTGACGAAGCTGATTTAAAAAAAAATTAAAAGTAAAAATATTATATTGTGGTAAAATTGCGAAAATTACTACAGAATGTAAGTTCTTATTAATAATTCCCAAAGCACTATTTTGCTAAAAACTCCCGTCAGGATATTGACAATAGCTTCAAAATTGAGTTGTATAAATTTAAAAAAAATCGATTTTTGCCTTTCCCGATCTCTGTGTTTTTTTTAGCTTATTATATGTGTAGCTAAACTCTTCGTTATTTAAATCAAGTTTCTGCGCAGCAATATTGAAACCTCTTAAAAAAATTTCCTACAACATGGATGAGATTTTTTTACGTTGTAGATGGTAGCAAACTATTAAACCATAGTCGACACTACTTAAATCCATTTTACAACTTGGATTTGAATTCTGATCTTACAGTACAAAGTTTATGTCTTCAATGTCCGATTTATATTTCTTCTTTATACAAATCTGTTGTGACCATATCACACCTCAACATGCAACCTACTTTTGCAAAAGAGTGCTCCTATATAAATAAGTGTTATGTATATTTTTCAAAAGCGTGCAATAGTCCTGAATTATATTTGGAGCACTAAAACAAAAAAAAAAACTATTTATTCAACAAAAAACACTCGTCTGTCTACTCTATCTACTCTGATGTGCCAAATAGATATTGGCCGAGCCCAAGCGAGATCAGGCAAGCCCGAGTGTGTGGACGGTCCAGACAAGCGACTTTGACAGCACTCGCCGGCGCTCGTGCCACATCCGATCGAATTGGATTTTGAGCACGAGTCAAAGCGATTTCGGACGAGCTGTCAAATGCCGTCCACATGTTGGCGGTCTCGTCTGACTTCGGCTCGCCTGGCCTCGGCCAATATGTATTTCCCACATCAAACGACGTAATCTATACCAAGATGTCTATGACCCGTCTAAGTAATTGCATTAGATCAAGCTTATCCACAAAGCACTATTCATTTCGTTTCTTTGATTTTTTTTGTGGGATGTTACAATTTCTACTAGCCGGCGGCCATTCCCTTCCACTAATACTATTCTTTGATTAACTCTCAGATAGCCAATATGAATGGGCATAGAGGTGACACGTGCAATACATTCTATATCACACCACCAGTGTTTTGGGCCGATAAATATCGAAATTGCATTTCCCTCAGCGAACTCGAACTCAATGTTGGTTAACTGCAAAGGCTGATTCCATTAGGACAAGTGGATGGATTCCATCAAAAGTAATAGACCTTATTCAATTGAGGAGGTAGATTGTTTGACATACATATCATGCATAAATGTACATTCATTCCAGAGGAAATATTTGTGCTCCCATTGGCGAGCAGAATGGAGTCCAGTATAGTAGGTGACATTGCCAATCAAAGCTATCTGTATTGTAAGCAGGACTGAAAATCAGAATTTTGGATGGCCCTCTTCAACGCGGAATTCATTACACATCTGATTAAATCATGTTGCGCTAGGCACACGTATGTATGTTCGCTTCGAGAATGTTCTCTGTCTACTTAAACAAGCAATTAGGATCAAACGGTATGGCTAGTCTAAATGGACTCTTGAGAGCATAAACACTTCATCACTTGACCGTAAACAAACTATGTAATTCGAGGACAATAAAATTCAGCCCCAAACATCCAACCATTTACTAAGAGCCATAAACAAATGTTCCTGCCATCGAAATTCACTGCAAACACTCACTACTTCCAGTTTCTAGCACAGTAGTGTGGCAATCGAAAAAAACCCACTGTAGTCAAAACTGCGCGACAAGAACGATGCCAGGAGCGAAAGGATGCGTGGAGCTGTGTGAATGGTCTGAAATGCCTATATTTCAGGCCGTGAAAAGCCCCGGAAGAGACACATTTCGGCTAGGCTCGTTGAATATATAGTTATGCTGTGATGGAGGAATGGCATTGAATAGATCAGTGCTGCCGCACAAAAACATTGCAAATATTCAACTATAATGCCTCCAATCCCCATTATTGATTCAACTACATTTTATTAGCCTACATTATTTTCATCTCAGTTTCTGAAGAACCAAGTACCACAAATTGTTGCAAATTTTTCGCTAACTACATCGTGACCAAGAATTCTCTCTACGATAAAATATCGGCAATAATGGCATCTCGCACAACAACGGGAGCCCACCGAAACAATAGATAAAGTAGTGGCGAACAGCCATGAATGCCCTGAATAGATACCGGTTTTGCGACAGTAGAGATGGATTGTTGACAACTATGCGTTTACCATGCGGAAGGATGCTGTAATAAAGTTGGAAAAACTTTCGGAGGTCCGCGACGCTCGAATATGTAACGGAAATCGAAGTGCGACCTTCGTGTTTTTCCAGTACGTTGAGGGAACCCATGTTAAATCACATTCATGCCATAAAACTTTGAAAAAATTTATTATACCTAGTTGGTAAAGTTTACTGAAAAAGGAAGATAATCAACTTAGCATGTGTATAGTTGTGAAAAAATGAAGGACCTCAGCCGGGAGCAATTCGATACTACAGTTATTTTTTACAACGTGAGTTTAATTTGTCTTCGGGGGATGGTAGATATTGTTGCAAATTTTTTGATGAATTATGATGACGATGGAATACTTCGTATTCAGTATATTACTCTCAGAGGTAGCTGAGTTTTAATGATTTGAAAGCATGATTTTTCTAGTAATATAATGATCAAAGACGTAGACAACGTGTAATAGTAAATTGATATCAATGAAGTGCACAGCATTGATACGAAATAGGATTCTGAAGCATTGCAAGTTGTATATTTTGTAAAAGTTTCGAGTCTTTGTACTGGGTGGCGCGCGCCAGTTGTCTTATTTGGAATGACTGCTGTGAAGATCAATATAGTTGGATTGAGTTGGACGAGATTATTCGAAGAGATGGGTGGAAGATCTGTACTCCCACCCGATCCTATCTCAACAATGCAGTGAACGGTGGAAAAACACTTCATTTGCGTCGAGAAAACATATTTTTCACATGCTCATTGCATCATTGAAGTGTATCGCGCTACCCGATTATCGTTTGCTGTTCCTCCTGCGAAGCTCAATTGTGTCGTGGGGAATTGCATTGAGGACAATAGGAAATGTCGCATCGAAAAGAATAGCACCGGCACCGAAGAAAACCATCAAAACACTGAGAAACGTCGAGCGTGTTCGATCAGTAGTACAGAATTCTCTCAGATGCTGTGCTCGAAAGCAAGCAGTTATTCTTTGCATTTCAAGAAGTTTTCTTCGTCGAATCATGCAAAGTGACCTTCATTTGTATCCTTTTAAAATGATGGTGATTCAAGAATTTTCAGCGCAGGATTATCTAATGCGTCGAACATCTAGTAATGTTTGCCTCCATATCTCGTGATGCGGTTGTGTTCTTTTCAGAAGAAACTCATTTCGACATTAATTCCAACACTGAACTATTCACAGCCCCTAACATCAGTTCCAGAGTAGTCTCATCTCCGTACAAGAATTTTATTCAGAGAATAAAAAGAAAAATTTCCCCAAAGCAAAAAGTCCCGCTTAAACTACCAAACACTAGAAATCTCGATTGCTTTCCGAATACTGTTATCAAAAAATCATCTGATCTCGTTAACACCGTCTCTAAACCCGTGCAATACCCTAATTTTGTTCGTGGCGAAGTTCAAACCTCCTCCATTACCCCTGGTATTATAGTTACTGCCAATCCCTCGTGTGAACCAGTGACAACTGCGCCTAAGTTCCTTGACCCACTAGTGCCTCCTATAGTTAAAGCCACAATCAACTCCAGTGCTGATCTCGAAAGCAGGTATCTGCTTTCTCGGCTAAGGGATAAGAAAATCTATGAAAATGTTCACCCCTACCTTGCATACATGCACAAAAGCCACTGACTCTGCTTGTTTCGAGGGTAAAACGAAGACTCATCTGAAAGTCATGATTCAACAGGAAGGTCTTCCAATAGATTTTCAGGCTCTTCATACTGTTTTTGTCCGGTACCATGAGCAACTTGGCATAACAGCTGATCAAGTGAAAAAAGAGCTAAGCACCTTTGCCTCACATGTCTCAGCTAAGTATATTTCCTCCCTTCAAAAAGCAAGGAATTATTTTAAAAACTATCATTCCTAACAAGAAGTTTTCGTTAAACAGCCTCAAACTTTTTACCACAACTGTGGTGGTATGAGAGGCAAACTGAATAGACTCTTTCTTGATTCAAAATCTTGCCAATTTAATGTACTGACCTTCACGGAAACCTGGTTAAACAGTTCGCACACAAACGCAGAAATATTAGATGGTAACTGGACTATTTACGGGAAGGACCGAAACCATCTTTCTACTGGCCAAACTCGAGGTGGTGGTGTTTTAGTAGCTGTTCGTAACTCGCTATAAAGCGAACTAGTCAAAAACAGCTCAAATAATCTCTTCGATCACAAGGTTATTCGCATTTCCTGGTCCAAAGGTTTCATTTACATCGGAGTATTCTACATCCCACCCGTTTCAGACGAAGCCGTTTATGATGATGTATGCGAAGTGATTTCTACTCTAGTTTCATCTCTTAATGAGGAGAATAAAATTATAATTCTCGGTGATTTCAATCGCCCAAATTTAAAATTTACGGCCGATGAAACTGATAATAATCTAATTCTTTTTAATCTTCTTGAATCCAGCAATTTCAATCTAGTTAGTACACTTTATGGCAATGATTTGCAGCAAATAGCTCCGACACCTGACCAAAATGGAAATTGGTTAGACCTGATATTTACTAATAGCTACGACGATGTAGTGGCTAACTCAACTGTTGATGCAGAAAATTTTTTTGGCAACACTCTTCACCACTCTGCGTTCACAGTTGAGTTATTATCTACATCTGATATGTTCGCTTCCCTATCTTACAATAACTCTATTGTATATGACTTTCGCAATGCTGATTATAAGAGCATTACGGATTGTCTTCTCAGAGTTGACTGGGCTAGTAATTTTTCAACGCTAGAATTAGCTGATGCTGTATCATTATTCTATGAGTTGGTTTCTGACGCCGTTGAAAAGTTTAAGTCAAAGATTAAGAGAAAAGACAAAATATCTGAACCATGGCTTGATAGCAATCTAAGGTATTTGCGGAATCAAAGAAATAAACTTTACAAAGTAATTGCAACCAGCACTGATGTCAGAGATGATATCAAGGAAAAACTTAATGAATTAGCTCAAGAATTCCTGTCGAAATCCCGTAAAGCGTATGAGCGCTATGTTAATATCATGGGTGAAATATAATTCATGATCCTAAAAACTTTTTTTATTTCGTGAACACCAAACGGAAAACTTCCTCAAATATTCCCACCAGATATCATTTGTGAAATGTATTTAATTAGAGAGGAGATTGCCAAGGCCATCAAAGGGTCCTGGTCCTGACTTACTACCTCCTAGTTTCATACTCGAATGCATGGAGTCGCTTATCTTACCCGTGTATTTAATTTTCAACAAATCACTTTTCTTGTGGGATTTTCCCTTCCTTCTGGAAATCATCCCATCTGACCCCGATTTTTAAAAGTGGTGATAGGCGGTCAATTGATAATTACAGAAGTATTGCAACACTATCAGCATTGCCTAAACTATTTGAAAATGTTGTCTGTGATAAGCTCACTACTCTATAGAACCTCTTCTAAATGAACAACAACATGGTTTTAGAAAAGTCAGGTCAACTTCTACCAACCTCGTGATTCTCGTCTCAGATGTTCTCTGTGGCATGGAAAAAGGGCATCAAATTGATACCATCTACACAGACTTCAGCAAGGCCTTTGATGGTGTTGATCATGATATTCTTCGAATCAAACTACAGAAATTTGGCATCTCAAGTCTCTTATTAAACGAGTTAGACTCTTATCTTCGAAATAGGACGCAGTACGTTAAGTTTCAGGATATCCTATCCAAAAAAAATCGAAGATTTATCAGGTGTTCCACAAGGTAGTCACTTGGGGCCTCTTTTATTCAATATTTTCGTTTCGGATCTTTCTGAAGTTTTATCAGACATCCCTCACCTTTTTTATGCAGATGATCTGAAAACGTACCACACAATTAAATCGAAATCAGACTTAGTTTTCCTTCAATCGAAATTGCTTTCTCTTGAGCAGTGGTGCAAACAAAATAATCTCGACATTAATGTCAGTAAATGTCAAGTCATTAGTTTTTCCCGCAAAACCAGTAATATAAATTTTGATTACCGCCTCAATAATATTACAATCAATAATGTTGACAATGTCATCGACCTCGGGGTTACTTTGGATAAAAAGCTGCGTTTTAATTTACACTATGACAAAGTCTTAAGCAATTCTAATAAGCAGCTTGGATTCATCAAAAGACGTGCGAAGGAATTGAAAAACTTATGGGTCACGAAGTCTTTATACATAACTCTAGTTCGGCCATTGCTCGAATATGCATGTATTGTCTGGCACCCTACCTTTGATGTCCATAGCGATAGGCTTGAATCGGTGCAGAAGCAATTCTTACTATTCGCGTTGAGATATCTGTATAATCCTTACGAATTTGATAATCTACCTTCATATAGATACAGGCTAAGTCTCTTAAATCTATCAAGTCTATCTTCGCGGAGGATAGTCATATGCTCCTGCTTTACTTTTGGCGTTATTAGGGGCTTGATCAATGTTGTGTTCCTGTCCAATAAGATCACCTTCAACGAATCAGTAAGGCAGACGAGGCCCACACGTTTACTGAATGAATACCGACACCACAAAGTTTACGCCAACAATGAGCCAATCAATAGATATTGCAAAATATTCAATAGCTTCGCAAAATACTATTCCCTTACCATTTCGAGACCTAGGTTTAAAACTGACTGCTATGACTAAGGTGCTCACGTCATGAATGCCCTATCCAATTCCCTACCAAAGATGGTTATATTTTTAAAATTCTTCCAGTGTTGTGTATTATACTAATTTATGTAAATTGTTAGATATCAATTGTTAGTGTTTTGTACGCCTTGTTTGGTTGAAATAAATAAATAAATAAATTAATGGGTGCGTTCACAAGCAGAACATGCGATATTAGAGCGACAAGAATTTCAGGAAGCTTTACGAAAAACCCCTGCATTCAGATCGGATCACTATTTGATGCACAGTATCCAGATTAGGCATTATTGTCCCTTATATTTGTGGGAATTAAAAAAACTGTGGATTTAGAATAATATCTGTTTATGCGCCAGAAGTTTTTTCAGCCAGCTCTTGAAGAAATTTAATAAGACAACCAGTAGTTTCAAGATAGTACCACAACGCCCACATTGAAAGTGTCCATCGAGTTTCTGAGACAAACCTTCCGTGGACGGTTCATTTCTTTGAGAGGGGACCTCAACTGGGTCGCACGATCTGTTGACTTAACCCCTTAAGATTTTTTACTAATGTTCGAAGAAGAACATTAGTATTAAAATCACTTTGGCCAAAAATTCATATTTCTATATATATATATATATATATATATATATATA
This sequence comes from Nemotelus pantherinus, assembly GCA_963978885.1. NCBI lineage: Eukaryota > Metazoa > Arthropoda > Insecta > Diptera > Stratiomyidae > Nemotelus > Nemotelus pantherinus. Next base: position 78,232,821 of record OZ022265.1, on the reverse strand, counting down.
TATATATATATATATATATATATATATATATATATATATATATATATATATATATATATATATATATATATATATATATATATATATAAATATATATATATATATATATATATATATATATATATATATATATATACATATATATATATATATATATATATATATATATATATATATATATGAAGAAGAATAACGGTAACAAATATATATATATATATATATATATATATATATATATAGAAGAATAGTAGAAGAATAACGGTAACAAATATATATATATATATATATATATATATATATATATATATATATATATATATATATATATATATATATATATATATATATATATTTGTTACCGTTATTCTTCTACGGTGGTATTTAACAACTTTTAACTATCTTGAACTCCAAGTCGATAATTTCGGGGGCCTATGCTCACCGGAGATGGGGGTGGGTCGGGCGCCACTCGCTTCACGACCCCGAAATTACGCTTACCGACGCTCGGAAGCGAGAAAATGCGATGGTTTCGCGCTAAATGTAGAGTGCAAAAATACACGCTAGCGGTTTCCAGAAAAATATCACAACCGTTTATTGACGAAGGTTTTAGATTCACACTATTGTCATTTACGCACTATCCTAAAACGGCGCCGTCGAAGTTAGACTTTAACAACTCTAGTAATTTTCTCTATGTATAACGTCTACAGTTACTTGTTATGCAAATTTCGATATTAAGGAAAACTTAGCCCACTTACAACTTAAAATCTTCCCTCGGTGTACTCGCCACGATTCGCCTGATTCAGTTCCCCTTCACACGTAACTCCACACTAACCCCTTCAGGAAACTCGATTTCTTCTTCAACCCTTTTCGCTCTACAGCTTCGATAACACAAACCACTCGTTCTTGTCTGGTCTTCGTTTTCTTCTTCAAAACCCCTTTTCGCTCTGCAGCTTCGACAATCTACACCACGCGTTCTTGTCCGGTCTTCGTTTTATTTTTCAAAACCCTTTTCCGCAGTCGTCGCCCTTGATATCTATTCTTTTTCGATTCGCCCAAATGACCCAGCTTGTCTCTCGACACGTATATGGAATGAAATATATATATATATATATATATATATATATATATATATATATATATATATATATATATCATCAAAAAATTTCAGTGAAAAAATCTCAGGAACGCGCCATCCGATTGAGCTGAAATTTTCAGGACACATTGGTGTATATGCAGAATAGTGCCAGGTCTCACAAAAAATTAATAATCTTTAACCCTTTGGCGCCGGCGGCTATTTTAGTGATATTTTTAATATACCTATTATTCCGCACACAAATAAGTTTTGCAAAAATAAAGTTGATGAAATAAATTTTGAACGTGTTTTAAATGTGAATCGGATATGTTTTTTGGAATTTTTTAACCCCATGTGTGCGCTGGGTGCCTAAAAACTGAACGGGAAAACTTGAAAATTTTTAAATTGTGATAACTTTTGACAAAGTTATTCAATCATTACGAAATTTTCAAAACATACTGGTATTATTTAGTTGTAGATTTGTGTAGCTTTTGATGAGCGTGCTAGCAACCCTGTAGCTAGGGCAGGCACTGAAAGTGAAAACCATCAAATCATCGTCTCTCTTGAAAAACTGCGGCTTCTTCAAAAAAAAGCCACTCATATGTAAATCTTGTGCTTTGTTTACATAAACAAAAAAAAAATTTGATATGGTATAACGGGCACGCCTGGTAACCCTTGCCCAATTTACCTATATTTTTTATTAATTATGAATTAATTGAAATTTGCAGAATGTATTGGTCTCAAATAGGACCAAGTCTGATAGAAGTGATTTTAAAATGCGGGTGATTCTGTGCCAGTGGTGCCATCTTGAAAAATCACTAAAAAAGATAACTGCTTTTAGCCCTATAAATTCTGATTCAATCGTTCGATTTTGACGAAATTCACACAGTAGCTGAACCTTATTTAATACCACGTTTAGTATAAATTTGGTCGAAAAATTCGGTTGGAGCTGCTAGCTATGATAATTTTGGTGTCTTAAATTTGAAAAAATAAAAATATGGAAGTGAAAACATTAAACCATTGAATTTTCAAAAACTGTCCGTTTCTTACAATAAAACCAATCTGTATACAAATTTAATGCTTTATCTACACGTTCAAAGTAAAACTTTGGAAATTTCATGTCGGACAAGAACGGTAACCCTTTCTCAGTCAACCTGTATTTTTAGCATCAAAAACTTCTGTTCACGGGAACTCACGAATCAATAATCAGATACCATTGAAATTTACAGAATGCATTGGACTTAAGTAGGACCAGGTCTGATAGAAGCGATTTTGAATTGTGGGCAACTCTGTGCCAGTGGTGCCATCTTGAAAAATTACAAAGAAAAAAAACTGCTTTTTGCCCTATGAAATTTGAATAAGTTACCAGATTTTCATGAAATTGACACAGTAGCTGAACTTTACTCTAAACTCTGTTTGATAGAAATTTAGTTGAAAAATTCGATTGGTGCTGCCAGCTATGGTAATTTTTGTGTCTTTGGATTTGAAAATTCGCTCAGGAAAATAAAACTTTTTGCACTATAACTTCCAGTGCAGTCATGAAATCAAAACGAATGTCATACAATTAATGGAACCTACTATAAGCATTATTCAGGCCAAATTTGGTTGAAAAGCCACGATAGAGTTGCCAGCTATTGTTGGTTTTGTGTTTGTTTGCAATATCTTTATTAAGCGGTTTTATCGTAGAATTTTCAATTGGTAATGATATTGTAGTGACAATAAGCAGCAAATATTAAGCTTTCGATTATTTGAAAAAAACTCGCTGCAGGTAATCCTAAATTTCTTTATACTCCTATAACTTCGAATGTAATATAACAACGTGAAGCAGATGTGATATATTTTTGGCTTTGATACTGGCGAAAGGTTGCCATCACAAGTCGGTTGTGCTACTTTTGTATCAATAAATGCTTACAGTAGTATTCATACCGGAAACATTTACAATGAAAATAAATAACTGATGTTTCAATTCCCAAAGTTCTGCAAATTTTTCGGATCGCAGCCCCAAACACCAACTTCAGTTACAGTGCTGCAGGCACTGAGCATTTTCTTCATTGATGTTATATGAGATGCCGCTTTCGAAATTTTGTGAAATAAGCAACTGATAACGAATATAATTAACCCGTGTTTTGCTCTCATAAACGTTGAAATTCATGCCAGTGGTAATATCTGAAACCTTCCACCATATGAGTTATAATGCTTTCTTGAGACCAAAGTAGAACGTGGCGTTTGAAACAGTTTGGACGTAATAAGCAGCTCATGTGGTGGAATATGCACTTAAAACCTGCACGATTCTTCTACTGTTCTTCGAACATTAGTGTTTCTAGCGGTTCAGATGCGCTAGAGTTTTTTTTTCTTGTTGGGGTATCTGAAATCAAAGGTCTAGGGCAGCTGTCCTCGAATCTCGGAAGCACTACAGGGTTACATTGGAGCTGAAACAGCCATTATGCCCGTCAGAATGTTCCAAAATGTGCCAGAAAATTTTAAAAATGGCTCTGCCAGTGTGCGGCTTGTGAAGAACGGCATTTGTCCAACACAGCTTTTAAATGTTAATAATTTTAAATCTTCAATATTGTACTAATTGCAAAAAACAACAAATAGATTATGAATTATTTTCAATTTTTCGCATTCCGAAATAAGACTAGTGCCACAATACGCTGCGAATTTATGCATTGCTTTCTTTAGGAGAAAAAAAAAGCGATTCATCTATTCAGAAAATAATGGGTCCTATTCTGAGAGTCACCTCACGTGACGAATGAGATGACTCTCATGATTTCGTATTCTGAGAGTCACGTGAGATGACTTCAAGTGACATTTTCGATCTGTCGGCTATTCCGAGAGTCACGTGAAGTGACGTCACGTAAAGTAAGATTTTCAGTCACTTGATAATATCAAGTGACTGTGGTCAGAAATGATAATAAATTGATATTTTGAGTAAAAAGAAGAAGGATTTTTACAAAGTTTGCATCGTGAATCATGAAAAAAAGTAAACAAATCTTATTTTGAAGATAATTTTTAAATATTTTTATTTGAGTAATGCGATTAAACTCAACTACGTGTTCGCCATAGCCATTAGCCGTTTTCTGATAAATTGTTGGCTCATATGTTTGTGATTTGGTAGTTACGTGTTAATTTTTGGGGTGTTTTATGTTTGATTGGTTGTTTTTGTTGCTGTCGTTTTGAAAATGAAGATGGCATTGACACATGTCTACAATCATTTCACGCCAATTTAGCATGGGCAGCTCATTATTTCGAGCTAAAAAGTGACATTTGGTGTTTCAATTTGAAAATTGAATTGTGCAAATGTGTTTCCAATAAGAAAATCGATCGACAATTTACCAGCAAAGTGCCAGCCTTAAAAAGTAAACCGTGAAGCTAAATTTTGACAAGTCTCCATTATCTCGTCATTCTTTCGAGCGAAAATTTTGACAATGGAGAAAAACAGATACACAGCTTATTCCTGACGGATAAAATGTGGAGAATATCAATTTTCGATCTATCTTCTTATTGGAAAAACAAGCGACAATTTGAATGCCTTAAAAGACTGATGGAGAGTCATCCACGAAGCCTGAAGCACCACAGCGAACACATAAAAATCATTTCTAATATTCACCAATACTTCTTCCTAATCACTATATTTATAATCTTGCATAGCAAGTTTAAGTATACCTGGTACACTTGTAAACACCGTCCTCTTATCTATTTCACTAATCATTTGATTACCCCAGGAAATTTCCTGTTTGCGTTCGATTTTCCTTACTTTCCATTTGAATTTATTTTTTACTAATGTTATACATATATACATATATATATATATATATATATATATATATATATATATATATATATATACATACATACATATATATATATATATATATATATATATATATATATATATATATATATATATATATATATATATACCTATATATATATCATCAAAAAATTTCAGTGAAAAAATTTCAGGAACGCGCCATCCGATTGAATTGAAATTTTCAGGATACATTGGTGTATATGCAGAATAGTGCCTCTTTAACCCGTTGGCGCCGGTGGCCATTTTAGTGATATTTTAAATATACCTATTATTCTGTTAAAAAATAACTTTTCCAAAAATAAAGTTTATAAAATGAATTCTGAACGTGTTTTTAATGTGAATATGATAATGTTTCGAAATTTTTAACCCTATATGTGCACTAAGTGCCTAAAATGAGATTGGGGAAAATTTGAAAATATTTGAATTGCGATAACTTTTTACTTGATTATCAAACTATTATGAAACTTACAGGACGTATTAATGTTGTTAAGTTGCACACATGAACGTGCTAGCAGCCCTTTAGCAACAGCAGACACTGAAAGTGAAAACATTCAAACCATCGAATCTCCTGAAAAATTTCCATTTCTTACAAATAAAACTAACTTATACACAAATCTTATGCTTTATCTACACGTTCAAAGTAAAACTTTGGAAATTTCATGTCGGACAAGAACGGTAACCCTTTCCCAATTTACCTATATTTTTAGCATCAAAAACTTGTGTTCACGGGAACTCACGAACCAATAATCAGATGCAGTTGAAATTGACAGAATACATTGGATTTAAGTCTGATAGAAGCGCTTTTGAATTGTGGGTAATTCTGTACCAGTGGTGCCAGCTTGAAAAATTACAAAGAAAAAAAACTGCTTTTTGCCCTATGAATTCTGATTCAGTTACCAAATTTTCATGAAATTGACACAGTTGCTGAACCTTACTTTAAGCCGTGTTTGGTAGAAATTCGATTGGTGCTCTCAGCTATGGTAGTTTTTGTGTCCTTGGTTTTGAAAATTCGCTCAGGAAAATAAAGCTTATTACCCTATAACTTCCAGTGCAGTCATGAAATCAATACGAATTTCATACAAAACATGGAACCTATTATAGGCAATATTCAGGCCAAATATGGTTGAAAAGCCACGATAGGGTTGCCAGCTATTGTTTGTTTTGTGTTTATTTGCAATATCTTTATTAAGCGATTTTATCGTAAAATTTTCAAATGATAATGATGTTGTAGTGACAGTAAACAGCAAATATTAAGTTTTTGATTGTTTGAAAAATTTTGCGGCTAGTAACCCTAAATCTCTTAATATCCTATAACTGCGAACGCAGTCAATAGATCGAGACGAAATTCGCAGGGTAGGTTAATTTCAACGTGAAGCAGATGAGGAAAAGGTTGCCAGCACGAGTTCTCTTCTCACAAAATATGCAATACATTACTTGTGTTTTTCATTACTTTAGATTATCACTATTTACTTCTTTTCTTTTTTTTTTTATAGTGCTTCCCAGACAACTGATTTGTTGGTATAAGGGATAATTAATAATAATTATTTTCTTGTTTATCATTTTTATAGCCTTTTCTCGACTTTTGTTTTTGTAATCAATTATCCTTTTGTTACCATCAAGCATGAAAACCACGATCTCGACCCTTCGTTCCTCGGCTGAAAATTTGCACTGTTAAAATTTGCACTACGAAATTTCGCACTGCGAAAATTTGCACTACGAAAATTCGCACTAAGAAAATTCGCACTAAGAAAATTCTCACTGTGAAATTTCGCAACTACGAAAATTCGCACTGCGAAAATTCGCACTGCGAAAATTCGCACTGCGAAATTTCGCAACTACGAAAATTCGCACTGCGAAAATTCGCACTGCGAAATTTCGCACTAAGAAAATTCGCACTGCGAAAATCCGCACCGCGAAAAATCGCACTGCGAAAATCCGCACTGCGAAAATCCGCACTGCGAAAATCCGCACTGCGAAATTTCGCACTACGAAAACTCGCACTGCGAAAACTCGCACTGCGAAAACTCGCACTGCGAAAACTCGCACAGCGAAAATTCGCACTGCGAAAATCGCACTAATAAAATTCGCACTGTGAAAATCGCACTACGAAAATTCACACTGCGAAATTTGGCACTTAAAAAATTCGCACTTCGAAAATACGCACTGCGAAAATTCGCACTGAAAATATTTCGCACTGGACTGTGAAATTTTCGCACTGGAATGAGAAAATTTCGCTCTTTTCAGTTTTTAGAAAGAAATGTTCGCTCTCCAGTGCAAAATTTACGCCTTCCAGAGCGAAATTTTCGCTTTTTAGAACGGAATTTTCGCTTTCCAGTGCGAAATTTTTTGCATTTCAGTGCGAAATTTTCGGTTTCTAGTACAAAATTTTCGCTTTCTAGTTCGATATTTTTGCAGTCCTGTGCGAAATTTTCTCATTGCAGTGCGAAATTTTCGCTTTCTAGAGCGAAATCGCTATGTCGATAATGCATTTTCAAATTGTGCGGAATTAATAACACAATAGAAATCTTGTTTCCAACTGTGCCGATATTTTCAAAACGCAGCTCACAAAGAACAGCAATTAACAGAATTACTATATTTCAATCACAACATAGTTTCTCAGTACATATTTGTATCTATTAGCCTAACAGGCTGGATGAATCTGCAATCCAACATCGCACGTACATACAACTAGCATCGTACCCATAAGAACACTTTAAATCATTCGTTGTCGTGAGTGGATTTAATATCTTCTCCGGAAATATAAGCTATTGAGTTTTTCATTCAAACCTCATCATCAAAATCAAAATATCGCACCATTAACACCCCAAACGCCCTTCTTGAAGATGCCCAATTTGACATTGGCTTAAAGGCAAATCACTCACAGTTGTCACCAGCGCGAAAATGGGTTAGTAAGCGACATGCGCAATGGATTACCTTGTTTTCATTGTATCATGGTTTGAGCTGATTACATCGAGTTTTGTGGAAAAACATCAAGAGTACCACTGAACGCATGAAAACCAGAAATGACTCAAATTCCAACAAGACGAGGTGATGTGATTATACAACCGACGATGTCGGAACGGCTAATCTCCGAAGCTGCAGCATAATTGGGAAGGGCCATATAGAGACATTACCCAGATAGACGACGTAATCTACCGCAGGAGCACCGAAAGCCGAAGGCCAAAATCAAGGTCGTGCACTTGGATCGTCTTACCCCATACCACAACCCCGATGCTACAAGACTGGGGCGGGTGCAATAGCTATTCGGGACCAAAAAATGTAAGGCGAAGCTAGTGTTACATGGATTGTATGACAACTGTGCCAATTCATTCAATGACAGTACAACACAAAATAAATACGTAGATGGACAATTTCAAATTTGAAAGTATAGGTCGCGTTTATTTCGCATTAACAAAAATAATTAATTATTTTATTTAATTACGATGCTTTCATTATTTCCTTGCATTTCCTTCAAAAAAGCCCTATCTGCTTTGTAGCTATGGTTAAACTTTCATTCCGCTTGAAGGTTTCTGCAACATTTAGAAAAACACAAATCATTGAATATCTCAAAAGTTCTAAAATATATATAGTACCTTTGTGCTTAGAAGAACGCCAAAAGTCCCACGTAAAATTTGTGTATACATTTTTTGTATGCTGAGCAATTTGCCAACAAAAATTCAAGTGAAACCAAAAGCTAACGAAATATCTAAATAAACAATTTTTTTCGTGGCCTTTGACCTTTAATCACATTATGATTACAATAGATGCATTTTTTTTGCATCCGGAGTAGTACAAGATAGCGGTTTGCGCGAGAAACAACAACAACATCCAGAGTACGAACACTTGTCAATTCAGTGGAGCTCGTACTCGTGCACTGTGTGGAACGTATTTCAATAATTGATGTCAGCTTTTCGCTGCAGTGATAAATTCCCCAAAATTATCCTGTCAATCTAGCAGCCAGGAAACATTGAAACGGATGAGTATCGATGAGTATGATTAAAAAATCAATGCTGTCAACAGAACTCTCATCCTATGAGTCGAAATATACTTCGATTACGTTTTAAAAGGAAATTCACATCATTCTAATTTTCTAGGTAGACATTTGTTATTTCAAAGTTTGAATTTTGAATTTTGAACTGACAAATGTCTGACAAACAAACTGCTGCCATCCAAGTAGGAATGAAATAAGCTCGCATGCAAAAAAACGCAGCTAAACAATAAACATTAGTCAAATATTATTTACAATAAACATAATTTCGTTTAAAAATCTTCTCTTGGATTTATGTCGTACTAATAGTACACATATAATTTTCGGACAACATTGAAACTTAAATCAAATTTCTTTCTGCAATCCTTTGGTTGACTCCAAGGTCTTTTGTATATGCGTCATTTCGAGTCTTGCCGCTCAAGGATAGAAAAGCACATTGCCTTTCAGATCACGTGCCAGAACAGCTGTATTGCAGGCGACGTGATGCTCGTCCAACTCCGAACTTATTTGAATTTACGCTTGTGAAGCAGAGGATAGTTTGATGTCCATTGAGGACAGTACGGACAAGACAGTCGGACACTAATGAAGAATCGTAGACCTTTTTATTTGAATCTGATATGAAGTTAGAAGGAAGCAGATGATACTTATATTAATATTTCAATAAACTTCCGTTGGGTACGTGATAACAGGACAACTGGAACTTAATACGATTGTTTTTAGGTCAATATTCTTTCAACGTTAAAATAGTTATTTTCTCAATGTATGAACCTTTGAGTGATTTTAGCGGGAAGAAATAATTCAATGCTGTACATAATTGAGTTACATGTTTATTAACACAAAAAGTTTAATTTTATTTAATTTTACCAAACGAGGCAACATACATTAACAATTCAATACAACAATATAACAACAACCTATATATTTTTTTTCCAACTCATTAATAAACAAAATACATCACAACTTTTATTTTAGTTACTTTACTTTACTTTAATATATTTTATTTTGATTTAAGCTAAATTGATGGGCAAATTAGATGGGATTAGGATGTTGATAGGGACTTTAATAAGTTTGTTCTAAAAGTATGTTTAGAGATCCCCAAAGCCTAGTTGCTGCTTATAGAGTTGAAAATTCTACAGCACCTATTTATGGGCTCGTTATATGCATAGTTAGTGTGGTGATTGAACTCCTTGAGCAGAGTTGCATACCTAGTCCGTCTTGGTTGATCATTGAAAATAATTTTGTTGGAGAGAGCTTCAACATTGACTGCACCACTTATAATATCAAAGGTTAGGCATGCACTTAACAGTGTTCTTCTAGAAGAGAGAGTCATTAAATTAAGAAGGATCAGTCTGGTTTTGTAAGAAGGAAGATGTTGGAAGTCCTTTGGATCATAGAGGTCCCTCAAAGCGAAAAGTAAAAACTGTTTCTGAACAGATTCTACTCTCTCACTATGTAGCTCAAAAACTGGGTTCCATATTATGCAGACATAGTCCAATAGAGGACGCACCAGAGTGATATATAATAACTTGGTAACCCATATATTCTTGAACTCTTTAGCACGTCTCTTAATGAATCCGAGCTGTTTATTAGCCCTGGCAAGGATTTTGTCATAGTGGAGATTGAACCGCATCTTGTTGTCCAACACTACCCCGAGATCTATAATATGATCAACCCTATTCAATATGGTGTTGTCAAGGCAGCAAGAACACTTTTTGATCGTATTCTTACGGGAAAAGCTTATTACATGGCACTTTTTAATGTTAAGATTCAAATTATTCTCATTGCACCACTGTTCGAGAGATTGAAGCTTGGATTGTAGAAGAATTGCGTCAGATTGCGTGTTTACGCTGTGGTAGATTTTTAAGTCGTCTGCATAAAAGAGATGAGGTATACCAAGCAATGTCTCAGAAAGATCAGAAATGAAGATGTTAAAAAGCAGGGGATCTAGATGACTGCTTTGCGGTACTCCAGAAGATGCGAAAATTCTTTTAGATAAGTGGCCCTGGAATTTAAGAAGCTGAGTTCGATCGCGAAGATAAGACTGGAGCCAATCAAGAAGAGACCCTGATATACCAAAGTTGGGAAGCTTGTATATTAGAGTTTGATGGTCAACCCGGTCGAAAGCCTTACTAAACTCCGTATAGACTGCGTCAATTTGACTTCCTTTTTCCATTTCACAGAGCACATCAGAGACCAGGATTATGAGATTGGTAGAAGTCGATCTACCCTTAAGAAATCGATGTTGTTGCTCATTTAGAAGAGGGTCGATTATTTCAGTAAGTTTTTCACAAACTAACTTCTCAAAAAGTTTGGGGATAACATATAGAATAGCAATCCCCCGATAGCTATCGACTGATCGTTTATCACCACTTTTGAAAATAGGCGTAAGGTATGAAGATTTCCAGAGAGGTGGAAAAACACCTAGGGAGATGGATTTATTGAAAATCATGTGCAAAGGTGTGATCAATTGGTCCGCAAATTGCACGACGAAGGAAGGAGAAACCAAATCAGGGCCTGGTCCTTTGCCGATTTTTAGTTCATGAATAGCTTCAATAATAGCCTCTTGTGTAAAAACGAACCCGGCGATAAGAGGTCTCGCGGTGATTCTTGCAGACATAGTAGAAGTGGAGGTTTTTGGCAAGCAAAAAGAATTTTGAAAGGGATCAACAAAAAAGTTACAAATGGCTTGTGGGCAGGAAGAAACCATGTTACCACGGTACATCGAACAAGGATAGCCGGTTGTTTTACGTTTCAAGTTAACTAAATCGTAAAACTTCCTGGGATCACTAATGATTTTTTTCCCCTATTGAGTTAACATAGAACTCATACGCTTCGCGATATTTGATGGAAAATTCTTTGGATAGCTGCTCGTATAATCTGATTAGACCCTCATTAAGCAAGCTTCCATTCTCTATAATCTCTATATCAGCATACTCATGCAAGTTTGCTTAAAAGAAGCTTAGTGGTTTATTTGCAGAAAAGAAGCAAAAACAATATTTAAAGAGAGGAAGCAAAAACATGCACTATACTCCCAGCACCAATTTAACTAACATATGTAAAACTTTCAATTCAATTTCGGAAGTCGTGGAAAATCTATAATTAGTAACAGGTTAGCAAAGATAAAATGAGGATACTAATAAACTAAGTCAGTTAGACAATATGAGCAAACGAGATATTTTTTTACCAGTTTGTGATTTTTAAGTTACCCTTGTAATTCTATCAACAAATGACTTTCGAGCAAACTAAGCATGCAAAACGAATTCTGATTGGGTTTCAAAAATGACCATAATAATACATATTTTGAAAATTTTAGATGAAATGTGTGCATTGGGAACCTAAAAACAGACAGAAAATTTAAAACATTTCTTATTGTCAGGGGCGGATTTACCCTTAGGCTGAGTAGGTTGGAGCCTAGGGCGGCAAATTTTTGGAGCGGCGTATTTTTTCATGACCAATGTAGCAAGCCAAGTTAAAATAGCCGGATTACTATCCAGACCGTTCAACATCTTTAATAGGCTCCGACAAGGGGATGGTCTGGCCTGCTCCCTCCTCAACCTGGCGTTGGAGAAAGCAATTCGAGACTCTGTCACGTCAACCAGAGGGACTATCGTCACCAAGTCCTGCCAGATACTGGCTTATGCAGATGATACTGCGAAAAATTTGCGGAACTTAGGGAATTGAAACATTGGTTATTTATTTTCATTGTAAATGTTTCCGGTATGAATACTAACTGTAAGCATTTATTGATACAAAAGTAGCACAACCGACTCGTGCTGGCAACCTTTCGCCAGTATCAAAGCCAAGAATATATCACATCTGCTTCACGTTCTTATATTACATTCGAAGTTATAGGACTATAAAGAAATGTAGGGTAACCTGCAGCGAGTTTTTTTAAATAATCGAAAGCTTAATATTTGCTGTTTATTGTCACTACAATATCATTACCAATTGAAAATTCTACGATAAAACTGCTTAATAAAGATATTGCAAACAAACACAAAACCAACAATACCTGGCAACCCTATCGTGGCTTTTCAACCAAATTTGGCCTGAATAATGCTTATAACAGGTTCCATTAATTGTATGAAATTCGTATTGATTTCATGACTGCACTGGAAGTTATAGGGCAAAAAGTTTTATTTTCCTAAGAGAATTTTCAAAACCAAAGACACAAAAATTACCATAGCTGGCAGCACCAATCGAATTTTTCAACCAAATTTCTATCAAACAAAGTTTAGAGTATGATGCAGCTACTGTGTCAATTTCATGAAAATCTGGTAATTTATTCACATTTCATGGGGCAAAAAGCAGTTTTTTTTTCTTTGCAATTTTTCAAGATGGCACCACTGGCACAAAGTTGCCCACAATTCAAAATCGCTTCTATCAAATCTGGTCTTTTTTAAGTCCAATGCATAATGTAAATTTCAATGGTATCTGATTATTGGTTCGTGAATTCCCGTGAACAGAAGTTTTTGATGCTAAAAATATAGGTTACCTGGGAAAGGGTTACCGTTCTTGTCCGACATGAAATTTCCAAAGTTTTACTTTGAACGTGTAGATAAAGCATAAGGTTTGTAAACAGATTGGTTTTATTGTAAGAAACGGAAATTTTTAGGATATTCGATGAATTGAATGTTTTCACTTCCAAATTTTTATTTTTTCAAATCTAAAACACCAAAATTATCATAGCTGGCAGCTCCAACCGAATTTTTCAACCAAACTTCTATCAAGCGTGGTTTAAAATAAGGTCCAGCTATTGTGTGAATTTCGTTAAAATCGAATGATTCAATCAGAATTTATAGGGCTAAAAGCAGTTATCTTTTTTAGTGATTTTTCAAGATGGCACCACTGGCACAGAACCGCCCGCATTTCAAAATCACTTCTATCAGACCTGGTCCTATTTAAGACCAATACAGTCTGCAAGTTTCAAATTATTCTGCTCATTGGATCGTGAGTTTCCGTGAACAGAAGTTTTTGATACTAAAAATATAGGTAAATTGGGCAAGGGTTACCAGGCGTGCCCGTTATACCATATCAAATTTTTTTTTGGTCTATGTAAAAAAAGCACGAAATTTACATATGAGTGGCTTTTTTTTGAAGAAGCGGCATTTTTTCAAGAGAGACGATAATTTGGAGGTTTTCACTTTCAGTGCCTGCCCTAGCTTCAGGGTTGCCAGCACGCTCATTAAGAGAGAGTTGTACATAAATGTACAACTAAATAATGTTAATATGTTCTGAAAATTTCGTAATGATTGAATAGCCCGGTCAAAAGTTATCGCAATTTAAAAATTTTCAATTTTTCCCGTTCTCTTTTTAGGCACCCAGCGCACACATGGGGTTAAAAAATTCCAAAACATTATCCGATTCACATGTAAAACACGTTCGAAATTCATTTCGTTACCTTTATTTTTGCAAAACTTATTTGTGTACGGAATAATAGGTATATTAAAAATATTACTAAAATGGCCGCCGGCGCCAAAGGGTTAAAGATTTTTAACTTTTTTTGAGACCTGGCACTATTCTGCATATACATCAATGTGTCCTGAAAATTTCAGTTCAATCGGATGGCGCGTTCCTGAGATTTTTTCACTGAAATTTTTTGATGATATATATATATATATAGAAATATGAATTTTTGGCCAAAGTGATTTTAATACTAATGTTCTTCTTCGAACATTAGTAAAAAACGGGCGGCTGCTAAAATTCAACAAACCCTACTACAGTCTGTAAAGGTTCTTCAAGTCCCGAAATCTTACCCGAACAACAAAGCTACTTCTGTACAAGACCATGGTCCTGCCAGTACTCATGTGTGGATCCGAGACTTGGGTGCTCAGCAAAAGGCACTCTGACCTCTTAGCAGCGTTCAAGAGGAAAGTCTTGCGGAGAATCGTTGGCCCCATATGTGTAGAAGGGCGATTCCGGAGGCGCTACAACCATGACTTGTACGCTATCAATGGATGATTTTACGCGGGGATGATAGCTCACCAGTAGCAAATGGCTTTACCAAATTTCTTCAATATCTTCTATCGGATAGGATCATATTGCTAACTATCACGCTGGAGAAGAGCTTTAGATTGTAATGATGACTATTTTTAAGATGAAGTATTTTGTATTTTCTTTGAATACATTTATGTGTTTTACTATGTACAAAACTGACCATCTCAATGCCACTACTTAGTATCACCGAAAATTGAAATAATTTAAATATAAGCGTAATTCAAAGGGTTCTCGTTTCCATTGAAAAGTGTTCACAATATGAGAATCTTCACCTCGAGGAGCATATTACAAAATACATTGTCAGCAATCGTAAAAGTGTGAGAAAACGTAATAGAATACTGACCTTTTTCTTTTAAAACTAATGTCCACAGTTCATTTTGTTTCAGTAACATTCCTTAAAAATTATTGCGTGACAAGTAACAGCTACTGCCTACAAACAACACATCAGCTGGAAAAAATAGCTTCAATATTAAAGGGAAAAATGTCAAAATGGAATGTAAAAAAGATTGAATGTTTAAACGAATGGAAGTTTTCATAAAAAATTTGGGGCATACTTATCCTTCTATTTCACGCTTCGTAGCTCAAGATGAAGAAAATATTTGTCGGTCCGGCAAAAGGGACAAGAACGATAACTCATAATGCTATCGGCGGAAAATGCCATTGCAACGTACCTTTTCTGGGACTGTGGTGACAATGGCTGTTAGTTTGTATGTAAGTACGAGCAACGCAATGGCTAGGTATAACTTTCAGCGTTAATAATTTAAAGGAACAGATAAGAATACTTGATTCAAGTTTAAGGAGAATAAAAAATCATCCTTTCAAAAGCTAAAGAACATCACTTGTTCTGAGTGTATTTTGCGAAAGAGTATAATGCTAATGATCTGGAAATTATTTTTATTTTTTGTAATTTCTTTATTTCTTCAACCAAAAGTGAAATGAATTGTAAACCATTATGAAACCGGTGATGCTGAAAAATTGACGGACTGGAAGGAGCAATACAAACTTCATATCAGATATTTTGCGTCAGAGGGATCAGCTAAAACTTATTTATCTTCAACAATAAGAAACTAAATGACTATTTAATAAGTATGGGCTGTGTTTTGGAGAAGATGATAGCATCAGCTAATTTATAATTGCTAAAATCGAAAAGTACTTCTGTTTTATATAGTTTCAAAGAACAAGGAAAAATCTTTGATTTCAGCAATGGGTCAGTTTCATTGCTATTCGATAAAGAATTGAAAGGATGCAACACCAGCAGACATATTTGCTTTGAAATTGCTACGCTGTCACAAAGAAAAGCAGCCCTCATGGGAAGGGCTGCTCAGAGTCAAACTGATCAGCCAAAATTCAACCGTCGTTGGATTGTCATCCAAAATCTGTCTGTAGCCTCAGTGCCAGACATGTCAGGAAACATTTCAGAAATATTTCCAAAATATTTCTTAAATATATCCGACACATTTGCTCGCAATTCAAGTCCGGCCCAGCCATATCAAGTCAAAATTATCAAGCAAAACGCGCCAATAAGACAAACAGCTGTGCAGCATTTTGGACGTAGGTATCACAGTCTTGACCAGCTATAACTACTATTCTCCGCCCTACAAAAATTAACTTTTCGCAAAAATATTGCTTACAAAATTAACATCCACCATGGCAGGCCATTTTTTGCTAATGTTCGAAGAACATTAATATTGAAATTGATTTGCTCAAAAATTCATATATATATATATATATATATATATATATATATATATATATATATATATATATATATATATATATATATATATATATGTATATATATATATATATAAATATATATGTATATATATATATATATATATATATATATATATATATATTCATATATATATATATATATATATATATATATATATATATATATATTCATATATATATATATATATATATTGATATATATATATATATATATATATATATATATATATATATATATATATATATATATATATATATATATATATATATATATATATGTATATATATATATATATATATATATATATATATATGGGCATTTCAGGTGAAGCAGACAACGAAAAAAATTTTCTTTGTCAATGACGTCTGGTTGCCGAGCTATGGACCTTCGAATAATTGACGAAATCTTTGAAAGGTTATTTTGGAAGCCGATTCTGAGATTCGAAAAAAATCTAAAATATATATAAATAAAAAAAAAAAATATATATATATATATATATATATATATATATATATATATATATATATATATATATATATATATATATATATATATTAATATATATATTCAAGATGTGCTAAACTGCTCTTTTTACTGAGCAGGGATCGCAGAGAGCAGTGATCGCAGAGAGCAGTTTAAGCAAAGAGCAGTTTAGAGTAGCAGCTACTTTAATCGCGATTGCGATCACAGTTTCGTGTGTAGAAAAAACTGCTCGCTTCCTTTGATTGCTCATTATTAGTGTTTGCTCGTTATCTGCTCATCGCGTTCGATTATTATTTTCCTCTGCCTGTGCTTGATACATTGATATCTAGGTTGAGATTGCAATCGCATTGTGTGCTCACAATGCGACCAGTACATTTCCCCACTTTTAATTTAGCCGATGATGTTGTAGTCGTTTCGATATCATTTCATCGAATTCTGTAAAAAAACTGATTCAGGGTCATCATGTGGCTCGCTTTATTGAGCATATATAGGTTCTGATACTTTATTTCGAATATTTTTGGATATCCAACGTTAATTTCTTGTTGTAATGTGCCCAGAACATGTTTATTTTGAAACAGATGCTGTTTAAGCCTAGAATCTAAGAAAGCGCACAATGCAACATTTTCGTTAGTTTCAAGATCAATAATCAAAATCAATAAAAATGCAATAATTGTTCGGCAAAAGTTTGTACATTTTTTGCTTTTCCTCCAAGAATTGGTTTTTGCAGAACGCTTTTCGTTTAGATTGGCAGATACAGGGATGATTTGTCTTGCAGACAGATGGCCTTCACTACTCATTTCTCTCGTAACCTGCTAAAAAGGAGTAAGAAGTGTGAAAATTTCAAAAGCTATGAACCATTCTTGCTTGGTAAGCAGTTGAAGGTTTGTTGGATTGAAATTACCAAAACTAATTCTTACCGCTTCTTTCATCGTTATGAAGCATTCTATCATCAAATATGTTGAATTCCAGCTAGTTTTAGCGTCATTCATTGCAAACAATGGTTGATTCCCTAGCATAAGCTGACTTTTGTTCTTCATGAAGCTTACAGTCAGGGGCGGATTTGCCACTAGGCCCGGTAGGCCCGGGCCTAGGGGCGGCAAATTTCGGGGGCGGCAAATTTTCGATTTTTTTTTTGGGGCTGCCACTGTTCGATTTTTTTTGGGGCGGCAGTTTTTTTTCTGTCGTATATGTACATATATCTGAGTTGAATGAGCATAACACCTCAAGCCAACCGAATTCTCTAAAAAATCAATGCACGCAAAAATTCACCTCTGATGTTTTTTTCCGGACATTAAAAAGTTTGGCTTATAATAAAAAGTAAAAAGTACCTCGAAAGCATTTGAAAATATTTAATGACCTTAAAAAAACATAAAAATATTCTAAAAAAAAACCCAAATAATACCTCTTCAATTTAGAAAAAGCTTATCACAGGTAAATATGTGCGTGCATTGATTTTTCAGAGAATTTTTTTTTTATTATTATAGTACAGGGTATATCAACTACATGCGAATCTCTTTATTTTTGACGTGTTTTTAAAATTGTACCTCATAACTGAAATTAATTTCTATTAAAAAAAATCTATAAAATTAAATCTAGAACATCATACGAGGGTGGGGTGAAAAGTTTCCGGCCTGACCAAGAGATGGCGCCACTAGGTCTACTTTTGCAGCGACGTCCTATAGTACCATTCCTTTTAAGCTTGTATGCACAGTTTCAGCCCAATCGCTACGTTAGTTTGCGTTTGAGAGCACAGTGCGCGAGACACTTCCGTTTTTGCCTTCTTTGAAGTTGGTTCCCCTTTTCCAACCCACTGTTTTCACTGTTCTTTATTTTGAGGAGTGTAGTAGTGGACCTAAGTCTCATCAGCAGCTACGAATCGACGCAAAAATTTGTTTGGATTACGCCTATACAGCGACAAATTGTCGGTAGAAATTTTTTTTCGAATCAGTTTTTGGTCACGCGTTAGCAAACGCGGCAGCCACCTTGCACACAGTTTTTCCATACTCAAATGGTTGTGCAATATATTTTGCACACGTTCAGTTGGCATTCCACAGGTCTCAGCTATCTCATGCACTTTCAACCTGCAGACTTCCAACAATATTTGATGGATTTTCTCAATCATTTCTGAAGTTGTGACCTCAACGGGACGTCCTGAGCGAGGTTCGTCAGAGGTGCTCACACGACCCATTTTAAATTCAGAAACCCACTGCTGAGTAGTTGAATATGATGAGGAGGAGTCCTCTGTGTTGAATCCATCTCTTCTTTTATTTGTTTTGGTGTAAAACCTTTCAAATAGAAATTTTTGATAACAGCACGTTTTTCCATTTTTTCCATTTTCACGAAATCAACGGAAGCGTCTCGCGCACTGTGCTCTCAAACGCAAACTAACGTAGCGATTGGGCTAAAACTGTGCATACAAGCTTGAAAGGAATGGTACTGTAGGACGCCGCTGCAAAAGTCGACCTAGTGGCGCCATCTCTTGGTCAGGCCGGAAACTTTTCACCCCCCCTCGTAGGTAAAAATATTTCGGGTTCATCCTTAACTAATACCATATCAAACATTCATTTACAGTAGTCGAGTTCATAGTTGATCTCCAGTCAAGTGCGGAATAGTAAATTTACTTATAAAAACTCTAGCGCACCTGAACCGCTAGAAACACTAATGTTCGAAGAACAGTAGAAGAATCGTGCAGGTTTTGAGTGCATATTCCACCACATGCGCTGCTTATTACGGTCAAATTGTTTCAAATGCCACGTTTTACTTTTGTCTCAAGAATGCATTATAACTCATATGGTAGAAGGTTTCAGATATTACCACTGGCATGAATTTAGACGTTTATGAGAGCAAAACACGGGTTAATTATATTCGTTATCAGTTGCTTATTTCACAAAATTTTGAAAGCAGCATCTCATATAATATCAATGAAGAAAATGCTCAGTGCCTGCAGCACTGTAACTGAAGTTGGAGTTTGGGGCTGCGATCCGAAAAATTTGCAGAATTTTGCGAATTGAAACATCGGTTATTTATTTTCATTGTAAATGTTTCCGGTATGAATACTAACTGTAAGCATTTATTGATACAAAAGTAGCACAACCGACTCGTGCTGGCAACCTTTCGCCAGTATCAAAGCCAAGAATATATCACATCTGCTTCACGTTGTTATTTAACATTTGAAGTTATAGGAGTATAAAGAAATTTAGGGTTACATGCAGCGAGTTTTTTCAAATAATCGAAAGCTTTATATTTGCTGTTTATTGTCACTACAATATCATTACCAATTGAAAATTCTACGATAAAATAAAGATATTGCAAGCAAACACAAAACCAACAATAGCTGGCAACCCTATAATGGCTTTTCAACCAAATTTGGCTTGAAAAATGTTTATAGTAGATTCCAGTAATTGTATGAAATTCGTATTGATTTCATGACTGCACTGGAAGTTATAGGGCAAAAAGTTTTATTTCCCTGAGCGAATTTTCACAAAAAGACACAAAAATTACCATAGCTGGCAGCACCAATCGAATTTTTCAACCAAATTTCTATCAAACAGAGTTTAGAGTAAGGTTCAGCTACTGTGTCAATTTCATGAAAATCTAGTAACCAATTCACATTTCATAGGGCAAAAATCAGTCTTTTTTCTTTGTAATTTTTCAAGATGGCACCACTGGCACAGAGTTGCCCACAATTCAAAATTGCTTCTATCAGACCTGGCCCTACTTAAGTCCAATGCATTCTGTAAATTTCAATTCTATCTGATTATTGATTCGTGAGTTCTCGTGAACAGAATTTTTTGAAGCTAAAAATATAGGTTAACTGAAAAAGGGCTACCGTTCTTGTCCGACATGAAATTTCCAAAGTTTTACTTTGACTGTGTAGATTAAGCATAAGATTTGTATACAGATTGGTTTTATTGTAGAAATTGTCATTTTTTAGGATATTGGATGGTTTGAATGTTTTCACTTCCAAATTTTTATTTTTTCAAAATGAAGACACCAAAATTATCATAGCTGGCAATTCCAACCGAATTTTTCAACCGAATTTCTACCAAACGTGGTTTGAAGTAAGGTGCAGCTACGGTGTGAATTTCGTCAAAATCGAACGATTGAATCAGAATTTATAGGGCTAAAAGCAGTTATCTTTTTTAGTGATTTTTCAAGTGATTTTTCACCCGCATTTCAAAATCACTTCTATCAAACCTGGTCCTATTTAAGACCAATACATTCTGCAAATTTCAACTAATTCTGCTCATTGGATCATGAGTTTCCGCGAACAGAAATTTTTTATGCTAAAAATATAGGCAACTTGGGCAAGGGTTACCAGGCGTGCCCGTTATACCATATCAAATGTTTTTTTTGTTTATGTAAACATAGCACAAAATTTACATATGAGTGGCTTTTTTTAAGAAACGACATTTTTTCAAGAGAGACGATGATTTGGAGCTTTTCACTTTCAGTGCCTGTGATAGCTACAGGGTTGCCAGCACAATCATCAAAACGTACACTTATCTACAACTAAATAAAACAAACATGTCCTGAAAATTTCGTAATCATGGAATAGCTCTGTCAAAAGTTATCGCAATTTAAAAATTTTCAAATTTTCCTGTTTTCTTTTTAGGCACCCAGCGCACACATGGGGTTAAAAAATTTCAAAACATTATCCGATTCACATGTAAAACTTGTTCGAAATTTATGTCGTCAACTTTATTTTTGCAAAACTTATTTGTGTACGGAATAATAGGTATATTAAAAAAATCACTAAAATGGCCGCCGGCGCCAAAGGGTTAAAGATTATTAACTTTTTGTGAGACCTGGCACTATTCTGCATATACACCAATGTGTCCTGAAAATTTCAGTTCAATCGGATGGCGCGTTCCAGAGATTTTTTCACTGAAATTTTTTGATGATATATATATACATATATATACATGAGCCGTTTATTTTGAAAGTGGCATAAGTCACTTTGTTTTTAAATCGAGATAATTAAGGTTTTGCGTTTTAACATGTTTAAAAATATAGGTGCCGTGCCAACTATCGAGAAGATTTACTTGTATTTGTTACCTCTGGATACTTATATTTGTTCTCAGAGTAAATAATTTAGTATAGTCATTGAAAAATCACCATTTTTCATTACGGAAAGTGACTTATGCCATTTTCAAAATAAATAGTTTCGAAAAACTACTGACTTGTATTAATTTTGTTCGATGTATTTTTGACTAAAGTGATGTTTTGAAAAGACAGTGATTGAAGATTGTTGATGAATAAATCAAATAAATAATAATAATAAAGTATATTATGTATTTCATATAAAGGTTTATTCAACAACAAAAATTATTTTAGTATTCATAAAATACAAAAATAATTATTACATTTCAAAACATAAGTAAAAGTTATTCATAACTTTAACGTATTTCATATGAAATTGCATCAGTTCAATTTAACCGTCGTCATTAATATGGGTGATTAAGTCCTCGGAAATCATATTTTGTTTCAGAATTTAAAAATAACTATGGTATATTGGGGATACATAATGTAGCAAATCTATCATGTCTTTAGATTTTCCTAAAGTAACAGGACGAGGACCAGCGTATAAAAGTGTAATTTCCATTTGTGAATAACGCCTAAATTTTCCTCTTTTTGGTGGCAAATCGAATGTTAGAAATTTATCTTTTTCATCTAAAGTTAGTTTATAAAACATTTTATAGGGAATATCATGGTAAAATCTTAATTATATCCACTCGTTAACATGTTATCATTTTTACACTTTTCAAGATAGAGATTATACATTTTCCTAATATTTAGATCTGGACTTAAATATTTTCTGCAGGGATTATTTCACTTTGTGTAATGACTAGGAAAGGCAGGGAAGCTTTGAATATGCTCTTTGATAGCTTTTTCAAGAGTTTCTTCCGTTTTTCACCTGGAATTTTCAGATTTCCCACGCAAATCTTCTCCAGGAACATCTTTTGTAAGAGCTCGAGCTAGTCGTCGTTCTGAGATATAGAAAGTATTCAGAAAGAATTTTTTACAAACCAACTCACTTGCATTTTCACATGTCAAATAATATTTAAATTGGCATTGTCTTGGTTTTGATTTGTAACTCCTAAGTCTTCTCTTTTTAGGTATTTCACGCTTAACTATAGTATTTAGAAACAAATTTTGCTTCCCGAAGTTTGGTAACTTCCAAAATTTATCAAAGATAAGTTGTCGATCAAACGAACTTATTTTATCGGCACAATTTTTCAAACAACAAGACTTAACTGCAATTTTTTGGGAAAAATAATTTTGGAGTTTGTTGTTTCATACTTTTCACCGCTATTTCTTTATGCTTATTAAGGTTTTGAGTATAATTTTTCTCGTTTCTGCATCCTCTTTTTTGTGCACGATGACTTTCTGTTCCCTGTGTTGTGTTGGTTTCTTTTTCTAATGACTCCATAGAAGTTATTTCTCCATCTGATGAAACCACTCTCATATGTATTTTTCTAACGTTAACGCTTTTTCGCATTACAGGGAATATTTCTATAAAATAATAATGTGCATTGGAATTTTATAACTAAAACAAGTATGTTTTACCTAATTCACTGTCTGATAACATCATATAAAAATAATTTTAATAATGCTAATGATGTGTACTACATTAGATATCACTATAATATAACTCACTTATGAAAATGTGTCAACTGATCAAAACTTTTTCTTTCTCTTCTCCACTAAGCCCCGCAATTCATTTGCTGAGTACAGTGGCTTACGCCACTTTCAAAATAAACATGTTTGTTATACCATTAATTAGCGAAACTTCTCTCGAACAAAATTCTAATAGTTCTGAACAAATTGATTTAATTTTTTTTTTTTTTGAAGAGATACCGTTAAATTGTAATTGATGTTATCATTAACTTGATTTTTTTGAAAAAGTGACTTATGCCACTTTAAAAATAAACGGCTCATATATAGAAATATGAAGTTTTGGCCAAAGTGATTTTAATACTAATGTTTTTCTTCGAACATTAGTAAAAATATGAGCGAAGACGTTTGAGTTATATGTTTTGAACTGTTAAAAATTGGTATTTTTGGATTCTTTTTTTTAGGTACTTTTAGGTTTTTTGCCGTTTGTGTATTTTAATAATTATTTGTGTGTATAATAGCAACAATAGGGAATTTTAACGAACGAACTGGTGCCGGTTTTGCTCTGATATTCCTTTTTTGTGAGCTCGAGCGCAACGAAAAACAGCGAAGTATTCTAGGGAATCGAAAAAAATCGCGCATGGTTACATATGATCTAATTCATGAAAAGGGCGACAAATATTTCTGAGGCTTAGAGCGGCGAAATGGTCAAATCCGCCCCTGCTTACAGTTCATCTTATTTTTTTAAAAGTAGCTCTCAATATATTTTCATCACTCAGATCTTGCTCAACATTATTTCTATTTGACAAAAAAGAAGTTTACACACACAAATTTAGTGGGGTTTTTCTACGCCAGTTTTCAATGCTTTGACAACAATTGGAGCGTTGCCGGCGATAGTTATTTCTACTTTGTCAAGCAAACTCCATGACATCAGCGTTTTCCGTAGTTTATAGCAGCAAACGACCAAACTTAATGCGCTCAAGGAGAGAAGTATGTATTTTGAAATCATCGTCTATACAATGAATTGTAGCGCCTATATAGTCTTGGTTTTTTTTTTTTTTTTGGGAAGTCCAACACACACGATAACCTGTAAATCAATTTTAAGTGGCATTTATCGAACATCGAATCCAATAATATGGACGACCAGTATTTTCAGTTCGGTATTTGATAATTCGGAGCTAAGTATTCAATGAGCCCCTTAAAGCCTGCGCCCTCAACGATTGAGGAGGACTGATAATTTTTAATGAATAAAGTCTTTAACAATTTGTTTACCCGGTCTTTTTGCTCCGTCGAAAGAATTCGCGGTTTAAAATGTTGAATGCTCTACTGCTTCATACTTATCCTTACACTTGACTGCGAAACCACGACTGCACTTGTGATCGGAACCTGATCTTCAGTTTGTGCGATCGAATCTTGCGTTGCAGAGCTTCAATCACCTTCGACTGAATGGATGTACCCGTGCTTGTAAAAGCAACAGGATTGTCAATTTCTCTCGAACTACAACTTTATGATGTCTCACAGAAAGGTGACGCTTCATGTTGCTTATTGAAGTTTTGTAAGACAAAATTTGCTTATAATATAAACACTGAGCCACTTTACTGTCTACTTTTTCAAAATGTGACCACACATTATTAGTTGCCTTATGCTCCATTTTCAACGATTGTCTTACTCACTTCCGATTTCCTCACAAAAAACCCTGAACGATAACTAATAACTGAAAAATGTAAATCATTTTCCGACTCATTTATATATCACTATCCTACGTATAATGTAAGTAATTATATATTCAGACTTTTGAGTTAAAGGACTTAAAAAATGTATTGCAGCAATAAAAATCCATCCCTTAGAATCTCAAAAGAAAATTCTTTGCTATCATATCCTTTACTCTTTTTGTAAGCTTATTATGTAGGGAGATGCAAAAATAAAGAAAATGCATCTAGAAATATCAATCCAAAACCATCAGAGCAATAAATAATCAAAACTCCCAAAAAATCCAAAAAGTACATTCTTTATTATCATACCCAACTAGCGATGCATGCACATATATGTCCATCTTAGTATCATTAAAGTATGTCCAAACCATTGTAAGAATCCAAAGATGAAGCTTCTTAAAAAACCCAAAAATAATTTCTTATTACCACACCCATATAGACAGACATACCGACGGTAGACCGCAACACAACGACAAACATCCTGTTAACACTAAAGAATTTAATAAGAACAATAATGATAACAGAGAAAGTTTTGGTTCCGGCCAGTTGAAAAAAAATAATAATAGCTCCGATCAATGGAGACATAAAGGTAATTACTCGGGACAAAATAGGCATAATAACCAAAATAACTATAGACCAGAACGAAATCATTCTTCTGGTCAATATCGAGATCCTATGTTCAATACTTCCGGTCAGTTAAGGAACGCTCATCAGCGTCCCGAACCGATGGATATAGGTCAAATTAACGAAACTACCGCTGAAAACATTATAACAGAAGAAGTTCATAGCATTGAGCCCGAGTTTTTTCTCAACTAGGCCTCGGAACTAAAATCTTTGCTTATCTAACCATTGACAAAATAAAATACCTATGCTTAATTGACACAGGCTCTACTATGAGCATAATTAATTCTAGTAGGGTGGATTGTAGTAAGTTCAAAGTATTTGAACGAACCCAAATGAATTTGCAAACTATTAACAATGTGACGGTTGAAATTGTGGATCGAATAATAACAAGTATACCATTAGAATTCAATTATGATAAAAAGGGTGCAACAAGGTGGTATAAACGAAAGTTGGATAATAAACAATACGACATCCTTATTGGTATGGATTTATTAAGTAAAATTTGTAAAAATATAGACTTTGAAAATAAACACATGATCCTTAACAATGATAGTCAAATCCCCATATTTTCTCTTGAAACCAAAACAAATTTTGATTGAATCCAATAACAAAGAAATAGACTTAAGCCACTTCAATTCAGAGGAGGAGAAACAAATCAAAAACTTACTTAATAAATTTAGCCACCTCATTTATAAAGATGGAGACGAATTAACTAATACCGAGTCCATCTGCCATGAAATAAAAACAACCACTGAGCAACCTATTCACGCTAAACTTTACAGACTTCCTCCTAAACATGAGGAGGAAGTTCGAAAACAGGTTCTAGAAATGGAGCAACAAAGTATAATCCGTAAATCAAATAGTAGATACGCCTCC
The DNA here is from genome assembly GCA_963978885.1 of Nemotelus pantherinus. Classification (NCBI taxonomy): domain Eukaryota; kingdom Metazoa; phylum Arthropoda; class Insecta; order Diptera; family Stratiomyidae; genus Nemotelus; species Nemotelus pantherinus. The sequence continues at coordinate 78,205,902 of OZ022265.1, read as the reverse complement.
CCCATTGTCGTGGTTGCTAAAAAAATCGACAACTCGGGACGGCAGAAATTTCGTCTTTGTGTAGATTATCGTAAATTAAACAAGATTACGATAGACGACAAGTATCCTCTGCCAAACATAGATAGTATCCTGGATAAGCTCGGAAGAGCACAGTACTTTACTTCTATTGATTTGGCCAAGGGATACCACCAAATTAAAGTTCACCGTAATGATATTCCAAAAACTGCATTTGTAGCCCCTTGTGGATTATACGAATATCTCAGGATGCCTTTTGGGCTAAAGAACGCACCAGCGACGTCCCAAAGGCTAATTAATGACATACTCCGGGAGTATATTAACAAAATTTGTGTCGTTTATTTGGACGACATATTGGTGTTTTCAACTAGCCTCCAAGAACATATTAATTCTTTGACGTTGATCTTTAAAAAACTAGCAGAACACAGCTTAAAGATACAATTTGGCAAATGTTCCTTCATGAAAAAGAATATAGAATTTCTAGGTCATATCTTAACTCCGGCAGGTATGAAACCTAATCCCAACAAAATAAAATGTATTGAAGAGTACTCCTTACCCAAAACGGATAAATAATTGAAAGGGTTTCTAGGTGTTACTGGTTTTTACAGGAAATTCGTCAAGGACTATGCAAAAATTGCGAGTCCCATGATTAAATACCTTAAGAAAGGGAAAAGTATAAACACAAATGATCCGGAATACATTGAAGCTTTCGAAGCACTAAAACGTAGCATAATTAAACACCCAATCCTTAAATTCTCCGATTTTTCGAAAAAATTCACGTTGTATACTGATGCAACTAATTATGCGTTGGGAGCCGTACTAACGCAGAACGAACAGCCAGTCTGCTATGCGTCAAGGTCCCTCAATGATCATGAGAAAAACTATTCGGTAACAGATAAAGAGTTCTTAGCTATCACATGGGCAGTAACCTATTTCCGACCCTATTTATGGTGTAACCGGTTTAATATCATTACCGACCACTTACCCATTAAATATCTGAACCAAAAATATTCCGGCAAAGAATTCAGTCAGAGAAATCAGAGATGGTTACTCAAATTACAGGAGTACCAATTTGACATAGGATATTTAAAAGGTAAACAAAACAAGGTCGCTGATTTCCTGAGTAGGATTCCTGAAACCAAGGATGAAAGCCCGATTGATAACGAATCAGTAAACGCACTAACAGATAATACCACTATTCACTCCCAAGAAGAACAACATCTAGACCACATACCGATAAAAGAGACTATAATGAACAAATACAGGACCCAGCTTATTTTCGCCTACGATGTAGAAAACGAAATAAAAACATTACATAATCGAAGAATCATTTATAGCGACATGACGAAAGGTCGAGATCAATGGATAGGCCTATTAAGAAGATATATTACGCCTGGACAAATTGGAATTTTCATGAATACAATAAAATACAACAATTATTAATACAACTCTTTAGCCAACAAAGTAAAATTTAGTTTGTTAAAGGTACTCTACGAGCAATAGAAATGCGAACATTAGAAGAAGCACAAAGAAACATATCTCTTTATCACACTCAAGAAAGTCTTCATAGTGGAATTATCGAAACTTATCATAATTTAAAGAATAAGATTTACTACCCCGGTCTCAGCAATGAAATCAAAAAGATAATCAATAACTGTAAGACATACTTAGAAACAAAATATGAATGGAAACCAATTAAAATGAAATATAAAATCAGTGAAACACCCACAGAAATTAATCAGATCCTTCACATGGATGTGTATTACTTCACAAAACAACCTTTCCTTACCCTAATAGACAAGCTGACAAAGAAAGCGTATGCCTATCACATGCCAAACAGGCATTGGACAAAGAAAGTAGAAACATTAGAAGATTTGGGAAGCCAAGAAAACTTGTGGCTGAAAATGAATTCAATTCTTTGAACTTACAAGACTTTTTAAGAGAGCAAGAAGTAGAACTTCATCTCACAACCCCGAATATACACACTGGTAACAGTGATATAAACAGGTTCCACAGTACATTACAAGAAAAACTAGTATCAATGTGTAAGTTAGATTTAAGTATTATCCAAAAAGTACACCGAGCCGTAAACAATTATAACGGTAGGTATCATTCAACAATTAAAATGACACCCGATCAAGCCATGCAGACTGAACCGGCGCGGCTCAAACTATTAGCACAAAACAGGAAAGAAAAGGTAATTGATAAACTAAATAGAACTAGAGAAGACTATGAAGAAAATAGAAATATAATCCCAGTTAAGAATTATAAAAGAAACTATTATAAAAATGAACCTAGATATAGAATCAAGAATAGGGGAAGAGATCAGCCAATTAATATTAAAATACCACGTAAATTTACAGGTGACGACATTAGTGTTTCACACACTAACACTACTAGCTCTAGTGCTGCTACAAACCAAAGCGGAGTTGACATTACACCAAATAACGACTGAAAATGGATACATAATGATAAATATGGGACAAACTGAAATAGTACAGGACACTAAGACTATACTCCATATCATCAACATAGACGAGATCAAACAGACAGCCGATTGCTTGAAAAAACAATATTAAAACTGTACATGCTGATACCGATCCAATAATAAAAAAAGAACTTACAAACATCTATGCAAAAATTAGTGCTATACAGCCACGGAAAAATAACAGACGAAGAAGAGGACTGATTAACGTTGTGGGAACGATTCAAAAATGGCTTTTCGGGACTATGAACGAAATAACAGAAATTGTAAAGATTGATGATCACTCCATAATCTGCAAAAACATGAATAACGTTGAACTCGTTAATCAATGTGATGACCGAAAACTAAAACTAAATGGAAATTATCTTATCACGATTAATTATTGTACTATCCAAATTTTAAATCAAACACTCACTAATTCAAAGGAGAAGTTCGTAGATAGATTTTTCTATTCAGAAAACTTATCAAATTACAATTTTACCCAGCAGTTAAACTTTACAAGGATTAGGTTAAAAAATATTGATAATTTAGAAAATATTGAAAGATTAGTATTTCACAAAAATGTACACTACGCTGCTAGCTCATCGATCACAATAATATTAATTTTCATAATTGTTCGGATTTAGCCTAAAATTAAAGAAATATTAAAATTTGAAAATAATATACAACAAAACTTACCTTAACCTGTCACTGACAGATGACAAACAAATCAGCTGCAATCACTTCAATTTGTATTCCAACCAGCTGATCAGTGGAATATTAATGCTGTATGCTAAATCAAATCGTTGTTTTAAAGAGAAATAATTGTATTGGAATTATACGTTATACCAATGAAAGCGGTAAATTTACCGAAATTTTCATCGTGTGAAAATTTCTTTGTTATCGGCATTAGATAATTGTATTTGAAACGGAGCGGATGAATTGGAATTTGTGTTATCGAACAATTTGTGGAATAAATAGAATTAAACGAGAATTAACCAGTGATTTTGATTTCAATTTCGAAACATCAGTTAAGTCGGTCTATTAACAGTCGAAGCAGTTGGTTAGTTAGTTAATTCGGTCGAATAGAAAATCGAAACATTTGGTCCTTCGAACCGGATCATTGAATTCTCGGCTCCGGTTTTTTTAATATTCGAATTTGAAAATAGAAAATAGAAATTAGACTTTTGGACTTAAATCGGGTGTGCGTTAGTGCAGTGAAGTTGGAATTCCTCGAAGACAATCGCTACATAGAAATTGTCAGCTGGGTAAGTCCCAAACACTTATTCCTTTGTTTGAACATCCTTTCTTCCTTTCCTCATATCGTTTATTGCAATATCTTTTGATTTATTCAAAATTTAAAATAATTCTTGAGATCTAACGTTCGTGAATTTAAAAATCTATCTTACACATCTATAATGCATCTTATTGATCTATAATTTATCTGACTATAAACTATCTACTTCATTTACATATAATTTCGTTAATTTAAAATCTATCTTACACATCTATAATGCATCTTATTGATCTATAATTTATCTGACTATAAACTATCTATTTCATTTATATATAATTTATCTTTATCACCTACAAGTTATATATATACTCGAATAAATAAAAACTAACGAGCATTCGAGAAAAATAATTAAAACTTTGAATAGTGGTGGCGTAAATTGAAACGTGATGTATATAGTGAATATCGAAAATTAAGTCGTGAAAGGTGCGTAAATTGATCAAATTCGGTTGTTTCGAGAAATTCGCAGTTTAATACTGTACCGTGACATTCCGTTATAACTGTGCCGATTGAACTCGTTATAAAATTACTTTGAGAAACTTTGTGCCTTGATTGTTTGAACGTCAATATGGCTGATGTACAAAACTTAATGTTGCGGCAAAAAATAGCGTGCGACCAGCTCGTAAAAATGCAAGCGAATTATCGCAAAGATTCTAAGTCCAGGAAAACTGCGACTTATTATCGAACCTTAATCGATAAAGTATCTTCTCATTATGATCGATTTCTTGCAACGCATGAGAAAATTCTGGAATGCGTTAATGAAACAGTTATAGATTCTCAGTATTTTTCTGATGATCATGAGAAGTTTGAAATACTGCATTTGAATTTTAAATCAGAGTTGGAAGATTTATTGCAAGGGTTAGAGGGCGTAGAAGATAAACAAATTGCAGCTTCTCAAAGTGATAAAAAATCGAATGAGTTAGAATTGAAACTCCCGCGTATAAATTTACCTAAATTCTCGGGAAACTAGGAAGAATGGGTGTCATTTAGAGATTTATTTGTGTCACTCATTCATGAACGATCCGCCTTATCGAATGTAGAGAAATTACATTATTTGAAATGCAGTTTGACAGGGGAGGCTGAAAACTTAATTCGTCACTTTGCATTAACTAGTGCGAATTACGACTCAGCGTGGAAACTTTTGAACGAGCGATACAACAATTTGCGTGTATTACTGAATGCCCTATTTAAAAGGTTATTTGACATGAATAATGCGTCTGAGTCAGCTTCCTCCTTGAAAAATCTATTAGATAGAACAGTTGAGTGTGTCCAATCAATCGAGAATTTGCAAGTGGGTGATTTGTGGCAATCTATTTTAGTATACATGACTACGCAACGGCTTCCGCACGAAACTAGACAGTTGTGGGAACAAACTCAGACAGGGAACACAAAATTTTCGTCATTCGAAGAGCTTAGATTATTTTTGCATCAACGATTTCGAGCCTTAGAGGCTACAGGAACCGATCGTTCCAAGCAAGCTCGTCAACATGCTCATAGTCGCACGCCTAGTAATCGCTACACTCATGCAGTTCAGACCCAATCTTCTTCCATTTGTATTCATTGTCGTGAATCTCATCGCTTGGTGCATTGCCCTCAATTTAAACAGCTGCTACACGCGAATAAATTTGAAATCGTAAAAAGAAATGGCTTATGTTTAAACTGTTTGGAAAAGGGTCATTTGATAGCTAATTGCCCCAGCAAATTTAGATGCATGAAATGTCAGAAGGCTCACCACACATTATTGCATAAAAATGCTTCAAACATTTCGAACCCACTTTCATCGACTTCAGAAATTGAACCCGCGAGCGTGAATTCCGTTAAAACCACAACAAGACGGGAAGTGCTGTTAGCAACAGCTCGCATTATCTTGAATACACCATCTGGACTAGTTACCTTACGAGCGCTTTTGGATCAAGGTTCGCAAACATCCCTGATCACAGAGTCGGCAGTTCAACAAATTGGATTAAAAAGAACATCAACAAGAATAAGTGTTGTTGGAATTGGAAAATCGAACAAAACTGACGTCAACGGAATGGTCGTCCTTAGCATGTGCCTTCGAAAGGGAGCTACACTAAATTTTGAAGCGTTAATTATGGATAAATTACCCACTTTGATACCCGCTCGAACCATCACAACTTCTGAATGGAAACAACTGGAGGACCTTCAACTCGCAGATCCATTCTTCGATCGTCCCGCTCGAATTGACATATTATTGGGAGCTGATGTAGTCGGGAAACTGTTGTTGGGTGATATTAAATATTTGGAAGCGGGACCAATTGCTCAAGATACAAAGCTGGGTTGGATAATTTCGGGTCAAGTAGACACCCAGTGCGTGGAAAATCTGAAATGTTTGAAAATTGAGGTGAATAATGATGTTGAAATTAATGATCAATTGAAAAGATTTTGGGAGTTAGAGGATATCCAGCCACAGAAAATACCATCACCAGATGATAAATTCTGCGAATCCTTCTTTTTGGAAACGACAAGTCGTGACAATACAGGCCGATATTCGGTGAAATTACCTTTTAAAAGTGTCGAAGATAAAAATACATTAGGATGTTCAAGAAACATAGCACTTGCAAGTTTCATGTCTTTAGAAAGACGCTTCCAAAAGGATGACAATTTAAGGAAAGAATATGTAAACTGTATTCAAGAATATTTGAACTTAGGACATATGGAAATAGCCAAGAACCAAGAGGAGCACGTATTAAGGGGAGACCAACGGTACTGTGTAGCACATTATCTACCTCATCACGCAGTTCGAAAAGAAAGCAGCACAACCAGTTGCAGAGTAGTTTTCGACGCTTCTAGGAAGACTAGCTCTGGCGTATCGCTGAACGACATTTTATTTACCGGCCCCGCAATCCAGAATGATTTGACGACAATATTAATGAGTTGGAGGAAATATCGGTTTGCTTTCGTAGGCGACATCACAAAAATGTACCGCCAGATAAAAGTCCATCCAGAAGATGCCCAATATCAAAGAATTTTGTGGAGATTTCATCCGTCAGAAGAAATCCAGGATTATGTACTTAATACAGTAACATTTGGAACAAGCTGTGCACCATTCTTGGCAATTAGGACGTTACACAAATTGGCGGAAGATGAAAAAGAGAAGTTTCCTAATGCATTCAACTCTATAGTAACTGAATTCTACGTGGATGATGTGCTGTCTGGAGGAGACGATCTCTTAGAAGCAACGAATAGGCGAAAGGAAATATTTGAAGTGCTCCGAGCTGGAGGATTTCCTCTTCGGAAGTGGATTAGCAACGACTTTAGAATTTTAAAAGACGTACCTGTGGAAGATATTGAAATGCAAGAACCATTAGACTTGAACTTAGACCAGGGATACAAATCCTTAGGAATTATTTGGCATCCAGTAACAGACCAATTTAGTTATCGTATCAAATTAAATGAAGAGAGCAAGCTATACTCGAAACGTCAAATGTTGTCAGACATCGCGCGTCTTTATGATCCTTTGGGCTGGATTTCTCCAATTATGATTAATGCAAAAATACTTTTACAATCTTTGTGGTTACAAGGGCTTTGTTGGGATGAACCGTTGTCAGCTGATATACACAAAAAATGGATTGAATTCAGAACTAAATTATTGAAAATCGAAAGCTTACGAATACCTAGGTGGATACATTATACTAAAAATTCGAAATTAGAACTTCATGGATTCAGTGATGCGTCATTAAAAGCTTATGCAGCGGCAATTTACTTAGTTGATCGACGTGAAGACGAAACCCACTCACATCTTATTCTAGCAAAAACAAAAGTCGCACCAATACGGACTGTGTCAATACCACGTCTGGAGTTATGCGGAGCAGTATTATTGGCAAAATTAGTAGCAAAAATCAAAGAGTCATTAAATATCGCAGATATTAATACTTTTCTATGGACCGATTCCGAGATCGTGTTGGCCTGGTTGAAAAGTCATCCGACCCGTTGGACAGCATTTATCGCCAATCGAACTACGGAAATCTTAAATCATGTCGGTAACACTCCATGGCGACATGTCCCATCGAATCAAAACCCCGCCGATTTAGCTTCTCGAGGAATAGATGTAGAAGAAATTTTCGAAAATTCGCTGTGGTGGTGTGGACCTAGCTGGTTATTAAATGAGCCCTGCAAATGGCCTAACACGAAAAATTCTATTACGACTACGTTGGAAAGTAGAAAGTTAGTTCTCCTCAATATCATACAGGAAAACAATGAGGAGCTAGAACATATGTTACATAAATACTCAACTTTGTCGCGCTTGATCCGGGTAACAGCATACTGTTTTCGATTTTTTGCGCTTCTCTCAAAACAATCCGTCTCTAAAGGATATTTGAAGACAATAGAATTACAAAAGGCATTGAACACAAACGCAACAAATATGGAATGTATAGAAACTTGAATAGAACATAGAAACTCGACCATAGAACTTCGAACATAGAATATCGACTATAGAACCTCGAACATCGGACCTCGAATTTAGAACCTCGAAAATAGAACCTTGAAACGAATGTTGATTAAATTATAAAAATGGACACTGGACTCAATGGACACTGATTTGCTCGCACCTGCACAGTTCCTTATTGGAACTATCGATCGCATCACCAGAACAAAACTTATGAATTTAAATTGAACTATTCAGATCGCTGTTAGTTCGTGCAAAAATTATTACAAAATTTTTGGAATAAATGGAAGGTCGAGTATTTAAACCGATTACAATCCCGCCCTAAATGGCTCAGCAAAGAAAAATGTGCTCGCGTCGGAGATATTTGCATTTTAAAGGACGAAAAAGTGGCAGCGTATAAATGGCCTTTGGCAAGAATAGTTGAACTGCATGCCGGTAAAGACAATTTAGTGCGGGTCGTGTCAGTGTTTTCGAATGGTAGAACTTACAAACGTCCAATTTCAAAAATCGCTTTATTACCTATACCCAACTATAACTCGGACACAAACTAAAAAAGTGAAAATCTCAAATCGAACTTCATATTCTCAAATCTTATAATCGGCATAAACAAATTTATTTTCAAGTCAAATGACAAAATTAATATAGTAAACATAATCATATCAAAAGTGATGATTAAACGTAAACATGTACAACTTAATATTAATGAATTACCAACCAGATAATTTAATATTGAACTATAATAGTAATCTTAACAGTAATATTAATAGCAACTATTATATTAAAATATAAGTTAACGTAATAAGATAACAGATAGTGAATAATATAAAATTATTGATAATAGACAAATAAACAAATTAATGATAATGGATTAAAACTCAAGCCATGCTCCACAAAATATATAATACGTGAGATTTTTGTGTTCGTTTGAAGTCCTTAGTCCCATCCCTCCCAGCTGACACACTACCACCCTGCACAACACAGTTATTGACGCAACTAAGGGGATCGCCAACATAGTTGGCTGGCCTCCGCCTTATTTGCACTGTCGATTCGAATTGCATCAAAGGAGAACGAGAAAGCGACCAGTAGATGAGATAACGCACTCTGCAGATGAATTGAACTGAGTATCTTATATACTAAAGAATAAATAATCATATCCTATTTGCAGACTTCAAAAGTCTTACGAAAGGTGCAGATTTAATGGTATCAACTCCAGTGAAGCGAAATTGGGACTTGAAGAAGGAAGCCAGATGTCAGGACTCCTTGGCCGAAACTACTGAGCTGATGTCATGCCTTATTCTGACTCTATCGATTCAGCGGGGGGAGAATGTTCGGATTTAGCCTAAAATTAAAGAAATATTAAAATTTGAAAATAATATACAACAAAACTTACCTTAACCTGTCACTGACAGATGACAAACAAATCAGCTGCAATCACTTCAATTTGTATTCCAACCAGCTGATCAGTGGAATATTAATGCTGTATGCTAAATCAAATCGTTGTTTTAAAGAGAAATAATTGTATTGGAATTATACGTTATACCAATGAAAGCGGTAAATTTACCGAAATTTTCATCGTGTGAAAATTTCTTTGTTATCGGCATTAGATAATTGTATTTGAAACGGAGCGGATGAATTGGAATTTGTGTTATCGAACAATTTGTGGAATAAATAGAATTAAACGAGAATTAACCAGTGATTTTGATTTCAATTTCGAAACATCAGTTAAGTCGGTCTATTAACAGTCGAAGCAGTTGGTTAGTTAGTTAATTCGGTCGAATAGAAAATCGAAACAGTATCATACTTACGTTTTATCTCAAATATCGAAAATCAAGGCAAATTGTTCATAATTCGCTTAGTGAAATTTCCAAAATTAGTAACATTACGGAGAATGTTAATTTAAACGGGGGAGAGGTTACATACGCATCTCGCAATATATTCAGTATCATGTGATGAGAATGTTCTATTCTCATTATGCGATATTCAAATTGTTTACTTTCCAATCAGTTGCAATGAACTGCAATTGATGATCACTGTTTTGATTCTAAGTACAAGCTGAAACATCTTACCACGATGAGCAAGCAATCGTAGTTGATATAAGGACCGAATTAGATTGTAATTAGTTTAGTTGTAAAATCGTACTTGATAGCATTAAGAGCATTGAGAGAAATAAAGTAATTTTTTTTAGCAAAACTTAAAAGAGTTTTTTGCAATTTATATATATATATATATATATATATATATATATATATATATATATATATATATATATATATATATATATATATATATATGTATAATATATGGGGCATTTCACGTGAAGCTGACAACGAAAACAAATTTATGCTCGCTGTTTTATCTATGGCGTTTAGTTACCGAGCTATGGGGCTTCGAATAACTGAAGAAATTAATGAACGGTTTTTTTGGGGAGCCGATTCTGAGATTCGAAAAAAACTCTAAAAAAAACATTAAACATACTGATTGGTATAGAAAACTAACTGTCCTTTTTAATTTTGAAATTAGATTTTAAAAACAATTTTTTCCCTGTGTATATAGATTTCTATGAATGCGCTGGTAGCCCTGTAGCTACGGTAGGCGCTGAAAATGAAAACCTTCAAACCATCGACTCTTCTGAAATATTTTCGCTTTTAAGAAAAAAAGCAACTCATATGCCAATCGTATGCATTGTCTTTTGAGATTTTATATCGGACAAGAACGATTTTGAAATGTGGGCAATTCTGTGCCATTTCGAAAAATCACTAAGAAAAATCACTACACTTGGCCTTATAAATTCTGAATCAGTCACCAGATTTTGACAAAATTCACACTTTAGCTGTATCTTATTTTAAAGCACGTTTGATAGAAAGGTTGAAAAATTAAGTTGGAGCTGCCAGCTGTGGTAATTTTGGTGTCTTTAATTATTGAAATTCGCTCAGGAAAATAAAGCTCTTTGCCCTATAGCTTTTAGTGCAGTCATGGAATCGTAACGAAATCCATATGGGAAATTAAACTTATTGTAGACAATATTCAGTAGAAATCTGGTTGGAAAAACAATGATAGAGCTGCCAGCTATGGTTGATTTTTCTTCTTTTCCAAGTCTTTAGTAAGAGATTCCATCATAAATTTTTGTCGTAGTGATCTTGTAGTGAAAATAAATAACAATAAGATCTAGAAAATTTGAAAACTTTTATGAGTGGTAATCATAGGCTCGCCGTAGGGGGGGGGGGCAGGGGGGCCGGGACCCCCCCAGACACTAGGTTGGCCCCTCCCAGAAAAACAAATATTTTCAACTGCAGACACTTAAGTGTTCGCCTTTTAGGTTTTTGTGGTTACAGCAATAGTTGAGTAGTGCAGTAGTGTAAGCCTATACCAAAGCATACACACTAATTATAACATAGAGACTGTGTTATTTGCGGTATTTATTACGATATTATTTGACTTCTTTCGAGAAATGGACGGAAAGATTTAATATCGACAAGTTAAACGTTAAGAAAAAGACGAAAAGCACCTCGCCAATAATCCTTTTTTTTATTAAGATTATCTGTTCATTCCTAGGTATTTAGATAACATGTATTTAGATAACACTTTTATAAACTGGCGTTTTATGCAATTATGTTTTTCACAAAACATAGTCTAAGTATTAAAATGGTAGGCAATAAGGTAATTAACGTAGAATACAATTTTCGAAGTCATTTGGAGAACAAAAATGGCATCCCTGCCAATCCCTGCTATCTACGACCTACTTGGTTTACACTCACGTTAAATGTGTGTGAATTTTATTATAATTTGATAACTGCATCGGAAGTTAAAAGGCATAGCACTTCAATTTTACCGAGCGTTTTTTCATAGTGACACAACCGCCACATGGTTCTTATCATATTCATTAAACTTTTGTCAGACTACTCAAGACCAGTATATCCTATGAATTTTATACGGTCGCGAGATACCGTAAACGCAAGTTCCAGGTGCTAAAAATATAAATACAAGTTTAGATTTGACTGTATAAATATAGTATCAAATTCATCAATCATTTGCATTTTATTCTAACAGCCTTGTGAAAGATTTGTGTTGACGTACTTATGGTAGCTACAAGGTTGCCCAGACATTATTTAAAAACGACAAAAACTTATTTTTTATGCCCATTGATGAGTCTTGTAAATTTTGTGATGATCTGATGACTCGGTGTGAAGTTATCACAATGCGAAATTTTCCATAGAGTTTCCATTATCGCCAAAACTACACCAACATTTCAGCTCGACCAAACTTTGCGATCCAGATAAATTATCCGGATAGTAAAATTCATGCACAATGATAAAACTCTAATAGTACTTGGAAGACAGTAAATGATATGGTGCTTGAACAGCTTTGGAATATTGTCAAGATGAACCAAAATTATTTGGAAAAGGTTATCGACCTTACAACGTGTCTCAGTCCCCAAAGACGTGCTTTCAGAGGACATGATGAAAGTGGTGACAGTGATAACCGTGATTTTTTTTGGAATTTTGAAAAATAATTTAAAAAAAAACTCTAGCGCACCTGAACCGCTAGAAACACTAGTGTTCGAAGAACAGTAGAAGAATTGTCCAGGTTTTGAGTGCATATTCCACCACATGTGCTGCTTATTACGACCAAACTGTTTCAAATGCCACGTTTTACTTTGGTCTCAAGAATGCATTATAACTCATATGGTGGAAGGTTTCAGATATTACCACTGGCATGAATTTCAACGTTTATGAGAGCAAAACACGGGTTAATTATATTCGTTATCAGTTGCTTATTTCACATAATTTTGAAAGCAGCATCTCATATAACATCAATGAAGAAAATGCTCAGTGCCTGCACCACTGTAACTGAAGTTGGTGTTTGGGGCTGCGATCCGAAAAATTTGCAGAACTTTGCGAATTGCAACATTGATTATTTATTTTAATTGTAAATGTTTCCGGTATGAATACTAACTGTAAGCGTTTATTGATACAAAAGTAGCACAACCGACTCGTGCTGGCAACCTTCTGCCAGTATCAAAGCCAAGAATATATCACATCTGCTTCACGTTGTTATATAACATTCGAAGTTAAAGGAGTATAAAGAAATTTAGAGTTACCTGCAGCGAGTTTTTTCAAATAATCGAAAGCTTAATATTTGCTATTTATTGTCACTACAATATCATTACCATTTGAAAATTCTACGATAAAACCGCTTAATAAAGATATGGCAATTAAACACAAAACCAGCAATAGCTGGCAACCCTATCAAAGCTTTTCAACCAAATTTGGCCTGAATGATGTTTATGACAGGTTTCATTAATTGTATGAAATTCGTATTGATTTCATGACTGCACTGGAAGTTATAGTGCAAAAAGTTTTATTTTCCTGAGCGAATTTTCAACACCAAAGACACAAAAATTACCATAGCTGGTAGCACCAATCAAACTTTTCAACCAAATTTCCACCAAACAGAGATTAGAGTTAGGTTTAGCTACTGTGCCAATTTCATGAAAATCTGGTAATTTATTCACATTTCATAGGGCAAAAAGCAGTTATTTTTCTTTGTAATTTTTCAAGATGGCACCACTGGCACAGACTTGCCCACAATTCAAAATAGCTTCTATCAAATCTGGTCTTACTTAAGTCCAATGCATTCTGTAAATTTTAGCTGTATCTGATTATTGGTTCGTGAGTTTCCGTGAACAGAAGTTTTTGATGCTAAAAATATAGGTTAACTGGGAGAGGGTTACCGTTCTTGTCCGACATGAAATTTCCAAAGTTTTATTTTGAACGTGTAGATAAAACATAAGATTTTTATACAGATTGGTTTTATTGTAAGAAACGGACATATTTTTGAATATTCGATGGTTTAAATGTTTTCACTTCCTAATTTTTTTTTTCAAAATGAAGACACCAAAATTATCATAGCTGGCAACTCCAACCGAATTTTTCGACCAAATTTCTACAAAACGTGGCTTAAAGTAAGGTCCAGCAGTTGTGTGAGTTTCGTCAAAATCGAACGATTCAATCAGAATTTATGGGGCTAAAAACAGTTATCTTTTTTAGTGGTTTTTCAAGATGGCACCACTGGCACAAAATCGCCCGCATTTCAAAATCACTTCTATCAGACCTGGTCCTATTTAAGACCAATACATTCTGCAAATTTCAACTAATTCTGCTCATTGGATCGTGAGTTTCCGTGAACAGAAGTTTTTGATGCTTAAAATATAGGTAAATTGGGCAAGGGTTACCAGGCGTGCCCGTTATACCATATCTTTTTTTTTTTTGGTTATGTAAACAAAGCACAAGATTTACATATGAGTGGCTTTTTTTTGAAGAAACGGCATTTTTTCAAGAGAGACGATGATTTGGAGGTTTTCACTTTTAGTGCCTGCCCTAGCTACAGGGTTGCTAGCACGCTAATTTAAAGCTACACAAATATACAACTAAATATTATCAATATGTCCTGAAAATTTCGTAATGATTAAATAGCCCTGTCAAAAGTTATCGCAATTTCAAAATTTTCAAATTTTCCCGTCTTCTTTTTAGGCACCCAGCGCACACATAGGGTTAAAAAATTCCAAAGCATTATCCGATTCATATGTAAAACACGTTGGAAATTTATTTCGTTAACTTTATTTTTGCGAAAATTATTTGTGCACGAAATAATAGGTATATTAAAAATATCACTTAAATGGCCGCCGGCGCCAAAAGGTTAACAATAACTGACATTTAAAGAGACCTGGACCTATTCTGCATATACACCAATGTATCCTGAAAGTTTCAGCTCAATCGGATGGCGCGTTCCCGAGATTATCTCACTGAAATTTTTTGATGATATATATATATATAAATATGGAAATATGAATTTTTGGCCGAATCGATTTTAATACTAATGTTCTTCGAACATTAGTAACAAGGTTGCGAGCTACTGTAGTGGCAAAACACAAAATGAATTGATGAAAATAATTGCTGAAATCGTTCGCGAGGACAATACAGCTGAAATAAAAGATTGCGGATTGATATCCATTATGGCAGACGCAACAAGGGTCCACAGAAGGAACAACTCTCCGTGGTTGTCAGATTTAGTCAGCTAGTGTCATGTCAGGACAAAAAAGTGGTGTACAAATCTAAATTAAGGTGAAAGACCCTGCAGCCACATTTGTACACTGTCTAGCTCATAAAATTATCCTGGTTGTGATGGACACATTTTTCACAATCGAAACGTGTACATCCTTTTTCAATGCCATCGAATCCCTTTACCTACACTTTTCGAAGCCATCACAACACGAATTGTTGAAGTAGCTTGAAGAGGCAGTTGGTCTAAACACAAGGCGTGGAATGAGAAGTTTAAGCTCGACTCGTTAGTCAATGAGATTTCACAATTGCAAATATGTTCGATAGCTATGGGACTTTGAAAGAGGCTTTAGAGAAAGAAATGAATGAGGAAAAATACAACGACTCAGTTTATTCATTGGGGATCTTTCATTCAATCAGTAATCCTAAATTTGTAGTAAATCTTTTCATCTTTCACTATGTTATTTTTATAACGAACATGCTAAGCACATATTGCCAAACTAAAAATGCAACTCTTGGATAAATGGGATAAATCTTGTGAATGGAACACTACTAAGTGGGCGAGAAGACTTGTATGTAGTTTGGGAAAAAATTAAATCATTCGCAGAAAAGAACTGTCTGAATCTCACATTTAGCAGAGGATCGCGAAAACGAAAAACAGCAAAAAGCACTAGTTTCAAAGGTTTTGCTATTTCATCTTGCCTCGGACACGCAGTTAGGGCTACAAAGATATTCCTGCAAACCAAATGGCTCGAAAAGAGTAAGTTACAGCATTTTTCATCTTGCTTGATTATTTTCGGTTTTTCTAGATTTTCAAGGTAACAAATGTTTGAAGCAAGATATCAATTTCTTCCTTTTAAGCTTAATATATTCCAATTTTTTCAAAGATATTTTGAAACTTAGCTATCCTCTTCTTCAAGTATAAGTTGAAATATATTTAGCTTCTAAACGAAAAAATATTCTTACATTTCTAATTATTTCCATTCTATTCCCGTATAATTCATACAAGCTTTCTTTCTTAGCGGTCATTTATAATTCATGTGTAGTTCATACCTACCATTCAAATTATATGCATGTGGTAGTAGCTCATACGTATTCACAGACAAGAAGTTTATTTGACAATGCATTATGCATTAGCAAATAATAAAGAATAAATAAACAAATATATAATGTATTAGTAAATTATATAAGTTGTATGAACAGTACGTGTGCAAACAAAAACAAAATCATCGCATGTCTTGAGCCTTTCAGTCCCTGGCCCCTACCAGATTTTAGGCCACGGCCCGCCTATGGTGGTAATCCTAAATTTCTTTGTATCTCAATAACTTTTGATGCAGTCATCGGGTCAATACAAAATTCGCAGAGTAGGTTGACTTCAGTGTGAGACCAGATGTGACATATTTTTGGTTTCGGTGCTAGCAAAGGGCTGACAGCACGAGACGTTTTTGTTATTTTTGTACCAATAAATGCTTATATTGAGTATTAACATCGCGAACATTTGCAATGAAAATAATTAAACAATGTTTAAATATTCTAAGGTCTGGACATTTTTCGGATGGCAGCCCCAAACACCTTTCTATCGCTGTAACTTTTGACGAAGTCATCGAAATTAAATTGACTTAAGGTCTATTATTACTTATGGCGTATTGTTCTTTAGTACGAGAAGTAGCTAGTGATAGAATACAAACTCAAAATCTGCATAAACCCTCTAGTGTTCTTTGAACATTAGTATATCTAGCAAGTCTGATGCGCTTGGGGCTTTTTTGAGGATAAATTTGTTTTAACAATTTGAAATTCCATTTTCATTTGTGAAGCCCATCGAATCCATTTTAAAGGTCATTCTTCAATGTGTGAGATATGCTTTGCATAATTTGTAAACACTTACCTGAAGATCAGAAGTAAATATTGTATAAAGCACAGATCTCAGAACAAGCTACATCAAAAAGCTTTGGGTGTATGTCAAGAAGGTGAAAAATATTCTGGTTCTCAATAAAAGATTAAAAATTTGTCTTTCAAACAAAAGTTTGGCTATCAAGTAAAAAAAAAAGAAGGACTCAAAAGTTAGAGACTCCATGCTTGGCTATTTACTATGCCTAACAAGCCCTACCGTCGAACGTAAGCCTCAGCGCAAAACTTTGTCAGAATCAATCTGCCTTAGCTGTAAGAGTAGCAATATGCTTTGAAATATATCGATATAGTGATACACAATAGATTTTATCAGTTTATCTGAACTTAACATTTCTTTCAAATTGGCAAACCTTTTATTGATGTGCATGTATCATTTGAATTTATTCTAATAATGCTCAACATGTGGCGCGATTTATGCAATATTGATGGTAAGGTTTTTTAAGCATCCGAACACAAAAAGTAGCACCTACTAGCTTTTGCATTAGAAAGTTTCCAATTAGCAAACGCTTCCACTGAATAAATAGTCAAAGCTTGCGAGATCATCCATACTCTGGATTTCATTAATGTATCCTATGAATGTAAAATGTTGTTTGCCGTGCCTTTCGCCACTCTTTCAAAACTCATATAACGTGCTCGTAAATTCAACTAAAGTGTAGAGCCATTTCATTTTTAACAGACATTTTAGTACTTCATTCATTTAGCTGCATGTTCAAGTAGGTGAGTAACAAACAGCAAATGGCGCCGTAAAATGTCAAGTGCTGCAAGAATGTACGAGTAAGTATGTGCAAGGAGGAAAACATTTTATATTTTTATCGCTATACGTTTTCACACGAGCCATGGAAAATGACGGATGTTAAAAATGTAATATTCATCAATTTACCGCTTCGAACCAATCAAATACACATTGATATTTTGTTATTAGAGGAGTGCTTTCCAAGGGTGTTTGCATCAATAATCGGATATTTGAAGAATCATGAAGAAATGTGGAATTACTTATTCAGTAATACTAAAATAGGATAAGAAAAAGAAATGGAAAAAACAATTTGAATTTCTTTTCGCACCTCTCTGGGCAGAAAACCGTATTATATTGAGGAGCACTTTAAAATGTAGCGCACTAGCTCATTTTCTTGTTCCAATGTAAACACTAGCCTTTATTTATAGCTTATAAGCCGTTCACACTACACTTCTAAATCAGGTAGGTTTAGAATCTGTCAAGTTAATCAGGTAAGCGTTCACACTACCCGACGTGATTTAGAATGAGGAGATTTAGAGAGAGAAATGTCATTCGAATTTAAGTGTACAATTTTTTTTGCGTGAAAGTTGTTGAAAATGGTGCAGAAATATGCAAGAGCATTATCTATTCATTTCATACAACTCAAATTTTCCGTTTTTGTTCAGTTTTCTTTATTTTAGATTTCCTTCAAATCGACTGTGCTTCTCACGGATGGAATTCAGCGCGCTCTGAGAACAATTCAGCCGGGGAAAATTCACAATAGTACCTGATTTGTACTTGATTAACTCTAAATATGGTCGCTTTCAACTGTCAGATGCCGAAAAAAATGTATGGGTAATCAGGTCGATTTAACTTGATTTAGCTCTAAAGCGATCAGCTGATCGAAATCGCCTGATTTAGAGTCTAGTGTGAACGTGCTATTAGGAAAGAAATCGACAAAACGTCATGTGACAAATTTCAAATTTTCTTGTCACAGTTTTGACAGGCTTTCCCTCCTTGATGACAAGATCTGCAGCTTGAAGCAACAATGTCCCGGAGATTTTACCACCCGCTGTCTTACATTTGTAGTTCCGTATCCTTAACGGGGTATTCTGGTCTAGAGGCTTGATTTTGAGATGATTTTACGGACGCAATAAAAAAAACAATAAACAATTTTAGTATCCTTTTTTTATCAGTTTTTGCAAAATGAGTTTTCCAAAAAAATATTATATGATCAAGCTCAAGACAATTTTTCGTATAATTTCTGCAAAAGTGTGCAAAAATGAGCTTTAAAGAAAAATATTATATGTTCAAGATCAAGAAAATTTTTCGTATAATTTCTGCATAATTTTCTGCTGAAAAATTATTTAATGTGCAGAATTCGATACTTTATAGATAGCTTGAATTTTATTGGTATTCTGAAAATAAAAAATATTTTTTTATTTGAGCACCGCTGTATGTTTTTCCTTTAAACAAGTATGAATGCAATTCATTTGATAATTATCATGTAAATATTTGAACGTTTGTTCAGGCAACGTCAAAACAACTGAAAAAATCTACTGCCGATAGCTTTAAAATTAGTAAGAGTCAGGTGCATCGTATTTAAAAACAACAAAAACCAACTAAAACGGAAGTTAAATAACGCTGGAACATTTTGAAGACACTGGGAGAAAGCGGTTGAATTTAAGTTTACCATACTACCAGATAGATAAATTGTTGTATTAATGGTCTTCTAAGACACGCTCGAAAAATTTGCCAATATCCGGCCAGATACTTCACAGTAAAGCCCGTCAAATCACTACAAAATTAGAACTTTGTGATTTCAAGGCATCAAACAGAAAGCTAAAATCCGTTAAAAAAGGACTACAATATTCACTACGGCACGCTTTGTGGCGAAGAAGCTGATGTTGATTTAGAAACAGTTCAAGAATGTCAGTTACAGCTAAGAATGCTATGTGATGGCTATGATGCTTCAAATATATATAATCTTGATGAGACAGGAGTATTTTTTAGAATAACACCTCAAAAATCACTACGTCTTAAATAGAAAATATGTTCATATGAAAAACATTGAAAGAAACGCGTGACGGTTGCAATGAAAGCTCCATAGGAAAAACCGAAACACTAAGATCGTTGAAATGAATTGACATTAAGCGAAGTTTGGGCACAACTTGACGAGCTAACACATAATCTTAGATGACGGGTGCGATTTTTAAAGAATGGGTACAAACTTGATATTGAAATGCAAACATAAAACCGAAACATCACCATCTTTTTCGATAAAGCTAGCATCGATAATCTGGAAGACATCAAGCTACAATTTTTTTCACCTATTTGCACTTCTTATTCACAGCCCTTAGATCAGAGAATTATACCAAACATAAAATTAAATTACTGGACTTATATAATGAACCTTATATTGTGAGCTCTGGAAAATACTGACCCAATAAAATTAGTTTCTATATTTGAAGCTCTCTGGTAATTGCAATAATAAAGTGTCTCTACTTACAATTACAAAAGTGTTTTTGGAAATGTGGGTTCGCTCGAAATCTGAGGGTCGAACGGGGAATCTCGATGAGAGTTCAAATTCAAAGTGATGAGAATTCAAATATTCCAGCAGACATTCAAAATTTGGCAGGATACGATCAATTAACGACTACAAATGAATCTCCCCCGGAAGATTGAGTAGATGTCTTTTTTAAAGGATGATGATGTCTTTTTTAATTTAAACTGAAGAAGTCATATCAGCTTTTGTTGATTCCGATGGTGAGCAGAGGTAGTGACAATAGCTAATTCAAATCGCAGTCATTCAAAATTTAATGTTAAAATTATTCATTTTATATCAAAGCACACTTCAATTTTTCGAGAAACGTCGCTTGGAGACTCGCAAATGAAATTGTTTGACGTATATCTCCTTTTGAAAGTATTTAAATGTCTAAACATAATGTTAATAGCTGATCGTCTAATCGAAAAAATATTTTTTTTTTTCAAAACTTGCGTTCATAGTTTACAATGTATGAAATCGGATAAAATATTTACATTTGAAATAAAATATTCAGCCTTTCTAGCCATTAAGACTGTTCCTTATACTAATTGAATTTTCGTGCCACTCAAATTTGCAAGTTGTTTTTACAAGCTTTTATTTTATTTATTTATTTAATTATTTATTTATTTATTTCAAGCCAAACAAGGCATATAACAAAAAATAATAATAACAAATTACAATTTGAATTAAATATAAGTTTTCTTAAACTACACTATAACAAAATAGCATAAATAATTTTAAATACATATTCCAAACTTATATTTGGTTGTCAACTTGAGGAATTTATAAGGAAAAATGTTTTTTTAAGATTTTAGAGTCTTGAATAGAGCATATTTGAAACTTGTCTTGGGAATAGATAAGGAATAGTAGTTGGAAAAATTGTTAAATATTTTGCAGCATCTGTTGATGGACTCCCTGTCTCCATAATCAGTCCGATGCTGATGTTAATTGAGAATACGTGTATACCTAGTACGTCTTACAGGGTTATTGAAAGTGATTTTATTCGAGAGATACTCAACGTTGATCAAGCCCTTAATTGCATCAAAAATGAAACATGAGCATAATACCGTTCTCCTCGAAGAAAGTGTCTCAAGGTTTAAGAGGCTTAATCTGTAATTATAAGATGGCAAACTTTCAAAATCGTGTGGGTTATATATATATATCTCTCAAAGCAAATATAACAAACTGCTTTTGGATGGATTCCAATCTATCGCTATGACAGTTGAAAATGGGATTCCAAACGATGCAACCATATTCCAATATTGGGCGAACAAAGGATACGTAAAGAGATTTTGTAACCCATAAGTTCTTAAATTCTTTCGCACGTCTCTTAATGAATCCTAATTGCTTGCTGGCTCTTGCTAGAACTTTGTCGTACTGAAGATTGAAGCGCAGCTTTTTATCTAAAACGACTCCGAGATGTACAACACTATCCACTTTTTTCAGCAACTGATTACTAAGGCGGTAATCAAAATTTAAAGAGCATGACTTGCGGGAAAAGTTTATGGCATGGCATTTGTCTACGTTAAGAAAAAGTTTATTGCGGTCACACCATCGCTCCAACGATAAGAGTTTTGACTGAAGGAAGTTTGAATCGGATTCCGATTGAAGAGTGTGGTATAATTTTAGATCGTCCGCATAAAAAAGGTGTGGAATATCGGATAACACTTCCGAAAGATCCGAAATAAAAATATTGAACAGAAGTGGACCTAAGTGGCTGCCTTGAGGTACCCCCGAGGAGACAGTAATTATTTTTGAGAGAAAACCTTGGAATTTTACATGTTGTGTTCGATTCCGAAGGTAGCAATCCAACCATCCTAGCAATTTTCCGGAAATGCCTAGTTTTTGCAGTTTATATTTCAAAACATCATGGTCAACACGGTCAAAAGCTTTGCTGAAATCAGTATATATGGCATTGATCTGACACCCTTTCTCCATATTGCAAAGTACATCCGAGATAAATATCAAAAGATTGGTGGTAGTTGACCTGCCCTTTCTGAAGCCATGTTGCTGTTCGTTAAGAAGAGGATCAATAGCTATAATGAGTTTATCACAAACAATTTTTTCAAATAGTTCAGGTATAGCTGACAAAATGGCAATGCCTCTATAGTTTTTAACCGAGCGCTTGTCACCACTTTAATGAATTGGCGAAAGATAAGAAGATTTCCAGAATTGAGGAAATCTACCGCATTATAGTGATTTGGTGAAAATTATAAGCAGGGGTGAGATGATAGTTTCTGCAGTTGATTATGAAGCTCGGAGGAAGTAGATCTGGTCCAGGGCCTTTTTTCATGTTAAGTTCGCTTATCAATTTTACAATGTCCTCTCTAGTTAAATATATTTCATCAGCGATAGCAAACTGAGGTGTTGAGACAAGCGACATGCTACATAATCCAGCGGGTGGACAGAAAACTTCTTGAAAATGGTCGGCAAACATGTAACATATTTTTAGTGGGTCAGACGAAAGTGAGTCATTTTAATACATTGCTGTGGGATAGCCTGAAGTTTTGCGCTTGGTGTTCATGAAGTCAAAAAAATTTTTGGGGTCCAAGATTATATTTTCCCCAACTATATTAATATAACATTCATATGCTTCACGAGACTTCCTTAAGAATTCTTTAGCTAGTTCATTGTATCTTCTCTTGATATCTTCGCTAGCATTGATGTCAGTTTTTCGGTGTGAACATTATAGGAAAGTCCTTGAAAAAATAAATGCTCTTCTACACTTATTTTTTCAAGGACTTTTCTAAAATTTCCACACAGTTCCTGTAATTTATTCACATTTTCCCTTTTCAAATACGTTGTGAATAAAATTTGATCTGTATATGGTATCGAAAATTTTTACTGTTTCAAACAACTTGTGTGCTACAATTAGAGCAGTTACGTTACGTTTAGCATTAAGCACTTTTTACTATTGTACAAATTTTACGCTAGCGCTACTATACACGAACGTTCGATGGCATTAAAAATTGTATGTGAACCCTATCATTTAATATATTTTAATTCTATTTCTTTTACGCTATCTACTTTGAAAACTTTAGAAGCATAACTTTGAAGTATCAGAGTCAATTATCAAAAGTCCTTGCTTGAATTTTGATAACTATAGCAATTTATCCGCAGAGTCAGATTCAAACGATTCAGATACTGAAGGTGCCTTTTAATTGGGCCCATTATCTTGCTTTAAATTAAAAACTGAAGTCTTTTTATTATTTATTATTTTGATCATCAATAGATGAAATGAATGTTTCAGTTCTACTTCTTTTATTGTTTGCAAATAAAGCTACAATCATTGCATAAAATTCGTGGACAACTTCGTTTACCTGGGTAGCAATCTATCGAGTGACGCCAACAAAACTGACGAAATCAAGCGACGGATACAACTAGCAAATAAGATATTCTTTTCGGTCCTCCCCATTATGAAATCGAAATATGTACTCAGAAAAACTAAGCTCCGCGTTTATAAAACTATCATACGACCTGTGCTGTGCTATGGTTGCGATACATGGACCTTGACCCAAGCCTCCGAAAATAGGATCGACACCTTCGAACGGAAAGTAGTACGGCAGATTTTCGGGGCTGTTCGCGACCGAGATAGATGGCGCATCCGGTACAACAATGAGTTGTACGAGCTTAACGATGAGCTGGAAGTCTCCAAGATCGTCAAATTACAACGGTTACAGTGGGCTGGGCACGTGCAACGCATGAAAGACGATCGCATGCCAAAACGTGTCATGAACCCAACACGAGTCGACGAAGCGAAACCAAGAGGAAGACCAAGAGCTCGTTGGGAGAGCTCAGTGTATGCGGACGCCGGGCAACTATTGGGGCTCCAAGACTGAAGGACGCGGTCACGTGACCGAGACAATTGAAGGAAATCGATCCAAGCGGCCAAGGCCCAACGTCGGGCTGTTGTGCCAAGTTGATGATAAAAAAACTACTTGATTTTTAATTCTATTGACACAAAAAGGAGCTTATCATCGATTTTTGCAGTTTAGCTTTGCTTTAAGCATCTTTTTCGGAGCCATTTAGCATAGTTTCAAAATTTTAAACGGCCACACTGCTTCAAATTAGTAACAACACAGTGCTCGGAGGGAAATGACTATGTTACGTCTCCATTCAACACTTTCTACCGATCCTAACTAGCACAATCCACTTGGCGAATACCAAAAATTGGGTATTCCTGCTTTATCAATATTAAAGAATTTTATAAACTTATATTTTCAACTATTCGAACAGCTATATATCCCACCATATTCCGCGAAGTCCAAAGGCTAGGTCTCTATTTTACTGTATTACCTTGCGAAATTTCCAAGAACTAGCTGTCTTCTTGTCTTGTTGGATTTTTTTTTGCATATTGCGCAGCTGACTGCACATGCAATAAGACTGTAAAATTTATTTTGATTTATGAACATAAAGTTAAAGCGCGTACTTATTTTGTGTACATAACGACTGTTTTTATAAACTCTATAAAAAATCACTTTGATTATTATTTTCGAAAAAAATAGACGTCCGGTTCAGCTACCTGTGGACTCGAGAGCAACCTTTTCAACGCTGTTCAATAAAATTAAAACGAGGTGATAGCAGGCTCGAAGGACCTTGTTTTGAATATAAAAGTTGAATGGCTTAGCGCTCCAGTATTTTCGATGTACCTACCACTTGACAGGCAGCTCTAGGTAGTAAAGGTGGCCGCCCGTCCCATGAGTTTACAGCTTCTAGTGATAGATCAAAATGAAAAAAGACCAAAGGTATTCGTTTATCGTTCAGCTTGGGCGAATTAGCATACATCACTCAAATGAGCCGTCGTTCTTCAGGACAATTAAACGTTTCAACAGTCGTTAGGAGGACAACACTGACGAGTCCTTTGATAGCCTTTAAATACTGAAGAGCTGATGCAGTAACGGATAAACTCATATCCGAAGAGGCTGCACTATCCGTTTTGATCAAACAAATATTCTTAATGATGAGGGATAAGAGCTGCAAGCAAGGAAAACCACTGCAAGCTATTTCCTCCTTAAGGGGAGATGCACACATAGAAGCCGGAAAAAAGGTCATTTTTTGCATTTTTTTTAAGGAAAACTATTTGAAATATCGGATTGAGAGTTTAACTATCTAAAAGTATGCACATTCAATAGTATATTTAATTTTCTTTATTTAAAAATATACAAGGATATTGTATGATCCTTTGAGCGCCATAAAAAAATCTGCGTTAACGGTACCCACTGGTGTTTCTTCAAAAATTATTTTTTTAAAAAATCAAAAAAGAATATTAAATTTGATACTATAATCTAGTACTTGTCATAGTCGATTTTGAAAATATCGATTAATGACAAAATGGCGGACGTTTGAGCATGATTAGTGATTTTTGGACCAAAAATTAGATATTATTTTGCCTATAAAACAAAAACTAATCAACGAAAAATAAAAATCCTATGACAAGTACAAGATGATGCTTTATGGGATAATCACAAAAAGAATTAAGGCAATCGGTTAATTGGTTTTCGAGAAATTTTGGGTACCAATTTGAAAAACGTGTTTTTAAGAAAAACGCTTTTGAAAATTTGGGACTGAATAAATCATTAAATTTGCCAACTTACATAAAATCAACGCTACCAGGCCCATAGTGTAAGTCTTTTACAATCTGCGGAGTATTCATAGCTTCTAAATGTTGTTGCCGACGCCGTATTCGACCTTCTTTCGTCTGTTCTTGCGCTTGCAGCTATGCGAGTTTCGTCTTCTTGCGCTGCGGACAAGTGCGCTCCCCATCCGACCAATATTCCTAACACATTCATGACTTCCAAAAATGAGGTGAAACCATTGTTGAATGTGCATGTTACAAGAAATACTGCAATGTTAACGATTTTGGCCCCGCTGTTCATCATTTTTCATCTTCCAAATAACTTGGTTGAAGCTCTCATTACAGTTTTGGTTATGTCCACCAACACAGCGTTCCAACAATTTATCATTGCTGATTTTGCATTCGTATACTGGTTTGATGACATCTAACACCATTTTTGGCAATGCTGAATAATCATGACGAACATTTTCCAGTTCTCCTTTAGCCTTCGCTTGTTGCCACTGGCATCACGATTCGGGGCCTTCGGGACAGAAATGATGTTGAGGCTTGCTGTCTGTTGAACCGTAAGGCACAGTTTCTGCGAATAGCTAAACCATAATAAATGTTCAGTTTATCTATAAACTTTGCCGTCAATTTGTTTTTGCCGCCGATTCCAGGATTTTTTTTTTTGCATTCGCGAGGACGGGTTTCCGTTCACTTTTGAACGTGTGCCACGCATTCTTTTTTTATAATTTCTATCTCGTCACCAAACGGTTTCGCATTCACTAATCCCGTGTACATAACTCCATACTTTTCGACAGATTGTGAAAACAATTCTTTCATGGCGTCTAGTTCCATTTTGCCTGCCGATTCGTCATGATTGACCTGGCAATTTCCATCGTGATTCGATTTCCATTCCTCAGATTGCTCAGTATTTTTGTGTTTATTCCAATAGTAACATTCAGCACAATAAGAAGATTTTACAAGAAATTCAATAAATTGGCACTGGAACTAATATTCTCGTAGCTAACTTTTTCGGCAGAATATCGATTTTTAGGTGTTATTTTCTTCTTGTTCCGATCTTTGCGAATAGGTCCGGACCGATGAAGTTCTCGAAAACCTTTATTTCAAAAGGCAATTTTCCTCAAAATATATTTTCACAAATGAAAATTCACTGTAACGCACATTTGTACCACAAGCCACTCACAAAACGTATACATTTATGGTAAAGAATCACAGCTGCATATTTACGTTATATTTGGAGCCAAGCATGCCCAAAAACACAATAGAATCATAAAATAGGTATATACTTCGTTCACAATATGAAACACGTTTCACTCTCTCGCCTGTAACTAGCTTATTTACAGAATTATTAACTTGGTGTTTTCACTAGATATTTTTGAGACCTGAATCTTCGAGAAAAGGCAATAAAAAATTAATAGATTTTTTCCCACCATTATAGGTGTATATCTCTCCTTAAGGCTGATACTGAGTTAATCATGAAGCTAAATTTTGACAAGTCTCCATGATCTGGTCATTCTTTCGAGGAAAAATTTTGGCAATGGAGAAAAGTGGAGACACTGCTCATTCCTGACGGATAATATGTCAGGAACTTCAATTTTCGATCGTTCTTGTTATTGAAAAGACATTAGCACAGCTCAAATTCAAGCTTTAAATATCACTTTTAGCTCGAAAGAATGAAATGCACATACTAAATTGGTGTGAAATGATTGGGAACATGTGTTAATGCCATCTGCATTTCAATTCCAAAAAGCAACTTTTGACGGAAAGAAGAAACTTTTCACGCTAAAAGTAGGTATCCATATGTTACATTTTTGCGTATCGTATCACCGTTGCGTATCATTTAGCTGAATGGATACGGTGTACAGACTACTCAATTTGTATCGTATCATAGGTGCGTTGCGTTGCAAAACGCACGATACGCGGTAACAATGAGATGTGTATCTTAGTTCCATTTCAACTACCGAAATGAGTACACTGCAGCAAATAGCAGCAGTCGCGTACATTTTTATTCATTTGTCGCTGAAGAAAAAAAAGAAACGTAAATCACCCCGTGTGTGGATGTCAAAATTATTTGCTAATAGGAGCATTATAATGTTTCAAGTTTATTAGCCGACTTACAGTTTCAGCCAGTCAGTGGGTTGTATAAAAATTTTACAAGAATGCATCCAAGTGATTTTGAATACTTACTGGTATTAATTGGACCACGAATTTCAAAACGGGTCATTACGTTTCGAAAAGCAATTCCTGCTCAGGAAAGGTTAGCATTAACCCTACGTTTTTTGGCCACCGGCGATTCGTACGCCAGTCTGCAATATCTTTTTAAAATTGCAAAGCAAGCAATCAGCAAGATCATACCGGAAGTATGTGAAGCTATTGTGGGAGCATTGAAAGACTACA
Source organism: Nemotelus pantherinus (assembly GCA_963978885.1). Taxonomy (NCBI): domain Eukaryota; kingdom Metazoa; phylum Arthropoda; class Insecta; order Diptera; family Stratiomyidae; genus Nemotelus; species Nemotelus pantherinus. The sequence goes on along the minus strand of OZ022265.1, from coordinate 78,177,523 downwards.
TTGTGGTAAGTGAAACATTATTTTATTTCATATTAATTGTAGGTGATGTTAGATTATCAATACAGTGAACAATTTCATCTTGCAAGTTTGAAGATGCTGCTGGTTGGTATTGCATCGAATGCTCCGAATGTGATTCAGTTTCTGCTTTGGGCTGGCATACGGGGAAGTCGGAATATGTAGGCGAGTTGGAGTAGCTACAACGTGCATTATCGGCCACGGTAGCTCTATTATAAAACCCTGTACTTGCACGGACAAATATATTTAAAATGTCAGCCTGAATGGCACAGCGAATATTTTCATCATAATTCCGCAATTTAGCAGCCACTAAATTACCGAAATGAGATGAATCATCCTTTACATTAACAGTGGACTGGAGAATTTCAAAAGCTCTATCAAGGAGCTGCTCTTCTGCTGTCTTTGTTTTTTTCCTTTTTGAAGGAACGTTAGATGAAGGCGGACTAGGTTGCTTGCGAACATTTTGATTTAATTCCAAACTGTCTTCTAAAAACGTATCCATCGTTACGCTAAGTTCCTCACATTGTGTCGTTTCCGTTGGTGCCTCAACCTGGCTACTCAATGCTTTCGGCATCTATAAAAGAAGAAAATTCATCATAAATCTATGTTTTATCTAATCTGAGATAGTTTATAGGTTATTTTGTTTCAGATTCAAAAAAACACAAGAAAAGTGGGCGAAAGTAGCTTATGAATTTAATATTAAATGGAACTTCTCACGTTGCCTGGGAGCCTGGGAAAACACGTTCCTCTACAATGTCCCATGAAAAGTGGCAGTGAATTCATAAACTACAAAGGCTTTTTTAGCATTGCTCTTTTTGCTTTAGTTGATGCAAATTATAACTTCCTGTTTGTAGACGCGGGCTGTCAAGGAAGAATATCTGTCGGAGGAGTTTTTGGTGGCCCAGAGCTACATAATCAAATGAACCAAACACGCTTGAATTTCCCTGAACCAATTCATCTGGACGGAAGAGTAGAAAAGTTGCAATTTTTTTTATCGGAGATGAAGCATTTGCTATGACGGAAAATTTGCTCAAAGTTTATCCAGGGTACCACCCGAAGGGTTCAAAACGAAGAGTTTTCAACTATCGACTTAGTAGAGTTGTTGAAAACATCTTCGGCATAGCTTCATCTGTTTTTCGTGTGCTAAGGAAACCCTTGTTGTTACAGCCAGGAAAGGCCTCGCTTGTGGTATTAACAGTAACTTTGTTACATAATTTTTTGCGCCGGCAACCAAACTCAGCTCAGCTTTACACTCCAGGTGGAACATTCGACTCCAAAGAAGCAAGCATCGTACAAAATGGGACTTGGAGTGAAATGATATAAATTCATTGCGCTCCTTGAGATCAGTTGCCCGTAGAACCAAGTCTACAGTGTCCAATATCAGAGACGAAATGGCTGACAATTTTTGGTTGAAGCAAAATTATCATGGCAAAACGATTATGCTTAGTCAAACACTTTTTAAAATATATAACAATATAAATTTTCATACCAGCGACTTGAGCCGCGACTTTGCCTTTTCAATTTTTTTTTACCAATTATATTGGGTGATCTACACTTGAACTAATTCATTAACTAATTAAGTCGCTACTAGGATCGAAACTGGCATTAGAGGTTTAGCTTATCCTAAGACGTGGCTCAATTATTTAATATGTACAACCTTCAGCCTAATCGGTATAAACTATAATAAACAAAGACGCGGTTAAAAAGTTGGACATGCAAATCGTTCGATGCATCAAAATTATTGCGAACCTGTTAAGATCGTTTTGAAAGATTTACTTACTGTACTCAATGTAGTTCTGGGCTTATTCTTGTCCCACAGAAACTGCATGCTGTTGAATGCAAACCATGAACACTTGTAGGTTTCACATGTACCTACAAATATTATCGAAATGAGTTACAGTGGGTAAAAAAAGTTAAGGCACGAACACTTAGTAAGAACAAAAAACCTATTTTTAATGCGACTTTAATAATAAATGATTGTGTTTTTGCATTTAATGAAAAGTGTTGCATGTTTACTTTAAGAACAATATAACTAAAACCGGTAACGAAGCAAATTCCACAACATTAACGTAACAATTATCAGTGAAGTACCAAAATAGCGCAAAAAAAGTTAAGGCACAGCGTAATTTTATGTGAAATTATTTCAATTGTGTTAAAGTGATCAATTTGAAAAAAATTCATTTACATAGCGCTAATACTTTGTGGCTATTCCACGCATTTGTATCACTTCTTGCAGTCGTTTCGACATATTTTTCGCAAATTTTTTTCCCTTCATCAATAATGACATCTTGGAGCCCTTTGTTATACTTTACCTTTCGCAATGCTACTCTGGTTGTGAGATAATGCCATAAATGCTCGATCGGGTTTAAGTTCATTGACTGATGGGGGGTTTTAATAGCATTTGGACAGTTACAAATAGCCCAAAGCCGACATTACTCCGAACTGTGCTTCGGATCGTTGTCCTGATACAGACCAAAATTGTATAAAATGCCTAATTTTTCAGCGAAATTGTTTAATATTTCTTTTAAGAATATCCAGACAACAGGTTTGATCCATCATACTGTTAACAAAATCTATATTTTCAGGACCAGATGGCCCCATACAGTTCCATAGCATAATGTTCTCTCTGCTGTGTTTTACTGTGGAAGTAGTATGTCGTTTGAACTCGTTCTTTCACCTTAATTTTAAAACTGGAACACTTAGTTTAGGGTTTTTCTTAATTTTCCTGATAATCCACTTTTTTTACGCTCGGATAAGATTTTAGTCCTTTTTGACAGATGCTTTGTTTCAAACGATTTAGTTGATTTATATTTTTTTATTACATTTTTCCCTGTATAGCTTGATTTTCCCATTAGTTTTCCAATCTCAGAATACGCCATTCATGTTTTTCAACGTCACAAAAAACATTAACGGATTTCTGCACACTCATTTTTAACACCCTCAATAAAATTACTTTTTCAAAACACTTTTCAAGCTAGACTTAATAGAAATATCATATTTTCATGATTTCCATTTACCGGTATTTTTTTCCAGGAATTACAAATAATTTCAGATAAAACTGCGCTGTGCCTTAACTTTTTTGGCGGTATTTTGGTACTTCAGTGAAAAATGTTACGTTGATGTTGTGAAATTTGCTTCGTTACCGGTTTTTTTTCATATTATTCTTAAAGTAAGCATGCAAAACTTTTAATTAAATGCGAAAACATCATCATTTATTATTAAAGTCGCATTAAAAATAGGTTTTTTATTTATACTAAGAATTCGTGCCTTAACTTTTTTACCCACTGTATGCAACAAATTAAATATTTTTGAAATAAATTTGCTTTGCTTACCTTTACCAGTGCTGATGCTTTTTTTTAACTTCATTTTTTCTCTCCTAAGTGCTGCTAAAAGATAATCCATCTTCTTTTTGCATTCCTCTACGCTTGCTCCGACGTGCTTTGCTATTTCCTCCCGTGCAGCGCGTTTCTTCATATTATTATAATGCCCCCCGTGCTGAGGATCCCACAAAATGTGATATCGTCGATATACTTCAATAAATTGAAGAATGTTCTCTTTATTCCACTCCATTATCTATGCACTGCACTACAATATTTACAAGCTAACGACTCAAATGTGAATGCTGAAAATCATGCAACGCGACAAATATGATTCCACAGCGTATCGTTTCATTCCTTTGTTGCGACGGCGAGAAACCGCCAAATGACCGATCGAGTTCGTTGCGTTTCTTTTTATCAAATTTTGATACGCAACGAAGGTACGTTTGTCGTATCTACTGATATGCAACGGTGATACGATACGCGAAAATGATGCATATGGAATAGAGATAGGCAAAATGCCTCATGGTTCATGAGGCATAGCTCTTTCTTATGTGGGAAATTGTTCGGCACGCCTGGCCTCGGCCAATATGTATTTGTGTGAGCGAAAGCTTTCGTTTGAATAAACTTAATGAAATGCGAAGCGAACAGTGTACTGAGAGTACGGCGCAATACCGTAAAATACTCTAAGGGGGACCCTACACGATCAATATGGATTGTGATATTTGGATCGTGATACTCAAGTAAATATTGATGGAATAACACAAATGCCTACACGTACAATCGGATCACACGTCAGTGCGCCTGATAATCTCGTTTAGTATAGACGTTTGCGAATTAATAGGTCTGTTCCCGTACTTCAGCAAACTGCAGCAGTAACAGAATTTGGCAGCTGGCTTCTTTTTGCTGCAAAATTTGGCTTGCATTTGGCTTGCAGCAAAAGTACGAAAACGACTTGCTGCGAATCTATTTTAATATATTACAATAGATTCAGGTACGCGAACAGACCTAATGCTTGCAAAATGAGTGATACAATATATAATCGATGATGATATTGTGGCGATCTGTTGAGGTCCTAGAATCGTCAGATTGGGATGTTGGATAGCTGTTCATGATAAATTCAGTAGAATTTGTTGGGCTATTGATATTTATAATGGATGGGCATGGCGAATATTGTATAAAAAATATGTTACTGCATTATTACTAATTTATATTATTGATGCAAATAAAAACAATAATTTTAATTATCCAAAACGTTGACAGTATGAAGACAGATATTTAAAATTACAACTATTACAAATTACAACAAAAAATCAGGATAAAAAACCATAACAACATATCACAACTCTTAAAATTGAGATACATAATAAAGTAACATATACCAAATTCGGCCAAAGTTCATTGGGTTTTTCGGAAGTAACATGAAGCAATAGCAAAGCATTCAAAGTATCGTCTCCAAGCCTGCTTCTAAATGTATTCCCGATGTTAGACGCCGCGGAAACGGTCGAGAAATATTGGTACGCCTGCTCCAAACTATGCGAGTGCCACCACTTTCGAAAAGATTCATTTCTATTGCAATGGTTTTAATTAGATTAGTTTCTTGCGGCATTTCATAATTGATTATTTTCATACTTTTGCAACTTTTCTTGTAGCGTCAATTGACGACTACCTTGGCCTGATTCAATATGGGTATCTACCTGATTTCTTTGGCTACCAAGCTAGGGCTCAGCATCTAGATCATTGAAGTAATTTTTTTCTAATATTTGCGTTGTTTGGTTTCAAAAATAAAGATTTTATTTCACTTGGCAAACTTTCGCTGGCACAATGTGGATTCTTGAGATAGCTTAGCATACCAAGTAGCTCAATACACCGACGCTTTTTTATTCGGTCCAATATTGCAATTTTCATAGCATTCACAAGAATGGACCGTTTTTCTCCTAACAGCCTAAATAAAAATCTTGATGAAGTATTAGCAGTGCATAAATTTGCAAGTCTGTGACTAAAGGCCGCCACAGCCAATTTTACAGGGAGTAAAACTTCAATAATTTTCTGAATCGAATCAAACTCTGTTGCTTCTAATTTCACTGGATATTGCAGGCCTATTAATGTATACTATTTTTCAAAATGGAAAACTATTCGAGCACTGTCAAGAGACTATTTCATCTTGTTTTACAATCCAGTAAACGAGACAGTTAAATGGCTTGCTCGAATTCGACATAGTTTTAAAGATCGTTATTATTTTTCGTTGGAGCTTTTTGACTAATGTTCGAAGAACATTAGTATTAAAATCGATTCATTTTAGTGATATTTTTAATATACCTTTTATTCCGTACACAAATAAGTTTTGTAAAAATAAAGTTGACGAAATAAAATTTCAAACATTTTTTAAATGTGAATCGGATAATGTTTTGGAATTTTTAAACCCCATATGTGCGCTAGGTGCCTAAAAAGAGAACGGGAAAATTTGAAAATTTTTAAATTGCGATAACTTTTGACGGAGCTATTTAATTATTAAGAAAAATTTTAAAACATATTGGTATTATTTAGTTGTGACTTTGTGGAACTTTTAATGAGCGTGTTGGCAACTTTGTAGCTAGTGCAGGCACTGAAAGTGAAAACCTCCAAATTATCGTTTCTCTTGGAAAAATGTCGCTTCTTCAAAAAAAAGCCACTCATATGTAAATATTATGCTTTTTTTACATAGACAAAGTAAAAAATTAGATATGGTATAACGGGTACGCCTGGTAACCCTTGCCCAATTTACCTATATTTTTAACATCAAAAACTTCTGGTCACGGAAACTCACGATCCAATGAACAGAATTAATTGAAATTTACAAAATATATTGGTCTTAAGTAGGACCAGGTCTGATAGAAGTGATTTTGAAATGCAAGCGATTTTGTGCCAGTGGTGCCATCTTGAAAAATCACTAAAAAAAAGATAATTACTTTTAGCCCTACAAATTCTGATTCAATCGTTCGATTTTGACTTAATTCACACAGTAGCTGAACCGTACATTAAACCACGATTGATAGAAATTTGGTCGAAAAATTCGGTTGGATCTGCCAGCTATGATAATTTTGGTGTCTTAAATTTGAAAAAATAAAAATTTGGAAGTGAAAACATTCAAACCATCGAATATCCTAAAAAATGTCCGTTTCTTACAATAAAACCAATCTGTATACAAATTTTATGCTTTATCTACGCGTTCAAAGTAAAACTTTGGAAATTTCATGTCGGACAAGAACGGTAACCCTTTCCCAGCTAACCTTTATTTCTAGCATCAAAAACTTATGTTCACGGGAACTCACAAATCAATCATCAGATACAATTGAAATTTACAGAATGCATTGGACTTAAGTAGGACCAGGTTTGAATTACGGGCAACTCTGTACCAGTGGTGCCATCTTGAAAAATTACAAAGAAAAAAAACTGCTTTTTGTCCTACGAAATGTGGATAAGTTGGTTGAAATGGTTGAAAAATTCGATTGGTGCTGCAAGCTATGGTAATTTTTGTGTTTTTGGTTTTGAAAATTCGCTCAGAAAAATAAAACTTTTTGCCCTATAGCTTCCAGTGCATTCATGACTACACTTCAATACGAATTTCATACAATTAATGGAACCTATTAGAAACATTATTCAGGCCAAATTTGGTTGAAAAGCCACGATAGAGTTGCCAGCTATTGTTGGTTTTGTGTTTATTTGCAATATCTTTATTAAGCGGTTTTATCGTAGAATTTTCAAATGGTAATGATATTGTAGTGACAATAAACAGCAAATATTAAGCTTTCGATTATTTGAAAAAACTCGCTGCAGGTAACCCTAAATTTCTTTATACTCCTATAACTTCGAATGTAATATAACAACGTAAAGCAGATGTGGTATATTCTTGGCTTTGATACTGGCAAAAGGTTGCCAGCAGGAGTCGGTTGTGCTACTTTTGTATCAATAAATGCTTACAGTTAGTATTCATACCGGAAACATTTACAATGAAAATAAATAACCAATGTTTCAATTCCCACAGTTCTGCAAATTTTTCGGATCGCAGCCCCAAACACCAACTTCAGTTACAGTGCTGCAGGCACTGAGCATTTTCTTCATTTAGTGAAATAAGCAACTGATAACGAATAAAGGTAAGAAGTGTTTTGCTCTCATAAACGTTGAAATTCATGCCAGTGGTAATATCTGAAACCTTTCCACCATATGAGCTGTAATGCATTCTTGAGACCAAAGTAAAACGTGGCGTTTGAAACAGTTTGGCCGTAATAAGCAGCTCATGTGGTGGAATATGCACTCAAAACCTGCACGATTCTTCTACTGTTCTTCGAACATTAGTGTTTCTAGCGGTTCAGGTGCGCTAGAGTTTTTTAAATATAAAACTACCTTACGAACTTTCTTTATGCATGCGCTGATGTCCTTCGTCTGATCTAGCGTGTCTTGCAGGCGACCGGTTTCAACGTAGTTAGCTGATTCAGGACCATCCAAAACTTCGTGGTCGTCGTTCAGACTATCAGCTGCTTCATCAACTCTTTAATCTGGAATGGACCTCCTATTATAGAGAACATCGCAAACTGCCAAGTGGATGCTATGCGCCAAACAAATATGTTGCTCTGTACCAACAAGTCTGCCTACTTTTCGCATTTCGTTTGATCCATCAGTTACGATGGTAACAATGTCTTTGCCTAGAGAAACATCAAACTCATATCTAGGTAGTTTCCAGCTGTTATTGATATTCTTACTCGCACCAAGCTCCAGTAGATACCAAGCTCCAACCGCTAGTAAGTAGATGTTTATATTTATATAGCGCCTATTCGCAGTTGAGGTCCATTCATCAAACATCAAACTGAACCGTTCACCTGAGATACTAACCTGTTATATCTCACTTTTTATAATTCACTTTATCCTGCTTGCATAGCAAACAACCTTTTTTTGATTGTTGTTGAGGATTTTTGTAAATCTGAGTATGCATTCGCTAGTATTAATTTCCTCAAATCATTCGAAGTAACGAATGCACTAAATGCGAAACAGTCCATACTTATTTATATACAAACCCCTTTGTATTCTTTTGTTAACTGTTACATCGGTTTATTTTGCTCTATTCTTTGCGCATTTTGATGTGAGCTTGCATGCTAATTGCTTTCTCATAAATATGGATTCTATTTGCTCTTGTCGAGTCTTGCCGTAATTTGATTGCCGATTATGCTTGACTCCCGGCCTCGGAATCCTGGCCAATTTCTGGTCCCGAAAATCCAGGGATTTTCGGGACCAGAAATTAGCCGGGATCCCGGGATTGGATTCCCTAGTCATGAGGCAGTTTGCCCATCTCTAATATGCATATATACCTTAAGAAGTGAGTACGACTCTTGTTTAATTTCAATCTAAATTTTCGCTGAAACAAATTTCACGTGAAATTTTGAATGAACATTTCACATGAAATCGAAGACAGTACTAAGCTTTATACAAAAAGGTGAAAGCGAAAAATCGTTCTTATCCATTGGCATTACAAAGACTAGTGTAGAATACCAAATAAAGGCATTATTGGACCATTCCGTTGATCGTATTTCACTGGTCCAAAATGTAGTCATTCAAAGTTTGATTCAAGAAAATGTTCGTAAGATGGACAAAATTTTCATATGGAGTTGCCACAAAAACTCTGGGCAAAGTGAATATAAGCAGAAGCTCACTGATGATAGCAAATTTGATCTTTATGTGCTCTTCACTTCAGTTGTACCATTACAACTCGTGTGTATTGATCAAGAATCGAATTAGCAAATCACTGTTTGGAAGAACTCTAGGCCTTCGATTCCACGATTTTGTAGACCATTTAGACTACAGTTTCTGCATGAAAACATTCAATGAAGTTCAGGTCATTGAAGAACGAATAAAGTAATTTCGTCCATTCGAGGTGTAAAAGATGGAAAATTAATCTCAATAGTGTACAGCTTGGCGTTCATCATGATAGATGCAATCGATGCGGTATTGCAAAAAAAACATCGATTAAACTAATTTTAAGTTCGGATTGTCCACACTGCACGCGTGGATACGTTGCTTACATTTGTCTAACAAACTCGACATTGACAAATGGCAACCTTGAAGTACCGAAGAGAGAAAAATTACTGGAGAACGTAAGAGGTTAATTCAAGAAGGACCCAAGAGCCGTATGGGTCTAACATCGATCGTCCAAATCATGGCTTTGGATGCAGTTATGATGAAACCACAACTCGGTGGTTTTTTGAGAATTCGATGTTTCCGTTGCAAGTTACTTCGTGTGGTTCAAACGGCTTGGAAGATCGTTGAATTGTACCCTTGATATCACATGCCTACTTCAAGATTTAACTCATGGTCCATTCATAATAGCTCATGCATCGTTACCAATCAGCCAACTATCCGAAGATGCACAGAAAGCTCAAAGAAAAGACATCAAAAGATATCGCAGAAACTTCCAGTGAAAGTGTTTCAGAGTGAAAACAATGGAAGATGCTTTCAATCAACTCTTAGTTACTTCTGATCAGTATGTTTCAAATTTCTAAAATCTACCGCAGAAAAAAACTTAACAGTTTGTCACCGGAAGCTGTGGCGATTTTACCCGCTTCTACTGCTGCAGCAGACCAATTTCGCGCTGGGATCGAAATCGAACCTGGTCTTACGAATAAGACGAAGTTGGAAGATGATTCAGATTTCGACTCCGATATTGAATCGGGCTAAAAACAAAAACTGTCCTTTTTGCTTTTTTCACTATGTTAAGCTTGGGTCAGACATCGCTACTTTTACTGCGCAGTTTTTAGGTCGCAGAAGCAAAAACTGCGAAATCTGTTCACACATAGTGGGTGCAACCCGCTAGTTTTACTGCGCGCAACCTGGTAGCTGCAACTTCTTGCAAAGAAAACTGCATAGGTGTTCACACATAACTCGCAGTTTTTGCTGCGCGCAACCAATGTTGCAGTATTTTACTATTTAGTTTGTTATGAAGTTTCAACCAGTTGTGCTAGTATGTATTTTATAAACACTTTTTGAGAATATCGGGTAGAGATTTTGATGAACTTCTACAACTGATGACTCCTTTAATAAAGAGAAAAGACACTTGGATGAGAAAATCAATAAGCTCAAGTCAACGATTCTCTTCCTTCAATTATCTAAACAAATTTAAACAAATTTGTTTTGAAACATTAGAATAGAATGATTTATGTAAATTTTATTTATCAGTTTTTAATATTTAAGCTCAATTTTGCAAAATAGCTTTAACATAGACTTATAATTAGAATAAACCGTATCGCCCATAGCTTCTCTTAATTAAAAATGCCTAAAAATGCTCTTCCTTCAATCAGAGATAATAGTTTGTGAACTGAATCTTTCGTCCAAGTGTATTTAGCCATTTCCTATTTGGTTAAACAAAATTAATATTGCACCATTTACAAATCTTGAAATACCGTAAAAAATATTAAAATTGCTATGCACTAATTGAATCGGCAATAAGAAAACGAAAAGCTGCAGATGCACCCGCAGCAAAGTTTCAACCAAATCAATATTTTTTTGCTGCACTTGTAACTCATTGAAAAGCTCTTCATACATCGCTACTTTTCGAGCTGCAAGTTGCGACCGCAGTCTGGCTGCAGGCGCAGTTTTCAAGGTTTCTACATTGATCACACATCGCTACTTTCTGTCAACGCAGTTTTTTGTGCTGCGCAGCGCAAAAAGTAGCAATGTCTGACCGTAGCTTTAGGATGATTCCCCAATATAATTGTTGTCACGCAATACCGCGGGGAACGCTCGAAGATTTGCCCGACCACAGCCGCAGACGGTCGTGGGAAAAACAGCGCCACTCGTTCGATTTCTATGCGTTCCCTCGGCTACGGAACGAAACGTAGCCTCACGGATAAGCGAGGGAAAAATGTATATATATTTAATTTTTTTTAAGAAAAACAAATACTCTACACTAGGGAGAGTCACTTTTCTTTCACTTTCTAGAGAGTCACTTTTCTTTCCCCTTTCTAATCAATAAAGTCACCAACGATTCGTTTTTACATACATAATATTATTACTAAGGAAAATCAATATTGCAACAATATAATATAAATAGAAACAACAACTACCTGCGGGGGCCCCCTCTTGATGAAGACAGTCTTCTCCGTTGATGGACCTTGAAGCTTCTGTGATACTGCCAGCAAGTTCTTTGAATCCGACAGTTTGTCAAACCAAAACTCGCACTTCGGAACGGCTGGCCTCGAGATGCTTGCTTATTATTTTTTTTTCGTTCCTCTTCAATATCCTTTACCAAATCCTCCAGTTGCCTGAATTCATCTGGTAGCCGTTTGTTTTCTTCTGTAAGACGTTTCTGTTCAGCCAAGCATTTATTCAATTCTTCGTTACCCGGAACGGTCGGCTTTGACACATTAGCTGACACCAATTGAGCTTGCAGCTGATTGATTTCGTTTTTGAGAGCCTCATTAGTGGCATCTTTGTCAGCTTTCACTTTACAAAACTCAGTTTCCAAATTCAATTTAGCTACCTTCACTGCATCCACTTCCTTCCTCAAACTGTTCCTCGAACGTATTCTTCTGTGATACTGCCAGCAAGTTCGTTGAATCCGACAGTTTGCCCAACCAAAACTCGCACTTCGGAACGGCTGGCTTCACTGAATTCACACTAATCAAACGCACGAAACTTGGGTTATTTCGCAAAAGTCGACACTTGAAAATTATGCTTATAGCTCGAAAGTTTTCACAAGCTTCCTATTTGATTGAGTGATTCCGCTTGAGATAGATTCGAAACTCCTGTACGATTACTTTCCAACTCGAATTCTCTAACTCAACTCCCTCAAAAACTACATTTTTTTTTTAATTCAATTTTTCAACAACTGTCTTTTTTTTAGCTTACTGAATTTACAATCTATACAAACACCAAAGTATTAAATTGAATTTGGCAACAACATTATTAATAAACATTTATTTTTAGCTTTCAAACAAACCGTTGGTAAAATAGAGCAAACTAAATCTGGAATCGGACCAAAAGTGACTCTCCTCTATATTTACCATTTAAAAACATTAACCAAATATTTAATCCGTAACATTGTATTATGCCGGCAATATACACATGGCGTACTCATGCATTTTGTCCGGCGTGGTACATCTTGCCCATGATTTCACAGGTAAACCAAATCGATTTGCGAAGATATTTCTAAAGCTAGCACCAGACCTTTTTTCAAATCTTATTGACTCGATACTAAAAACCGACGCAATTTCGAGCGACCCAGAGCTGTGGTGAGACCAGTGGCGGCTCTACGTATGGGGCTAGTGGTGCTTAGCTCCACCATCCTTTTTCATTCCAAAATGTAAAGAAACCAATCTCTATTTCAATTATTACAAACTATAAAATGTCATTTTAGCGAAACAAATGATCAAAATACTTCGCTCACCAACTGTTTTAAAATCGATTCATGTCTCGCCTCTTTCGAAATTTGTATTTAATTTTCATTCACAAATTCGTATGTACATATAATTCAATACAAGAGAACTTAATTCGTTCATGCAATATGCGCGCGATGCTCTTTTCATATTCTCTTTCCATATTCTGTTCCACATGCAATGTGCGCCGGCCGGGCTAAGATGAACTAGCCCCAGAAAAGAGAGGAAACGAATGAAAAAAATCACTGAGCGCAGAGTGTGTGCATGTCATATGCAATGGCAAAAAGAGTATTCAACGGACTAAGCCCTAATCTTAAGCTTCTATTGGTATATCGCTTGTTCGTCGTTCACTAGCTGAATAAAGTGTGTGTAGTACCAGTGGGTTAAATTAAGCTAATTGGGTTTTGCGATTGAAGAGTAAACGATGGTTTTGCTTTTACAGTGCTTGTGGATATTATCGTTACCGACAGGTCTGTACGTATGGTATTTTATGCAAAATGTTGATTGCATTAAAAATGTGTGAAACAATACAATATACACTGTTTACAATATAATTGATCGTTGAAGACAGTTTTAAAAAGTTTTCCTACGTCCAATGCGAGAAGTGACAATTTTCAATCTTCGTGCTGTTCAAAGCATAAGTATTTATTAGTTAAAATTTACCAAAGTCAAGGAAGTACCCCAAGATCAATGGTTATTTTCTGGAATTTTTAGTCCCCGAATAAAACAATCTGTTTTTGAATGCCTGGGGTATCGAATTTATTACTTTGATTTAATTAAATGGGATGCTTGGGACGTTGTTACGATAATAGAAGTAATCGAATTGTTAAGTTATATGAATATTGATCATTTAAAATTTTTCTAGTGACTTTTTAATAAAATGTTCGAATATTCTTCAGAATCTTTTACATTAACCTAACCTAGGATATAGTTTATTAATTCAATTCAATTAGAATTAGTTCGAAATCAAGGAAGTCTAATCATATGGAATGAATGGTGAAAAAAACTATATAATCCTCCGGTTATAGGACTGGTAAGTTTGGGATATGATAATAATCCAGTTTAATCCAGTCAAAATTAATATACAATAATGAAGTGCTCTAAATATGTCATCTGCTACTGAATTGTAAAGCTTCTTTTAAAGATAACAATATGATTTCTTCTGATTAACAAATAAATAATTTAATTTAAATACGTTTTATCACTCCAATTGGACCCAGCCGATTCTGAAAGATGATTTAGCAACCTAAAGAATACTGAAACTTTTAAAACTTATAATAAATATAAAAAACGTTTCAATTTATTTGCAGTATTATCTATTAGTAAAGAAGCTGAACATCTTAATTAGCAGGTGATAGATTTATTCAACAGAAAAATAGGCGCAAGGAAAAATAGGCAGCAATAAGCTGATGGGAATATTTAGTAGAATTTTTCCGGAGGAATTTATCACTGAATTGACTTATTTGTGCATAGTATTTATTTATTTTAACCCCATTTTTAAATATAAAACTGTTCCGAATTTCCAATATAAGTAAGTACTGGTCCTTGGAGACTCGCCCCACTTACATTGATTCCCACGAGCCGCCACTGGGTGAGACCCTCAAAAACCCGCATAAAACAGATAAACGCTGACGAGAAAACCATACACACTCTCGTACAGGTCATGTATTGACAAGCGTGTGGATGGGACAAAGAGACGAGAGTCGACAAGGACAATCTCGTATTCGGCTATACTTGTCATGTCTCGGCGAGAGTTTGGATCCGGCTTTGCATATGTACATCGTATTTACTCAAGTCGTGGCTAGTGCTCTAATGTATCTTGGGAATGAATGAATTTATAGCATAGAATGCTCCGCTCTCATTCATTAAATCATTGTATCTCATCTCGCGTAAACAACTGATGTTATAAAATCAAGTTCTGAATCACAAAAGTTCCTCGTTGACCTCTGTTTAACAGTATACACGAAATATTAATAACATTTTGTGTCACGAATAAGTAGAGTATATTACAAATTTGTTACGATGGCATTGGCAAATTGTTGCAAATAATAATAATTCTTGTAGTATTCAATAAATGTTTTCACATTGAATTGGATACTGTCTTACGCGGATCAATAAATGTAATAAGGAACCGGGAAAGTCCCTGTATAAACACTTTTATCAAAATTAGGTTTTTTTTCAGCATCGGCCATTTTGTTTGCAATAATTTGGATTTGAGATTCACAATCAGCGACTTTCAAAACCTCTGCATACCAATTTTCATTTCGATGTTCATTTAAAGTTTTGTCCAGGATTTTGGGATTTCGTCCCATTGTGCGTCGCATTCACAAAAATGCTTTTTGTGGTGCGCACTGCCTGCATGCTGGGGGCGTAATAGGGCCATATTTCTTCAAAGATGAGCATAGCGGGCGCGTTACTCTCTTTGGCGACCAGTATAGAGTCAGTACATAAACCAGTTTTCGTTCGTGAATTCGCGCTGTGTTGATGTGAAGAAGATGTGATTTTAACAATATGGCGCTTCGTATGGCGGTAACCATTGACTTATTGAAGATGAAATTCGGAAATCGCATTATTTCGAGAAATGGATCTGTCAATCATTCACAAATACCGTGCGGTTTGGCTCCGTCGAATTACTTCTTGCAGGAATACTTGAGATCGTTGGTCTCCAATGGTAAACCAGCGATGGTTGACACTTCGGAAACCAACATAACTCGCGTCATTGACAATATACGGCCCCAGTTGCTTCAAAAAGGGGTTGAAAATTGGACCACTAAAATTGGATTCCTGAGAAGTAGTCGTGACTGTCATTGACACAAGATTATCTTCAAAAAAATTAATACTTTTTGTTTCATGTAAGCTTGAAATCGGAACTGTCTAAAAAATATACTATGTAACAAAAAAATCGGAACATTTTGAAGTTTTCCATTTCACCTGTACTTTTTAACACCTTTACAAATTCTTATTTCTGCTCGGCTGTAATTTCTGCTGTGATTTTATATCACACATACCTATCTTATCTTGATTCAACATTTATTCAAACTGTCCTTTGACATTCTAATGTTACTGTTTCGCTCGGGTTTGAGTTATTAGTCGTGGTGGTTTAATTTTTTCTTAAGATAAACAGACACAAACGGGAAGACTTGAGTCATCACGGTGCCGAACCGGCAAATAGAGGGGATTGACTCCACAGCCCTCACGAAGGGAAGACGTGTTATATATTACTCTACATCTGTGAATATACATATAATAAATACAGAAAATACTTTTGAATAAACAGTTTTAAGTTATAATCGTATATGTGTTAATCATTTGTCCCACATATGTATGTATATATATATATATATATATATATATATATATATATATATATATATATATATATATATATATATATATATATATATATATATATATATACTATCATATTTGTAAACAGTGCATTTTTAAATCAACTGCATATTTGATTTAAAATTGTGCATCGTAAATAACGGCCAGTGGACTGAAATGGTAAAAATGTAAAACTTTGTAAATATACTAAATGTGATTTTTCGCGGCTATGGAAATAAATGAATGTTTTCAATTTATCGGTAATAATTCTCCACATAAAGCCTATCCGAATATGAAATCAACAGGTTGATCGAAACAAGCACTTAAAGACTTTGATTGGTTTAAAGTTGCTGGTGAGATCACCAGTAACACTTTTGCGAGCTGCCAGTAACACTTTTGATCTAGTGGTAACAAACCAGTACAATTGATTTGGCTAGGTAATGTTGGTCAACAGTCAATTAAATAAACCACACATTGAAATAAAGTTTTTTTTGACAAAACCGTATATTTTTGATTGTATAGTATGAATTCTTTCTTAGCTTCGTAATTTAAGGAAAAAAAAACTCAAGCGCATCTGAACCGCTAGAAATACTAATGTTCGAAGAACAGTAGAAGAATCGTGCAGGTTTTGAGTGCATATTCCACCACATGAGCTGCTTATTACAGTCAAACTGTTTTAAATGCCACGTTTTACTTTGGTTTCAAGAATGCAGTATAACTCATATGGTAGAAGGTCTCAGATATTACCACTGGCATGAATTTCAACGTTTATGAGAGCAAAACACTGGTTAATTATATTCGTTATCAGTTGCTTCTTTCACAAAATTTTGAAAGCAGCATCTCATATAACATCAATGAAGAAAATGCTCAGTGCCTGCAGCACTGTAACTGAAGTTGGTGTTTGGGTCTGCGATCCGAAAAATTTGCAGAACTTTGGGAATTGAAACATCGGTTATTTATTTTCATTGTAAATGTTTCCGGTATGAACACTAACTGTAAGCATTTATTGATACAAAAGAAGCACAATCGACTCGTGCTGGCAACCTTTCGCCAGTATCAAAGCCAAGAATAGATCACATCTGCTTCACGTTGTTATATTACATTCGAAGTTATAGGAGTATAAAGAAATTTAGGGCTACCTGCAGCGAGTTTTTTCAAACAATCGAAAGCTTAATATTTGCTGTTTATTGTCACTACAATATCATTACCAATTGAAAATTCTACGATAAAACCGCTTAATAAAGATATTGCAAACAAACACAAAACCAACAATAGCTGGCAACCCTATCGTGGCTTTTGAACCTAATTTGGCCTGAATAATGTTTATAATAGGTTTCATTAATTGTATGAAATTTGTATTGACTGCACTGGAAGTTATAAGGCAAAAAGTTTTATTTTCCTGAGCGAATTTTCAAAACCAAAGACACAAAAATTACCATAGCTGGCATCAATTTTTCAACCAAATTTCTACCAAACAGAGTTTAGAGTAAGGTTCAGCTACTGTGTCAATTTCATAAAAATCTGGTTACTCAATCAGAATTCATTGGGCAAAAAGCAGTTTTTTTTTTCTTTGTAATTTTTCAAGCTGGCACCACTGGCGCAGAGTTGCCTATAATTCAAAATCGCTTCTATCAGACCTGGTCCCACTTAAGTCCAATGCATTCTGTAAATTTCAATTGTATCTGTTTATTGATTCGTGAGTTCTCGTGAACAGAAGTTTTTGATGCAAAACATATAGGTAAATTGGGAGAGGGTTACCGTTCTTGTCCGACATGAAATTTCCATAGTTTTACTTTGAACGTGTAGATAAAGCATAAAATTTGTATAGAGATTGGTTTTATTGTAAGAAACGGACATTTTTTTTAGGATATTCGATGCTTTGAATGTTTTCACTTCCAAATTTTTATTTTTTTCAAATTTAAGACAATAAAATTATCATAGCTGGCAGCTCCAACCGAATTTTTCGCACAAATTTCTATCAAACATGGTTTAAATAAAGATCCAGCTACTGAGTGAATTTCGTTGAAATCGAACGATTCAATCAGAATTTATAGGGCTAAAAGCAGTTATCTTTTTTAGTGGTTTTTCAAGATGGCACCACTGGCACAGAATCGCCCGCATTTCAAAATCACTTCTGTCAGACCTGGTCCTATATAATACCAATACATTCTGCAAATTTCAATTAATTCTGCTTATCGGATCGTGAGTTTCCGTGAACAGAAATTTTTGATGCTAAAAATATAGGTAAATTGGGCAAGGGTTACCAGGCGTGCCCGTTATACCATATCAAATTTTTTTTTTTGGTTATGTAAACAAAGCACAAGATTTACATATGAGTGGCTTTTTTTGAAGAAGCGGTATTTTTTCAAGAGAGACGATGATTTGGAGGTTTTCACTTTCAGTGCCTGCCCTAGCTACAGGGCTGCCAGCACGCTCATTAAAGGATTGAATAGCTTTGTCAAAAGTTATCGCAATTTAAAAATTTTCAAGTTTTTCCGTTCTCTTTTTAGGTACCCAGCGCACACATGGGGTTAAAAAATTCCAAAACATTATCCGATTCACATGTAATACACGTTCAAAATTTATTTCGTCAACTTTATTTTTGCAAAAATTATTTGTGTGCGGAATAATAGGTATATTAAAAATATCACTAAAATGGCCGCCGGCGCCAAAGGGTTGAAGATTATTAATTTTTTGTGAGACCTGGCACAATTCTGCATATACACCAATATGTCCTGAAAATTTCAGTATAATCGGTTGGCGGGTTCCTGAGATTTTTTCACTGACATTTTTTGATGATATATATATATATATGTCTCTCTCTCTCTCTATTAATAAAAAAAGTTTTGGAAATTTGGTCGGATTATATTTTTATTTTTATTTTATAGTAGACACATAAACGTACGAAATCCGACGTGTATATATATATATATATATATATATATATATATATGTATAATAATATGTATATATATATATATGTATATGTATATATGTATATATATATATATATATATATATATATATATATATATATATATATATATATATATATATATATATATATATATATATATATGTATATATATGTATATATATATATATATATATATATATGTATATATATGTACTGATATATATATATATATATATATATATATATATATATATATATATGTATATATATATATATATATATATATATATATATATATATATATATATATATATATATATATATATATATATATATATATATATATATATATATATATATGTACGCACGGCATTAGTACGTACGTCCAGTAAAATGTACAATTTAAAATCGTAAATGGTCTGGGGGTTGGTGAGCGAAGCGAGCAGGGGGCGAAGCCCCCTAGTATATATATAGAAATATGAATTTTTGGCCAAAGTGATTTTAATACTAATGTTCTTCTTCGAACATTAGTAATAAGAAAGTAATAGGTAGCATCTCTGAAGACGTAAGATTTCTTAAATTATGTGTAAAAAAGAATGTGACTCCAAAAAGTCATACTATTAAATTTAACTCCCATCTGTTAGGAGTAGGAAAACAAATAGTGCTAGAGCCGAAAGGAATCTCAGTACAGATTCCGTGAATAGGCTATATGAAAAATTAGAGGAAGTCGCACTCAAAGTTTAATCACTACATTTAAAAATGGCGAGTGATACTTTAAGTAGAAAAGGGGACATTTTAGACATAGTAGCGAAAGCAAACTGGGCCTTTAAATGTGGGAAAGATAAAAAGAGGAAAATTCTCACAAGAAAACTCAAGGAGCTGACGAGATGAAAGGATATCATGGAAAAAAAAGAATGCTGTAAAGACCATCTCCAACAATGTGGTGAACAAATCCACGGTCCAATTCACAGAACCGCAAATGGAATTGCTTAACCAAGGTCTGAATTTTGCTGTGAAGGAAACAAAATTTCTTACAGAACACTTGGTAGTAGACGTCGCAGCCGTGGTAAGAGACCTTCCCGAACAGGAGAAAGCACAGATTAGAGGGAATGTGGCTAAACTCATCAGGAAGGAAAACCGTAAGAGAGGGAACACTGGTAAGGCACAAAGAGTGCTTAAAGTAAACCGGGGTCTATTATACCAAACCAGATAAAGGAAACGCCGTGGTTATAATGGAAAAAATTATTATGACGGATTAGTTATGGAAAAACTCAACAACGGAGATTACCATGAGCTAAGGAAAGATCCCTTACCAGACTCTATCAAACGAGTTGAAAGAATTATGTGCCTTCCAAAAATACACAAGGAAGGAAATGAGCTAAGGGAAATTGTAACCGCTACAAACGCTCCGACAAGGAGAATCGCAAAGGGGATTGTAGACGAGTGTAGGGTCTTAGGGAAGATTAGCGATAGAACGGTCAAAAATCGAGACGAGGTGATAGAGCGACTTGGAAGAGTGGCAGCAATAGGCGAAGATGAGCTAGTTGTATCATTTGATGCCAAGGCTCTATTTCCAAGCGTGCCGGTAAAACAAGTACTTGAGAAAGAGGGCTAAAGATCATTTGAAACTTGCCTCGGTTTACATGCATGAAAGTTACTTTACTTTCAGGGGGAAATACTTTAAAGCTATGAAAGGTGTTGCCATGGGAAATCCGTTATCCCGACTAATGAGTGCGATATTTATAGACAGAGTGGAGAAGAAACTACATGAGGAAGGTTCGCTTCCTGGTGTCTGTTTGAGATATAGGGACGATATTCTAGCTATCGTAAAAAAGGATGCTATGGCAGAAATGTTGGAGAAATTTAACCAAGCACATCAGGACATCCAATTTTCAATGGAAGTTGAAAAGAATAAAAAACTATCCTTCTTGGATTTAATGGTCATAAGTGAAGAAGGTTTTCTTAGGTTTAATATCTACCGGAAGCCCACCCACACCCAGAGGACAACATCTTTCAAGTGTGATCATTGGCATTCCCAAAAAATGGCGCCCTTTAGCTCGATGATCCATTGGCAGTGTCCATGGATCTGGAAAGTTTTAACTCAGAAGTTAAGTATATTAAAGATACTGCGAGAAATAATGAATTTGACGAGAAAATAATTGGAAACCTTGTCAAAAAGAAGAAGAAAACAGGAAAAACAAAAAACAGCCATAAGAGTTCCAATTATTATTACGTCAGGGTTCAAAAAATTCAGGAACTTCTTGAAAGCTTTGATATAAAAGCAGTTCCAACCAGTAGGGTCAAAAAATTAGGTGCTAAATTATGTCACGTGAAAGACAACATAGATAAGAAGGAAAAATGTGGGACATACAAAATTACTTGCCCAGAATGCGAAAAAAATATACATTGGTCAAACGAAACGGTTAGTTGGTGTTAGACTAACCGAACATAAGCGTGAAGCGGCCTCAACAAGGAAAAGGAACACAACTGTAGTACGATCAGTAGTTGCGAAACACATTCTGGAGGAGGAGCACAACATAACATGGCACAACGTGGAGGTGATTAAGGAAGTACAGCAGGTACGAAAACTGGATGCGTACGAAAGCCTGAACATATCGAAAATCCCGATGGATAGGCGACTAAACACAGACCAAGGAAACTGTGTATCATTATTGTTCAGTTTAATTTGAGCAGATTGAATTAATACAGATAGTTAAATGTACTTATGTATGTAATTAATAGATAATTAGCTGGTAATTAGTATTATTCAATACTGTAAAAATAAGCACCTTACATAAGATACCTAAGTTATTTTAAGCTTAGACCGATAAGCACTGAAGAAGGGGGCAGATTGCCCTCAAAATATCGATATATGTCGAGTAATTAAAATAAATCTAGCTTCAAAAGGAAAAATTGGTTTAAATTTAAATACAGTTAATATACTTTTATAAAAATATGAATTGAACTCTTTTGTTACATATGTATGTATATCGAATTGAAGATAATTCGCAAGTCCTTGGAACCTGAAAACAAACCGTGAATTAGGATAAAGCTGAAATCTTATCACTCTTTTTGGCACATTTTATTATTTTACTATAGTCTCTCTTACTCAGTCGTATTCATTGTTTCGAAACGATAAGAAGCTCCATTACCGTTTATTACGAAGCTGTATCGTTTATAACAACTAAACCAAATTTTATTTTTGTATGGTACCCTAACTTACAGAATACTTCTTATTCCAATGAATGGGCAAATTGTATAGCCCTACAAACAATCCGCACGATAAATTCATCTTTACTTTCAAAACGATAAACAGCATAGTAAATTCGAATGACACCCAGATCAGAATTTTCACTTTAGAAGAATTATTAAAAGACCAAACTATCTCTAGAATTTTTCTGAATTTTAAAATATTCATTCCTTCCATCTTACTGGCATAAACTAACTCGTATAGAAGTGGGATGTGATTCGATTAACTGAAAACAAAGAACTCAAAACTGCAGTGTGCTTAATGTTTCGTACTTTCATGTATTTCGTCGTATGTTCAGAAGACTGTCGTTAGGAGAAAGTTTCAACAAATCTAGAAGTTTGTCGCTCACCAAATACACCGTTGAGTGTTTTTGTCAATCGCAGGACAGTACTGCTATCGTCCCTGCCCCAGAATCATGCCCTACTTATGAGGGCAACCTTAACTGTAAACTGTAGTATTCTTGCACTAATGTACTCGTATTTTCAAGAATCCTGGTAGACGGAGAATGAAACGCCCCAAAGCTACCAACATTTCCATTCTGAAAAGTCATTCTACAATTCCGCTTCCAGGTATTTCTTTAGAGAAGTTGATATTTGTTCTCACTATTTTTATTGCTTGCTGCTTGCGAGTAAGATATGCTGGATGAAATTTAAAATGTATTTAAAGGTGATGCGACGCTCATGTTCTTTTTTAACTTTACAACAAACAGATATTTATATTCAACAGGCATTGTCCACGGAAAAATGTTTTATACCCTTCTCCATAAAAAAACAGTTTCGAAAAATATGAAAAACGTTTCGAATCTAACATACCCCTTATGTAAATCTTCACGAAAACACATTTTTCCTGGAACAGCGCCTGTGCCCACCTTAAGTTGCCATCGGGCATAGCCATTTATGAAGTAGCTGACAATATACATATGAAACCGCTCTCCATTTGAAGCATGTTTAAAGTTCCACTTGGAATCGTGCCTCATGGAAAATTCACAAGTAGTTGCACGCAAGAGCGACTTGAAGATGAACTTTGAAAAACTGCATGAAACTTGAACGTCACTTTTCGACTTCTTACAAAACTTCAATTACTTTCGACTATGTTCTGATCGATTTGCAGTCTTCGCGTGAATATGAGAAACGGAACTATAAGTTTTCTTCGAATAAGAAATGGACATTAGGAAAGGATAAAGTAAAATTACATTACCGAACTTTTATATCTATAATTGCTTTTCAATTGGAATCGTCCCAAACTTTGGAAGTTATATCGCAAAATGGAAATGTTTCCGTTTCAAAATAAATTTATCAATATTCTAGAATAAAAAAATGTATTACTTGCTCTCTTTGATCCCACACAAAATGTTTTGAATGATTCAAAATATAATACAAAGCCTAAATTGAGACTTAACTAAGTTTAACTAAGATAAGCTTAGGCGTTAAACTAACATATAGTTTAGCGTTTAACAGTTTTTGGGTTGGGGAAGTTTTTCTTTGCTTGCGCATCATACATATTTCTCTTTATCATTTCAGTTTAACAGGACGATGAGCTTTACGTACGGTTCTTCGAATCTTAACAAAAACAGGAGGACGATTTAATAAAAATGGAAAAATAAAAGTGTTAGTTGGATGGAGCCAATGTGATTTATTCTTTAATGATCCAATATATAGTTCTAAACTCAACAATCACGTACGAAAATTGTTGATAGTGATCATGATAACGGGCATCGTAATGGGATTCCAAGAAACGCATTTTGGCCGTTCGATAATATTTCAGATTTGGCTAATAAACATTTCATGTAGTCATGATGTGATCCACTAATCTTGCGGATCAGGTGCACTTGCTCTGAGTCCGGAACCAAAGTAGGTGCAAGAAACTGGATGAAAAAACTATGACCATATATTTTTAACGTACAGAAATTGTTAAAGCTTAGTATAATTTTTATTGAGGGCTTAAAATATTTTAACAAACATCTACTATTAGTTCATTGATTGCTGGCACTTTTTTAATAATCAAAGCTAATATTCACATCTTGGAACAACATGTATGCACAAGCTTAAACTCTGCATAGACAAATAATTTTTTGACTAAAGATTATTATTTTATCTAGTCGACTTTCTGTGTATGTTTTGAGCTTTGATGTAGGAAGTGTAGTGCTTGTGGAAAGTTGTAGATTGTAAGCGTAATGAAAGTTTATTTGTGACCTATTTGAGCGGTACTCTTGTAGTTCGGCCAGCCAAAGGGTATGGCACAAAGGTTGGCTTCAACTGAAAAGTGAAAAAATATGGTTAGTCCGTGAATCATACGCTATAGACTGATTGCGTTAGAAAGAGTCAAATCAGCTCAGCGTGGAAAGCCAACTCATATTGTCTGTCCTGATTGGTGACCATGATCAAGCGGCTCTGAATCTACAACCCAGGTGCTAAGTAGAACGAAAGCGTAGCGTCACGGTCGATGATAGTAACATAGTATATACTCGTATGTAGTAAGATACCAACTCATTCGTTATAAATGACCTTAAAACACGTGTAAACCATTGGAAAGTTTGATGTAGTTTTGAATAAGTGTCTAGTTATCTTGAACTTTGAACAAGATGGACTATTTCAGGTCCAAGTTGCAGTGCCCCTTTTTCATCGAAGGCCAGTATGGAGCATATGTTTCTCAAATGTAGAAGAAAGCGTATAAAGTATATAAAGTAATATTGTTGGGCCATGCAATTCACAAAAATTTTAAGGTAGATACCACAGATTGATTGTTCTTTGAAAGTCAATTTACTATTCTTTTGTCCAGTTTGTGTCATAAGGCTATTTGGCAAAGTTAAAAGTACTGAGAACAATGATTTCTTCTAGGCTAGATAGAGTGTCGGCAATAATTTTGTTGAAACCAGAGACATGTTGAATGTCAAAATTGAACTCACTTATGGAACTTGTTTTGTAAATCTCTGTGGTTGTGTCCGTATGACCTAGTATGGCTAACATTTCCTCGATCTCCTGGAAGGAAAGCGAAAAACACACATTAAGGGGGAAAATACATGTAACTGCTAAAAAAAAAAATCGATTTTTTTTATTACATCAAAATGTTTGAAATGCTCTTAAAATAAGCCAATAAAAGTTTTGAAGCGATATTCGTATTAGTTCTCGAGTTATAGTCGGTTAAAGACAGCGCGGCGGTCCCCAGGTCGGTGGAGCTTCAAAACTTTAAACGCGTTTTTCTCAAAGTAGTACTTTTTCAACTGCCGTACAAGATATCTCAAAAAATATTGAACCGATCCGGCTCAAATTTATACCACATCTACAAAAGAGTATTATCTCCTCGATGAACCTAAATGTTATTGTAATTTCAGAAAAATAATTTGTTTATTAATGTTTAAAGTGTGATTTTTTTGAAAAATAATCGATTTTTATGTTTAATCTAAAATTAATGTAAAAATTTAAAATATTTTTATAAATTTTATTGGTTCACCTATGAATTACATATTTCATTAGCATATTTTTTTCTCTCTGAATGTTGCAACTTCCCCGAAAAAGGCGTTAAGTTGTACAAGGCAGTTTTTGATGTGTTTTTTTCATTCGCTCGCATCGCCGCCATTTTGTGTTGAAAAATTACTAAAAAAAAATTTTCATTTACTGTGAGACATGTATTGTAAGGATTTAATATGAAACATTTTCTCAATGAACAATATATATATTTTAAATCAATCTGAAATTAGCAATTTTTTTCGATTTTACATGTATTTCCCCCCTTAATTTCATGCATTCATCTATCATGCATCCAGCATAGATGGGGTGAACGAAAGTATCTTCCGATTTGACATCAATTATATGTGAATTTGCCGACATATCCAACTTGGCTGCAACTCGCGGTAGCAAATTCTTTCCGAAAGCTGTACCAGGAAAAATGTGTGTGAATTTGAATTGACGCTGAGTAGCTAATACAAGAGGTGTCAGAGACTCTGCTGTCAGTCCTTTGAACGCCTCGTGTTCTGCGACCAAGACCTCGAAACGCTCTGAAGGTACGAGACAGTTTCTGATGACGCAAAAATTTCAAATGATTAGATAATGATTCTGGCAATGGACGAGCATGGTTGACAAACCGGTCCGCATTTAGTTCCAGCGACTACAACGATGACGTCGCCGCCAATGATCTTTGCAGCTGTGATGGCATTTTGCACAACATGATTCAGGGCTTTGTTATCACCACAGCGCTATTTACACCACCCAGCTAGATAATGAAATAAAATTATTATTTGACAATACAGACTCAAAGTGGAATCTGATGAACTCACAAAACGAAAACAATTTCGAATGGATAATCTGGAGAACATGAAGTCACCGAAATTATAATAAACTTAGATTATATTATTAGGATATATTAGTTTTAAGTAAAAAAAGTAAGTAGTGGTAGAATACACATTCAAAATCTGCACAAATCGTCTACTGTTCTTCGAACATGAGTGTTTCTAGAGGTTCTGATTTCACTAGAGCTTTTTTCATTTCATTGATATTTCAAGTCTTCATTAACATATTTTGTTTTTCTAATAAATTGAAAAAGAAATTGATTTTGAAAAAAACAAATTGGTATGAACTAATTCTGGCCGGGGCTGAGTATTAATTTGACCCACATAATTTACAAACTAGTCATTTCCAATTGTGCTTGACGACTTTATTGGCCTTTGTCAAAACTCATATGAAATAATTTTGTTTACATATGTTTTTATTTGATTAGAATATGGCTATTTCTTTATTTTTATTTTCATTTCTTGTGTTGATTTTTATGAGTTAAATGCACATAATGAATTTTGAATAAATCGGTAATTTAATGATTCTTACGGAACTTCTTCCCTTTCATTTCCTTTTTACATTTTGTTCCTATTAGGCTGTGTCATGTTTTAAATGTAAAGTTATTGGCGTGTTGTAGAACGTAAAAGTTTCTTCCGCCCGATAAATCCACGGCAGGCTGAGCTAGTCGGCTGGAAAAAGGAACGCAGGGCAAGAAAAGGGAAATCTTTTAGTAAATGTTTATGCTGCACTGAAGACAACTCGACAGAGTTAAATAAATTTTGGTTTCTAAGTTGACGAGGCGCGGCCTCTCTAGTTTTTGCTTCATTGCAAAACTTAGTGGCATATAGTCAGTATATAGTTAACTTCCGGGCTTCTGAAAAGTATCGGATGTTCTGAACGCCCTGATAAACCACTAAGAGTTTGCAATCGTATGCACTATATTTTTGTTGTGTGACACTTAGCTTGGTCAAGAAAAACCCAGGAGTTGCCGAAAGCCTTGATCTCGGTCGATGTTTTCAAAGTGTCCATAAAGAAACCAAGCACAGCATTTGAGCTCGGAAATGGCAATAGAGTGCCTTCTGTTAAGCTAGTCTTTTCGTGGCCGAAGTTTTACTGGCTTTTGGTGACCAGTCGTCTTTCTTAGCACCTTTTTATTAAGAGCCGCTATGAAAAGCTTTGTGAAGCTTTTGCATCCCGGTTGTGTGAGAAAATGAGCAATATTATATGAACTAAAAGCTCGGTGCGCAGTCTTTCGTCTGAACGTGGATTCCAACCAGGGACTCTACACACAAGAAGCCATAACTGTATCCACTAGGCTACTCAAGCTCAGCCAAGATTATCAAAGCTATCTCAAATATGAACCCATTTCAAAAAAAAAAATGTTACGGTGCCTGTTATGAGTTTTGGCACCTGTGATGAGTCTTGGTGATTTGTTTTCAAAAAATTATAAAATCACTATCAGCATTTCGGCTTAAGCCCACTTGTGGCATTCGCCAAAAGTATAAAACTTTTTCCTCAAAGAGTAATTTAAATGTAAAGGTTAATATTAAAAAGATTAATGTATATGATAAAATTAGATATATGTATAAAAACATATAAGATATTTGAAACCAACGAACTTTTGTTTAAAATGGCTTTGTTATTTTTTTTCTTGGAAATCAGTGAAACACAGTGATAAAAGAGCAATTAAGAAAGCATTATTCTGTAAGAAAAGAATGTATTAAGTGAATTGCACCGTAAAATAGGTGAGAGTTATGTGAAATAAAACTTTAAAAGAATAACGATTACAAAAAATCATCTGCTTCTAGACGCTTGCAGAAATTGCTGAAACCAATGTAAATAAAATGTTGGCTCATACAAAATTAGAAACTCAACTTTACTATTGCCAACGTCTTTCTATTTGTGCTCACATTGGGCGCTCATATTAATTGAATATAAAACTACTAGAAGTTCAAACAAAACAACTAGAAATCTTTATATTATTTTGAAAACTCAAACTTAATCGATTTACCAAGAACACCCCCGGATCAACTAAAATTGAAAGTTTACTTAAAATTCTGCTCACTGAAATGAAGTACATATTGGTTGATGAGGAGAAGAATTTTCGCTTTTGAACTAAGTTTGTTTGGAAAAATACCGCCATATAAATGCTGTTTACGGTTATCTACAGACACTTTTCTTATCTTAGACAAAGAATGTTTATTCAATAGGTTTATAGCATTTTTTTAGGCAGAAGAAAGCAACAAAGCCATTCCTTTGTGAAAAGAATCCTCAAAAGAAGCCACGAGATTAACTTATATTGATGTTCATTACTTTACTATATTCAAGAATTTAGAAAAAGCCAAGAAAATGTATGCCTTATCTCTAAAGAACTGAATTCTCACTTTCACTGTACTTCAGCAACTTTGAAGTTTTTACATTTGTTGAAAGCAAATTAAAACCACATGCTCTCCAAAGAGAGAGAAAACAAACCCACTGATAATAATTGAAGCAACTACCAATAGAATTTAATTGAAAATACATATCTAATATATTAGGAAATATTAAAATGAGTGTGTTTGGAAATTTACACATCTACACCCCAATATAAACGGAAAGCTGCAAATCGGCACGCATCTCTGATATATCAGTGTCTAATATTTACGTTCACTTTGTTTGGTTGCACTGTTTGCATTCATTGACAATACTGCAAAATTAATTGCAGATTCTCAAAACGACGAAATTCTATTTGTTCGTTCAAGTCCGAGTGAACTGTATGTGTGCACAAGTGCACAAATATGATAATCAATTTGAATCTAATCCCAAAAAGCAATTAGAAATTAATACTTGTTAGCATATAACTCGAAAACTCCAAGCAAGTATATTCGAAGTGTGAAAGGGTCGTTTCTATTTTTTTTTTCTAAGGTATTATATGCTTATAACCAAAGGAGAAGAGAGATTGCAGTTATATATGAGCCCCCATGGTAGCATTTGTAAATTTTAAGAACTACTTAAGACTACTATCAAGTCATCGATTTACATGCTCCGTTGAGTTTAGCTCAAGAATTCTACATTTAAATAGTCAATAATGATCTTGCGGAGTCTTTTGACGAGAACACCGTTAAAGGGTGAGATTAAATGTATGTGCACCCTGCTGGAGAAAGCTTAAATCTTTTATGAACCATCCTTTTAAAACAATTTGAACAATTTTCTACATTCGAGAGGCATATTTGGTATATGTATTAACAATTTTTTCATGCGGATGAAACCTGTTTAAGTTCCAGCGCAGTAATTCAATCGAAACGAAATTCACAGGGTGGGTTCAACTGAACGTGAAGCAGATTTGGTATAGACGAGTATTTTGCTTTGTTGCAAACACAGGGTAACCAGCATCGAACATTTTCGTAAATATTGCACCAACAAATGCTTCAAATTACATACTTAAATGTAAAGCATTTGCAATAAAAATAAGGAATCAGTTTCTAAATTTTTCGTGTTTTGAAAATTTTTCAGATTCCAGCCTCAAACAACGTTCAACCGCTGCAAAATTCAATTAAATCCTGCGGTGAGAACGAAATTCAAAGGATAAGTTAATTTAAGTATGAGCTTGGTATGGTAAACTTATTGCCGCTTCGTTGGAAAAGTGTCGCCAGCACTGAACATTTTCATCATCTATGTTATAGTTGGGTTTTGTTGCTTTGGATAAGGAATGGTTGATATGATACTACAAAAAAGTGTATAACACCTTTCCAAATTTGTTGGTCACTCAAAGACAGTTTCTTTGAAATTCAGTTTTCTAGAGGTTCTGATGTGCTAGACTTTTTTAATATTGTTGCCAACGACTCGTATCACATGATTACTATGGTGCTTATTTACAATCTGGAACTCGAATACACCTGAGCATCTATTTCATATTTTTATCGAATAACCAATCTAGCTAAATATTTTATTTTCAGTGAACCCTTTAACCTTTTCTCAGCTTTAACAACTTAGAAATCGTGAGCAATATCTTTTATTTACCTGCAATGGTTTTATGATCATGCTATTCATAATTAACGAACAAAACTCTTTCACCCAAGAATATAATTAGCCCTTTACTGCGCTTGAAATAGATCCAGCTAAATATCCAGCTAAAAATCTTACTATCCATGTGATCTGTAATCTGTAATTTAATTCCTGTAGTAGCTTAGACTTTGAAATTAATTTTTTACCAGTACTTTTACACACCTATCCCAAAGTGGATGGTGATTTGATGGATTTTCTTTGGTTTCTTTCCTTATTGGCATGCTTATACATATAAAATATATAAATTTCAGTATTTACAATTTTGCATTTGCCAGCCATTAAACATTCAATCCAAGGTCTTGGTGTTGGCATTTCTCAGATGTCGTTGTATTCAGCTGCCTGCGAAATTGACTGTGTAATCAATGAGAATCCATTTGGTCACACTCTGGCTGTTTTGTCTGATCCGAAAACATTGCATTTGAGCTCATCTGAAAAAAATAGATATTCTCCTGTAAGCAAATTGTGTTATCAGCGTCCTTGATCAAAGATGCTAAACTGCACGTTCACTTAACTGCGGTCCAGTGATTTCGGTTGGTTTCTGATAACATAAATCTTGAGGCGGTTGGTCGCAAAAATTTCAACAGAACTAGATTATTAGATTTAAAAGATTTATTATAACATTGATACGTTGAGAACGTTCTAAGCTATTCTGCATGATAAGCAGATGAGTAAAAGTATAAAACAAAACTCTAGGACACCCGAACTGCTACAAATACTAATGTTCAACGAACAATAGAAGAATCGTGCAGATTTTGAGTGCATATTCTACCACACGTGCTCCAACTTTTTCAAGTGCAAAACCACCTTGACCTTAAAAACGCATTAAACTCATAGGGTGGAAAGGATTTCAGGACTACCACTTGGATGAATTTCAAGATTTTGGAAAGCCAAACACTGGAAACTTTGAAAGCAGCGTAACATAACAAACAAAAAAATACTTAGTACTTTGCAACACTTTACCAGCACTGCAACTAAAAGACTCCCACAATTGCCTCACGTCAAAATCAAATAACTCTAGTGATTTCGATTTTATCCGATGAATCGTCGAAAGTTTCAGGGATAGTAGGATGCTTGGGGTTGAAAAACGAAAGATAATTGGGACCGAAAGATTTCTAGAACTTAGAATATTTCAACATAAGTAATTTATTTTGATTGTATATGTTCGCGATATGAATACTTAATGTAAGCATTTGTTGATACGAAAATAGCAAAAACCGCCTCGCGCTGGCAACCCTTCGCTAGCATCAAAGTCAAACATATATCACACCTGCCTCACATTAAAATCAACCTACCCTGCGAATTTCGTTTTGATCCGATGACTGCATTGGAAATTATAGGGGTACAAAGAAATTAAGGAATACCAGTCGCAAATGTTTTCAAATTTCGAAAACTTTATATAGTTGTTTGTTGTCACTACGAGATCAATACCGTTTAAAAATTTGACGATAAAATCGCTTGATAAAGATATTGCAAAAAAAATATAAAACCAACAATCGCTGGCAACCCTATCATTGTTTTTGACCAGATTCTTTCGGAATAATGCCTATAATAAGTTCCATTTATCATATAAAAGCTTGAGTCAGACATCGCTACTTTTACTGCGCAGTTTTTAGGTTGCAGAAGCAAAAACTGCTAACTCTGTTCACACATAGTGGGTGCAACCCGCTACTTTTACTGCGCGCAACCGGGTAGCTGCAACTTCTTGCGAAGAAAACTGCAAAGGTGTTCACACATAGCCGCGCGCAACCTCTGTTGCAGTATTTTACTATTTAGTTTGTTATGAAGTTTCAACCAGTTGTGTTAGTATGTATTTCGGTGATCCAGAAGTGTTGGCTGCGGCTTGTTTAGTTATAGTTTTAAATAAACGAAAAAAGAAAAGCAAAAGCAGTAGCTGCTGGGTGAGGACGTGGATCGCAAATAGAGAACACTATGGAGCTGTGCATTGTTTGTTAAATGAATTGCGTTTAGATGACGAAGCATTTTATAAAAACTGTTTGTTTTTGTTGTTTTGAAACATTAGAATAGAATGATTTACGTAAATTTTATTTATCAGTTTTTAATATTTAAGTTAGATTTTGCAAAATAGCTATAACATAGACTTATAATTAGAATAAACTGTATCGCCCATAACTTTTCTTATTTAAAAATGCTCTTCCTTCAATCAAAGATACTGTGTCTTTCGTCCAATTGTATTTAGCTATATCCTATTTGGTTAAACAAAATTAATATTCTACCATTTACAAATTTTGAAATACATACCGTAAAAAATATTAAAATTGCTATCACTACCATACACACAATACTGTCACTTTTCAAGGCACTAATTGAATCGGCAATAACAAAACGAAAAGCTGCAGACGCAGCCGCAGCCGCAGCAAAGTTTCAACCAAATCAATCTTTTTTTGCTGCACTTGCAACTCATTGAAAAGCTCTTCATACATCGCTACTTTTTGAGCTGCAAGTTGCGACCGCAGTCTGGCTGCAGGCGCAGTTTTCAAGGTTTCTACATTGATCACACATCGCTATTTTCTGTCAATGCAGTTTTTTGTGCTGCGCAGCGCAAAAAGTAGCGATGGCTGACCGTAGCTAATTCGTTTTGATTTCATGACTGCACTGGAAGCTATAGGGCAAAAAGCTGTATTTTCAAAATCCAAGGCACCAAAATTACCATAGCTGGCAGCACTAACTGAATTTTTCAACCAAATTTCTGCCAAACACGGCTCACAGTAAGGTTCAGCTAATGTGTCACTCATGCAAACCTGGTAACTGCATCAGGATCCATAGGGCAAAAAGTGGTTTTTTCTTTATAATTTTTCAAGATGGCACCACTGGCACAGAGTTATCCACATTTCCAAATCGCTTCTATCAGACCTGGTCCTACTTAATACCAATACGTTCTGTGAATTTCAACTGTATCTGATGATTGGGTCATAAGTTCTCGTGAACAAAAGTTTTTGATGCTTAAAATATAGGTAAATTGGAGAAGGGTTACCGTTCTTGTCCGATGTGAAATTTCAAAAATTTTGATTTGATTGTATAAACAAAGCATAAGATTTTTATATGAATTGATTTTCACAGTAAAAGACGAAAATTTTTGGTTAGAGTCGATGGTTAGAAGATTTTCATGTTCAATGCCTGCCGTAACTGCAAGGCTGACAGCACATTCATGGAAAACTACGCTAGTCTACAACTTAGTAAAATCAAAATCTTCTTTAAGTTTCATAGTGATCTAATAATCTGATCAAAAGCTATCGCAGTTCAAAAATTTTCAAATTTTCCCAACCTTATTTTAGGTGCCTAGCGCACACATAGGGTTAAAAATTTCAAAAATACTATCATATTCACATTAAGAACACGGTCAAAATTCATTTTTAAAACTTTGTTTTTGCGAAAGTTATTTATTGACAGAATAATAGTTGTATTTAAAACATCACTAAAATGGCCGCCGACGCCAAAGAGTTAAAGATTTTTAACTTTTTGTGAGACTTGGCCCGATTCTGCATAGACACCAATGTATCCTGAAAGTTGCATTTCAATCGGATGGCACGTTCTTGAGATTTTTCACTGAAATATTTTGATGATGATGTATATATATATGTACTGAAATATGAATTTTTGGTTCGGGTGATTTTAATACTAATGTTCTTTGTTCTTGAACATTAATGTTCTTGAACATTAGTAAAAAATGAATTTGAATGTAAGTGGAACATAAAATTTAGTTAGTTATTGCCTCGTACAGCGTACCCTCCGCCTCCTCTTTCAACTTTCTTTTTGCCTTACTTCTTTCGAAGCATTAGTATCTTTTGAAGCATTTATTGACAAAAGATTGGTCGTCATGTCAAAATAGGGTGTTCATGATGTTAAATCTTCAAAATGACATCAAAATACATTTCTAATTTTGTAGACTAGCCGAGGTTGGCTTATCTTGAGGCTAGTTTGAATCGGCACTGTGATGCTAATTTTGTTAAAAAAGGGTCGTTTCGTTTTTTTATTGCTTCCTTCCTTGCTTATTTTTACGCACTAGGATCGCACCGTTATGTTGCTTTGTTGTGTATGGCCATTTACGCGCATGACTAGTTGCTAGCGATCTGACAAATAACTAACTTCACATAGTATCTCGAATCTTAGCTTTTGTTCAATATGCAATTTTCAGTAATCAATTTTTGTTCAATATTCAAACAGCATTTGTACTCTAACTAATGTTTGAAATTGAACGAACGAAGGAAAATTGGCAGAGTGAATTATGTATATACTTAAGTATGTAAACGATTAATTGAAACTGTTACTATAAATTTACAGCTTGGTAACATTTTCGTCACTCCAACCCTCTCAAAATGGCAGTTTTTGTACATTACAAAGCTTTAAAGTGGTTCTTTTCATTATATCTATAAATGGTTATGTACAAAGAAATCGATGTAATTAACCGTATTTAAGTTTAATTTGTCAAAAAAATTTATTTTCAGGAGTAAATGATAAATATTCTTAATTTAATCTCTAGGAAACTCATAAATTAAGTTTACAAAAACTTACATATGCCGTTCCAGTTTCTTATTTAACTTTTCTGCAGCTGTAAGAATTTATATTATGCACTCATGCATCACGTTTTGCCTATAATATAGAAGAAGATGCCAACGACAGAAACTCATTAAAGTTTTGTAATGCAATAAACAAGTTTCAGTCGTCGTTGGGGCTACACATGCTTGAATACAAGGACGTTGTCTCGTCGCGTCGTCGTAACGGGGAACAAAGTCGCACATAAAAACACACAAATCGTGCTGAGAATCAGTACAAAATAGTTCCATTAACGATTGTACGTACGCATTAAGGTCGTGTAGCCTAGAGCAGAGCACTGGATTCAAGTATGTGGAATCGGTAGTTCGAATCCAAGTCTAAACGGAGCTCTGAGAAGATATCTGAGTCAAAGTAGGGACAAAAAAGGCGAGGAAATAATCATTTCACACTCGAAAAAATTTTGAATTTTTGAAAATTTTGAAAATTGAGTTCTTCCAAATCCAAAAACACCAAGCTTTGAAAATTAGTTGTGGCGGAATATTTTAGTGTTTTATATGCATTAAAGCAGCTTAAGACCAAATTGCTCAAACTATTTGAATCTACTTTATTTGCACTGAAGTAAACGTTCACCATCATTTTAAATGGAATTTATTTTACGATTATGCTTTTGGCCGAACTTAAAGCCGAACTTAAATGCCAGATCAGTATGCATCACCATTCTTAGTTATCGACGACATGCAACATAATGTAGACGATAAGCGTAAGAATAAGCAGATATTTTGAACTTATGTTTAATATTCATAAATGCATGAATATTCGTGCAAATTTCCAATATTTGTTAGGAAAATGTCTCAGTATCATGAGGGAGCAAATTCTACAAATAAAGCTTTCCAAAAGAATTAACCAAATTGCTGAAGTACAATCAAGTAAAAAGTGGTAACGAAACATATTACTTAGAAAACTTTATCGAACTGCTACTTATAAGCAAAGGTTTTACATTTATGCTGATGTACATTAATTAAATGAAAACCCAGCGTCACTGAACCAAAATTATTTTAATTAGATACTCATTTGGTTTATTCGCTGGTGTTTAGCCACATCGTTGCTATAACGGAGCGAAATGATTTCACATAGAAACGAAAAAACTTTTTGTGCATAATATATCATCAGTGAAATTAAATTGAAACTATTACTTTGTTCGTCTATAGAATTAATCAGCATGATTATTTGGTTCAACAGATAATTGTCCTTAGGTGATTGGTTAATTAAATTTTGTAATTTGAAATCGATTGCATGCATGAACAATTGATTCAGAACAACAAATTCAATTGTTACAATTGCTCAATAGATAGAACAATGCGTTGAGCAATTAGAAGTTGCCTGAACACAGCAAATACTAGATGCTTTTTTTTTGCAGACCCGAGCAGATCAAATTTTGCTAATTATATTGAATACAACAACAATTTTGTTCCTGTATTCAATGTACTTAACAAAATTTAATATGCTCGGGTGTGCAAAAAAAACCCACTTACTATTATTTATCATTGGAAAATTTCTGCATCAATCATTAACGACACTTTAACTAAATAATTAACAGCATAAAATTTTAAATTTACGGCTCGCTCAAATGAAGGCTTTATTCAACATACTGGCTTGATTCTAAAAATATAGTCTAAACAACATAGCTCAATTAACAATCCTAGATAAGGTGATGAGCTCGTTTTTGTCTAGCTATAAACTCGTTGAAATTACATCTTAACAAGAAACAACAACGGTAGTTTTAAATATTGCACTTTAAATTTCGGTTAAACGAGTTTGATTCCTTCTAGGAGACAAAAAAGAGTTGTGCGGTCGACAATTGGTGCAGGCTGACATTTTACAATTTTCAGTTCTATCGGTACACTGTTTCGTTCCTCCTCTATTGTATTGTGTGAAAAC
This sequence comes from Nemotelus pantherinus, assembly GCA_963978885.1. NCBI lineage: Eukaryota > Metazoa > Arthropoda > Insecta > Diptera > Stratiomyidae > Nemotelus > Nemotelus pantherinus. The sequence continues at coordinate 78,140,534 of OZ022265.1, read as the reverse complement.
TGAGTCATGTGTTTTGTCTACATTAATTTTTCGACTGTTACTTAAGAGCCAATTGTAATACTTATGTAAATCATGGATAGCCTTTCATTCAAACTCTTCTGAGTCTCGACTTGTATTAAGGATGACCAGTATCATCTGTGTGAATAATATATTTGAAATTCAATGCATTTTTATACAAATAATGGATTTTGATTCTCTGTATTTTGAGGTTCCGTGACTCGATCCGAACAGCTGTGAATCTGACCCCTAGAGTCAAAATTAAGGCTTTGTTCTTCGATTCCTCACATCCAATGAGGAAGTGACAGCAGCTATTAAGCGTGACTTAGGGGAGGAAGAAAACAGCAAATTTAAAATCAATTTATTCCCTCCAAACTCAAGGGAGCAGATAAAGGCGGCGATGGAGCTAGATGAAGAAACCAGCCCTGAAAATTCTCGCAGCCAGTAGAGTCAGCGTGAATATGCTACACGCCCGAGTGAGTAGGTGGGTAGAGGTGGTACGTTCCTATCGGTGTCTGGGGTGCGACCATACAAGGAGTAGCTGCAAAGCTGCGTTACTGAGCCCAAATGATTGCTTTGCGCGCACGAAACATGTCATGGGTGCGAGTTGCTCAAAGACGCATTTGACGTGAAGAATAGGCAACAGGGGAGAAATGAGGATTCTCCAAAGAAACCTGCAGCGTTGCAAAGACCTTCCAATGCAGCTCGTCTGGGGGAAAAGGTTCGGATCATCCTGCTATGTGAACCTTACAACAGGAGGAACTTGCCTACATAGTTTTCGCATGCCACAAGGTACGCGGTGATCTGGATTGCTAAAGATTTCAGCGCAAGTATACGTGGTGGCAGCTACAGCGAAGCTTCCGTATGGGTGAAATACGGAGAGATAACTTTCGTGAGCTGTTACTTTTCAAATTAATGCAGGAATTTGGAGATAAGCTAAGTTTACTGGAGGACACATCAATGGCCATATTATTGTGGGAGTAACTTCAATGCTAGGTCTTTGAAATGGGGTATGCCCACCGAAAGCACTCGAAAGTGGCGTAAAGTAAAGTGTGAGTGATTGGAGAGTGATAGAGGACTACACAGGTATTGAGCATAACTACATCACCTTCAACATAGCTGGGAGCAGAAATGGACCGGATAACCCTGGAATGAGTCGTCGGCTCGCTGTTCTCGGTGCAACCGCCAAGGACGTTCCTCTCTATATGGAGGAGGTGTTGATCGCTGTGGTGTTTGGGACGAGAAACGGGAAAACATCGGGCCCTGATAGAGTCCCAAACGAAGCACATAAAGTTTTAGTGGAGAGTCAACCACAGCTACTACTGAATTTATATAATTCATGTTATGGGCGGGGGTCTTCTCAGCGCGATGGAAAGTTACTCGAGTAGCGCTCATCGATGAAAGTCAACAGAAATTTGAACAATCCGTCCACATACCACCCGCTTTGCATGCTAGACACGGTGGTAAAGCTCTTCGAGTAGTTGCTGAAGCCACGACTGCTATCAGCAATTAGATCACGAACATGGCTTTCCAAAGAGGCGCTTGACAGTTGATGGCATCTCAGCGGTGATTTGAATGGTAGAAAGTGCGGAGAAGCAATGCCACAGTGCCCAGCTGATTGTTCTGCTGGTAACACTAGATATAGAAAACGCCTTCAATTCGGTGAAGAAGACAGATGTGCTCTGGGCCCTTGAGCATAGCTTCTGTATTCCTGATCACCTATTGTTTATTATGCGTGTCTATCTGAGGGACCGATGGCTGTTGTTCAATACCAATGAAGGTGTTCGGATTGGGCTTTTCACCTCTAGGGCAGCACGGAGGATGTGTTTCTCCTTGGCTACGTAGACAATGTGGCAGCAGTAATGATCTCTAGATCTGTCAAGTTTGCCCAATATAGGCTTAATTAAGTCATGAGGAGGGTAAAACGGGTAGTAGCTGACCATGGCTTGCATGTGGCACTGTGAAAGACAATAATTGTCATGCTGACAAAACGGAGGATACCAACCGTCATTCCGATGACCGTGGGCTTTGAAGAGGTCCAGACCAGTAAGGTATCTAGGCGTGACACTGCACACTAAGCTGTCCTACTGGGCCCACATCCAAAAGATATGTGACAAGGCTCTAAAAGCCGTCGGCTCGCTGAACAGGTTGATGGCTAACATCTACTAATTGCATCAACTTACTCCATCTTACTTTACGGGGCAGAAATTTGGGTAGACACACTCCAGGCGATGAAGTTTTGAGCACCTATTGCCAGTGTCTAGTGCCGAGGTGCTCTACCTATCGCCAGTACCTACCGTATGATGTCGGAAGATGCCGTGCTGATAGTTGTGATATTAATCCCGATAAATCTGCTTCCACGAGGCCGCAAAAAAGGTACCTCTCATACTCTAAGCTGGACAGAACATGGCTCTAGCTCAGGCACGCTGAAAAACACTCCAACTTTGCCAACAACTCTGGAATATAAGCAGCAAAAGTCGCTGGATGGCAAGACTGATCGGTCTTTTGGGCTTTTGCTTCGGAGAGGTAAACCTTTACCTGTGCCAATTCCTGACGGGGCTTAGTTACTTCAGAAAGTATCTTAACAAAATGAGTAAGGTACGTACACCGTACTGTCGGTACTTTATAAATAAGTACGATGATACTTAATATACATTCTTTGCGCGCCGTCGGTTCGCAAGTTTGAGGAGCATCCTCGAGTCTACGATTGGTATGGTCGCGCCAGAGTCGTGGAAACGATGCTGCGTAACGAAGATAGCTGGCACACAGTCTCAACATGTGTTACCGACCCACAAGCTGTGGCAAATTCTGAAGTAAGTGGGCACCGATAGGTGAGCAAGCACGACAGGTTCCGACCTGGACCTTCGTGGCCTGAAGACGGAATTTTCTACAGGTATCTTTTGAATATTTATTTTGTCATCTACAACGAAAAAAATGTATTTTGATTGAGCGAATTCGCTAGAAGTTTTTTTAGAAGGTGATACATCTGGAGTTTTTTTGCAGCTGATTACAGCAGTGCGTCTTTGAACTATTCTCAATGTATTGTGGCGAGAAAAATTCTTCATCCGCCACTGAAGAGCTCATTATTTCGACTGCCACTGTAAAATTTCGTTTACAATTTTGTGTCTCGTCGCGTCTACATGAACACAATTCAATGAGCTGTTCCATGCTTGACTCGACGCTATGCTCGTCTCGACGCTCTCGTCGCTCCGTCTTGTCCGTACCCTAAGGAAAAGTTAGAGACATCATCTGCTAGAAGCCATGATAAGAAAGAGTGTGTAGTCCTACGACGACAACGGCTCTAATCTGATCTTCGTAATTCAAAACAGAAACTTGTGAATTCAGTTTTTCACTGCGAAATTTTCTCTTATATTAGCTATATTGCTTAAATACTACGCTTTGCTTCATAGGGCTACACACTATGTGGATTTTTTTTCAGTGTACTTTCATTAGATCCCAACAGGCTTATTTCTGGTGCCCAGCAATGAGTGACGTGAATTTCAACTTTCTGTGAGCTCTGTCGAAGGCTACCACAATTTGATGTTTAACAAGTTTTCTTTGTCCACTTTTAGGTACTTAGTACCAGGGTTCGCCGATATATATCAGAGGATATATACCATGATATATATCATTTGATATATATCACGATATATATCATTTGATATTTTTGCGGTTATATATCAATTGATATTTTCTATCTAGCATCTTGACAACACTAAAAGAAAAACTAAAATTTAGATTATCTTCCCCCGAATAGCTATCTCATCATAAATTCGGGGACTCCCCGTTTTACTTACGTGCACGCGGACTAGCATTTGACAATTGTTAACTCAAGTATACTGTCAATTTAATATCTACCTAAGAAATGCTTTGCTAGTTTAAAAGGTTAATGCTACAATCCTACTTTTGTATTTCATTTTGATATCTTTTTTGATATCTCACTACACTCGAAAGACAATCGATACTAGTTGATACTGTTGATAAATCAGGCCATCCTCATACTGCTGATTATTTAAAAGAAATTGCTACGGATATAATTACAAATACCAACAAAAACTTCAAAGTGATTGTTAAGAGCTTCGTTACCGACAATGCAGCTAACGTCAAAAAAATGAGGCACGAATTATGTAAAGAAGATAGTAATAGCATAATTCAATATGGCTGCTGTGCGCATATACTAAACCTGCTAGCGCAAGATGTGGAAATCAAAGGCATTTCTGAAAACACTAACTACATGAGTTACTTAATGTAAAAGATACAAAAGACTTCAGAGAGATAATTCCTCGGTGGAATTATTATTAAATTCTGGAACTAACATCTGCCCGCAAGTTGGTACAAGGCTGCCGGGGGTAAAAAGTTCGTAATGCCCATAACCGTTCGATGGAATACAACGAAAGATTGTATTAGCTCTTACCTTCAAAATAATAAAAATTAAGTTGACAAAAACATACTCGGAATCGTAAATAATGCACAAATCACGAAAAATGCAATTCAACTCTTGTCTCGCTTGGATCCAATAGATAAAGCCTTAGACAGAGCCCAAAGAAATGGAGCAACAATATCGGTGGCAGTAGAAATATGGCACCGGCTAGAAAAGGATTTAGAAAATGAAACATTAGAAATCAAGAATTTATTTCGGTATTGACGTGACATGGCATTAGAGTCTGCTCATTTTTTGGCTAATATGTTGGATCACCGATTTCTGGGCAAAAATTTGAGTAATTATCATAGAGATAAAGTTTTTGCTTAAATGCCGCCCGATTTCATGCATATTGTATCGTCATTGTTGACGCAATCATCAATGTTTCCTAAGTAACTTTTTGTTGAAAATTTTAAACAGACCCCACCTTTAGAATGGTGGAAGTTCCTAAATATGAACACAAACGATAATCGATGGGTCAAGTGGGATGGCAAAGAAATATTTCAAACACTATGTGAACATTTACTGTCAGCAGTAGCATCAACAGGTGGTCTCGAAAGAATATTCTCTACCTTCGGTCTTGTGCAGTCGAAGATACGTAAACGATTAGGAATCGAGAAAGCCCATAAATTAGTCCATCTCTTCAAGACTTTCAACAATTCCCATAAGATAATTTTCTTTCACACACGGTTCCTTCACACAATATAGACCGGGTTTGGGAATCCAATGCGAATATGGAAATGCAAGAAGATTCTGGATTCAGGCGATGATGTACCACTTATAGATATGTGCCTGAAGCCTGACAATAGACCCTGATTTTAATTGACCAATCAAATTTTTATATATCCGATATAGACGATATTTTACGTAGTTTTTCCAAATATCTGATTTCCACAGAGGTATAGGAGGTATAAGAGTACCAAGATTTTTACTTAAACGCCCGTTCCCACCTAGGGATGAAACAAATTTTATTGCCAATTAAAAAAATTGTTCAGTTCAGATACATCAATATATCCCAAAAATCTCAGCAATTTTCGACGAAAGTCATTCCAATACTGATTGGCAACGAAAATCAGTAAAAGACATCGCAAGACAGAAGAGGCCTTTTTTAAATGCGATTCTAGATTCCAATGCCAAGTATTAGCTTCTGGCACAAGCAGACCAAAGCAATACAAGCACATTTTTTTATCCATTCGTACTATGTATGCTTCTGCTGGCGATTCCGGAACGGTCAGACACCAGTGGCACTTCGCGTCGATTTCTGCATTATTTTTCAACCTATATATAACGTTGCTGATAAGTTGGTTACAGCAAGTAACAATAATAATATCAAACAATCAAATGAATTCGTGGACAATTAAAACAAAAGTTAAATAAAAGTTAAATATGTAAGCAAGTGCTAATATTCTTTATCTCTTCCAATTTATAGAAGGACACAAAAATATATAAAAAGGTACCCGAGCCTTTTCACCAGGATTGCCAGGACTACTAAGTAAGAAGCGATAAATGACAATTTGATCTAAAACCCAACAAAAAATTAAAATTACGGTACATATCTCCAGATACATTGTCTGCGCTTGCACAATGCGTTTGTCTTATAACTTAAAGATGTCTTATCACATTCAAGAGCATAGAAATCGATTTGTTCGTAAAACAAAAGATTACTCATATTTACTGATTACTTTCGGAACAGCAGCTTATTTGTTTCTGGCGCTAAACGCACGAACAAGAAACTTTCCGAAAGTTCAGCGTTCCTTTTCGGTAATATACTTCTTAATTCCTAATAAAATTACAAATGAATCAGGTAAGCCATAATATCATCCAGGCTGCACAGCGTAAGATAAGCAGTAGTACGGCAAAACTTGCTATCCGCAAATTCAATTCGGAACTTATATAAGCCATTTCATATGTCCTTTAATATCCTACGAGCGTTTGGCTCACTTTAGCGCTATTGATATTGTATTAGCGTTCTCCCCATACGGCAAACGAGTTATTTGAAATCATCTTGGGACGAAGCTGCTTCTGCGGTATCATTCGCATCCATTTCACTTCCCAAGACTCCCAGGACTGCTTCTGTCTTTCGCGGATGACGACGGCTGCTCTGCAGGACTCGCTGTCAGATAAATAATAAAACGAGTCTCCTGAGTCGCAGCCAGTGCGCTCAAACACAACGTTTCCATTCCGCCAAGTCTACTAATGTGGCTGGATTTGGTGAGCCCTGGTTGTGCCGAATACGCTTCATCGTATTCTAATGGGCTTGAAAGCTACACTAGGCTCATTTTACTTGATAGCTTCTGGTAATTTGATGCTCAGGAGAATCGCGCTTCACATCTGCACGAAGGAGCCGGTGGGCGATTGATAAAGTGAGAAGGACACACTCACGTTGCTTTGCGACTGGTAGAGTTGTTTACGTGAATTGTGCCAGTCTTGTTTTTTCAGTACATTAGGAATGTGTGACATTTAAGCCGATTTTCCGATTTATGCAAATTCAATAGCAATTTTTTATTTTTTTTTATTCATTCGTTAGAGAATAAAGTTAAAGCCTTGAAGTCATTAAATTGGCTTATTGCTCACTTCTAGTAGTTTGATAATTTATAGGAAATTTTATCATTCTGCTTACCAGTAAGTTTCTTATTTTTCTTGGAAAACTAATTTTCACATTTGCATTCCTCACTCAGCTTTTTCATAGCCAGAAGAAGTTTTTCAAGGTAAAACCAAAACAGCAACACTTCTCATGCAGTAAATTACCTAGTTGTAGTCTCTTTAATTTTTGTGGTTCGCCAAGCAATTTTTCTTTCTGTTTCAGTAACAACTTTTGCAATTTGCCAGGCGTACGAAAAAAATTCAAGGTAAGTAACTACATAAAAGAGACAAAGTACTGTTTCTAATTTCAACTCAGTTTACCATTTTTAATGAATGACGGAAACTGGTTACCAGTCGAAATGAAATAATTTATTTTGAAAAAGATAAATTTTGCGGAGAGTAGTTATCTTTTGGCAATGCTTTCCCCAAAGTCGAGCGTAGCGCAATCAAATACGAATTCTCTTTTTATGCAAATTTCAAGTTGAGTTTGAAATATGAAAAGTTTTATTGCAGTCTCTTGAGTTTGACTAGAAGATATCCCAATTTAAATGTTACAGTCTGTTCGCTTGATAGTGTTTTAGAGAACAAGATGTTGTTGAGATATCTCCAACCGAATATTTGCAAAAGGCTTTGCAAGGCTAAAATGAAATCTATTGCATCAGATAAGTAGTTGAAAGTTTGTAGGAATCGATTGATGGGGATGCCATAAGGGATAACCACTTTCAAATCTCATTAAAAAAAAACCCGAGAGAAAAAAGTGCTGTTTCGCGCTGGGAAATTAAATTGGATAAATATCTTTATGTGTGCGCTTAAAAATGTTCTTGTTCTTTATGACTGCTATACTATAAACAGAGTCTGTGAATATTACATGTGAGTTGTTTCAAGTAGGCGTCTGAACTATAAAATGGTCTTCATAATAATCCACTTATTTCTAACTCTCGTTATATCTTTATTTATTTTTATATATTTTATTAAATTCGTCTAATCTAGGCTATACACATATTGTTGCAGCAACTCCCTAAAATAAGGAAACAATTATAGTAAACAAAACAAACAAACTATATTACCTACGCTTTGACAATTAGTTCGATGCATATGTCCCATTGTAGTGACAATTAAATCTACTGCAACGACATCTCTCCGAGACATTAGCATCGATATCTCCGACAGCCAACAATGCTGGACAGCGAACTTTTGTTCCAGCCGTTGAACAGCCATCTTTAGCGTAAGATCGTTTTAGTTAGTTAGTCAGTCTAGTTGAGTCGTAAGAGTTGTAATAAAGGAATAAGCTTAAACAATCAAACAGTAGTTTTATATACACTACAAATGGTGACCCGCGACTAACACGCATCTTCGTTAAATGCAGACGGAAGCCGACATACTAACTGAGCAAATCGAAGCGTACATTGCAAGCAAATTAAAGCGTGTACCCACGACGCAGTTTTCTTCAGTGCCGGTGGCAGCAGCATCCGTGACAAAGAGCTATTAAATCGAAATGGCTACCGGTGGTGCAATTCCTAGAACGCCAGTTCAAGACACTGGAAATACGATTCCGAAAACACCTGCGGAAATAAATCAGGAATTGGATAAACGTTTGCTAGCAGGTTATTCGCCACGTATTGAAGCAGTGCGTGATGTCAAACTGCCGCCATTTTGGCAGCGTCGACCAGCCTTGTGGTTTGCGCAGGTGGAAGCGCAATTCGCTACAAGCCGCATAACGAGCGATATTTCCAAATTCAACGCGATTGTTGCATCGGTAGATTCCGCGATTCTGGAGGAAGTGGCTGATATAGTAGAAGGCCCTCCTGAGGAAAAACGCTATGACGTGTTAAAAGAACAATTGATTTCACGTTTTGCAGAGTCCGCGGAAAATCGACTCACGAAAGTGCTCACCGAACTCGAACTCGCAGATAAAAGACCATCGCAGCTTTATCGCGAAATGAAGTCAATGGCAGATAATCAGCTATCTCCAGAAGTGGTTCGTACATTGTGGCTTAGAAGATTGCCATCGCGAGTTCGAGCAATTTTGACAGTGACATCTCATGTAGACATTGACGCGCTTGTAGAAATGGCGGACAAGATAATAAGTGAAATTGGTGCAGTGCCCGTAGCGACTTTGAATACAAGGCTCGTGGAATATGATTGTGAGGATAGTGTGCTCAGACAAATTCTCAATAGACTAGAGAAATTAGAGATGAAATCCGGTGACGATACCCGATTTAGGCCGCAAAAACAGTCACGCACTCGAACACGTTCAAGATCGCGCTCAAAAGCAGGCAAGGGTACCTGTTATTTCCATCGACGTTTCGGCAAAAAGGCGCGACGATGCCAACAACCATGCGATTTCGAGCAATCGGGAAACTAAAAGTCCCGTCGTCAAACGCGGTCAGCGACGGTGATTTTACAAAGAACCGCCTAGTGATTAGGGATAAACATACCGGAACTTCGTTTTTAGTGGACACCGGAGCCGACATTTCTGTTTTGCCATACAAATTTAAACCGAAATCAAAGCCAACGGATTTCAAATTGTATGCAGCAAATGGTTCACTAATCAATACTTATGGAAACCGTCTATTGATTTTGGATTTTGGACTTCGACGCTCATTCAAATGGACATTTTGTGTTGCAAATGTTGCCCGACCAATCCTTGGCGCTGACTTTATTCGCAATTTCAATCTTCTAGTAGATTTGAAAAAGAAGCGACTAGTCGACGGAGAAACATTGCTATCCACCTTGGCACAAATTTCTAACGAGCAAGTGCCAACTGTTACTACGATCCAGAAGAGTGATCAGTTCCACGCACTTTTAACCGAATTTCACGGCTTAACGAATCCAACGATCAAAAAGCCTACCAAATCAATACCGATCAAACACCACATCGTAACGAAGGGACCACCAATCGCTGAACGCGCTCGTAGACTACCACCTGAAAGATACCAGGCCGCAAAAAAAGAATTCGAGTTTATGGTGGAAAAAGGAATTTGTCGTACATCGAGCAGTCCTTGGGCCAGCCCTCTCCATCTTGTCCCGAAAAAATCAGGAGAATGGAGAACATGTGGTGATTATAGGCGATTAAATGCCATAACACTGCCAGACCGCTACCCAATCGCCAATATTCAAGATTTCACTGGCAATCTCCATGGAAAAAATGTATTCTCAACAATCGACCTAGTGCGTGCCTATCATCAAGTTTCCGTCGCAGACGAAGATATCCCCAAGACAGCGGTTATTACACCCTTTGGGCTCTTCGAATTCCAAACAATGCCTTTTGGGTTAAGAAATGCAGCCCAGACCTTTCAAAGGTATATGGATATGGCACTAAAAGGACTGGATTTCTGTTTTTGTTACTTGGACGATATTTTAGTCGCTTCAAAGTCCGAAGAACAGCACAAAGACCATCTACGTCAACTTTTCGCCAGGCTCGAGGAATATGGAATCCAGATAAATGCATTTAAATGTCGATTTGGAAAGCCGCAAGTACTGTATCTTGGATACTTGGTAAGCAGCGCAGGAATAGAACCTTCTCCAGAGAAAGTTGAAGCCATCCTGGACATTAAAAAACCAATCACCATTCAAGATTTGCGAAGATACCTCGGTATGATAAATTTTTACCGCAAATTCTTAAAAAATGCAGCGGAAGTATTGATGCCTCTCAACGAATTCTTGAAGGAAAGCAAGAAACATGATAAACGTCTTATCGAGTGGACTACAACAGCTGAGATAGCATTCGCAAATAGCAAAAATTTGCTTGCTACCGCAACGAAGCTAAACCATCCAAGTCATAATGCTCCTTCAGCACTATCAACAGATGCTTCGAACACAGCCATGGGTGCCGTCTTAGAACAGTTTAAGGACAACGTTTGGCAGCCATTAGGATTTTATTCGAAAAAGCTAAGCGAAGCGCAAAAAGCATATAGCACGTACGACAAGGAACTCTTGGCAATATACGCAGCTGTGAAATATTTCCGCGACCAACTGGAAGGACGAATGTTTATTGTGAGAACAGATCACAAACCGCTGAGCTTCGCTTTCCAGCAAAAATCGAATAAAGCTTCGCCACGACAACTGAGACAACTTGAATTTATTTCACAATTCACTACGGAAATAGTTCATGTTAGTGGAGAAACGAATTCAGTAGCAGATGCTTTATCGCGCGTGGAAGAAATCAACGCACTTAAAGTCACGTTGGACACATCAGACATCGCAGTCGAGCAGCTGAAAGACGATGAATTGAAAGAACTATTAAAATCGACGACATCATTAAAACTACAACGATTTCCGATTGATAACAATCAATTTATCTATTGTGACATTTCACAAGGAGATATACGTCCGTATGTTCCTGGTCCACTTCGGAGACGTGCTTTCGACTCGGTCCATCGACTATCTCATCCAAGTAATCGGGTTACAAGTCGATTAATACGCAAGCGCTACGTATGGCCTAAGATGGGTAATGACATCACTACGTGGACTAAGTGTTGTATTCCATGCCAACGGTCGAAAATTCATCGGCATGTTAAGAATGTGCCACAGAAATTCGCTGCACCGGATAAACGCTTTGATCACGTGCACATCGATCTTGTCGGACCACTGCCGCCACAAAAAAACAAGCGTTATATCGTAACCATGATCGACCGATTTTCACGTTGGACGGAAGCGATACCGATATCCGAAATATCAGCAGATGCAGTGGCAACATGTTTCTATACATTTTGGGTTGCACGATTTGGTACTCCTTGCGTCATCACAAGCGACCGTGGAAGTCAATTTGACTCAGCGATTTTTCAAGCACTTACGCGACTTGTGGGCTGTAAGCATATTCGTACAACGGCATATCATCCTGCTTCAAATGGGATGATAGAACGGTGGCATCGCTCTTTAAAGACCGCTTTAAGATGTCATGAGTCGGCAAACTGGATTCAAACCTTACCAACCGTTCTATTGGGACTACGAACTGCCTATAAAGAGGACTTAAAGTGTTCTGCAGCTGAATTATTGTACGGTACAAACCTGAGACTTCCAGGAGATTTCTTCATGAATGATGACACGCCAAGTGATCCTACAATATTTCTTCAAAAGTTCAAAATCGACATGCAAAAACTTCGTCCAGCTCCCATAATGCATCATCGTACGGATAGCATGTTTGTGTACAAAGATTTATACACATGTTCTCACGTATTTCTGCGTGTAGATGCAGTTAAGAAGCCATTGCAACAGCCCTACACTGGACCTTATCAAGTTATAGGCCGACCATCCGACCGAATTTTTACAATTGGTATCGACAACAAGGAGGTTAACGTTTCAACTGAACGTTTAAAGCCAGCGTTTATCTTGAATCCGGAAATCGAGCAACGAGTAACGCAAGATCAAAGTGGAGCTGTCTCAAATGCTAATGATGGCACAACAAACACTAAAGGCATTTTAAAAACTTACGCAGGTCCGAAAACAAAACAACAACGCAACGTCAAATTTTGAATTTATGGCAAGCTTACTTGGGGAGGAAGTATTGTAGTGACAATTAAATCTACTGCAACGACATCTCTCCGAGACATTAGCATCGATATCTCCGACAGCCAACAATGCTGGACAGCGAACTTTTGTTCCAGCCGTTGAACAGCCATCTTTAGAGTAAGATCGTTTTAGTTAGTTAGTCAGTCTAGTTGAGTCGTAAGAGTTGTAATAAAGGAATAAGCTTAAACAATCAAACAGTAGTTTTATATACACTACACCATTAACGCCACTAGTGACATCTCTCCGTAAAATTGTACACCTAAAATCGATTTCGATCATGAATATTTATAGCTGTGTTTAATGAGCACGAAAAAAAAGCAGAGCATCTAAAGGCAAGTTATAGTACTGCGGCTGTCAAAAAAAGTCGAGCAAACCAGAGCAATTGAGAGGCAGAAAAAAGTCGAGCAAGGGAGAGCAGCTGAGAGGCAATTCTCAAAGTTCATTACTTGTCACAAGGTCAACCTGTCAATTCACTAACAAAAGTCGGTTCCGTGACAGTTGGAAATCAGCTGGTTGCTTGCCCGAACTTGCTCGACCAAAAAAAGTAGAGTGAAAATCGTGCTCTAAATTACTCTACACTGAAAAAAATCCACATAGCGCCCAGAGCCATCTAACATAGCGCGTTATTTATGGTCCCATACGCCATGTACATAGTACTCTGAGCCATGCAATATGGCTCCCAGCGCCATAATCTCAGAATGTACATAGCGCGTGGTCCCATGTTACATGGCGCAGCATTTATGGTGCCACACGTTATGTACGTAGTATCCTGAGCCATGCAGTATAGCTCCCAGCGCCATAATTACATGGCGCAGAAATTATGGCCCCACACGCCATATTACATAGTGCCATGAGCCATGTAATATGGCTCATGGCACTACAATTATAACTCGCAGCCATACTGTGTGAGGGGGTCTATAAATGTTAGCAAGTGATACTTGAGTATCGTCGGTAGATCGAGAGCATTCTCAATCGGCTAAGGGTGCATATTATTGAATGGCTCCTTCGGTGACTCTAAAAGCAGCCAGCGTCTGTTTGTTGCAAGCAAGTGACTTCTCCGTGTGCTCATTTATGGTAAGTAGCATTGTTTTGACTGATTTGCTTCTTCAATGTACTATAGTCCTCCACGCCATGTAGTATAGTCCTCCACGCCATATACTATAGTCCTCCACGCCATGTACTATAGTCCTCCACGCCATGTACTATAGTCCTCCACGCCATGTACTATAGTTCTCCACGCCATGTACTATAGTCCTCCACGCCATACAGTATAGTCCTCCACGCCATACAGTATAGTCCTCCACGCCATACAGTATAGTCCTCCACGCCATACAGTATAGTCCTCCACGCCATACAGTATAGTACTCCACTCCATACAGTATAGTTCTCCAAGCCATGTGTTATAGCTCTCCACGCCATGCACTATAGTCCTCCACGCCATGTGCTATAGTCCTCCACGCCATGTAATATAGTCCGCCACGCCATATACATGGCGTGGAGGACTATAGTACATGGCGTGGAAAAGTATAGTACATGGCGTGTAGGCCTATGTACTTTTCGCCATGTATTATGGCGTGTGGCGCTATATTTTATCACAAACCCTAAATCGACTATGTACATGGCGCCAGAAGTCTATAAATTATGGCGTCTGGCGCCATGTGTTTTCTCAGTGTAGTTCAACTTAAAGCAGACTCATGAAACACAAATCAGAGCAAGTTCGAGCAAGTTAGAGCAGCCGAATTGCTCATTAAACACATTTTGTTGAGATATCTCAACCTAGAACAGCTCATTCAACACAGTTTATATTTGTCTCTATTGTCATTGTTACAAAATGAGATTGTTCACAGATTTCACCAAAGTATATTTAATCCAAAACGCAATTCATGAGATTCTATCTCTGTTACAAAATGAGATTGTTCACAGATTTCACCAAAGTATATTTAATCCAAAACACAATTCTAAGATAAATGATATTCTATTAATCCGACATTCAATTCAAGATATAATTTTTACGATACAACACCATGAGATTCTATCAAACGAATGCCATTAAAAAACTTGACCAGCACCAAAATCGCGGAGCCAAGTCGCGACACATCAAGTGGCTCGATGTGCAGCGTCAGCAGAAAAATATGAAATCAGATCTTGCAAATGGTTTAGTTTACACTTGAGCGAATGTCTACAGAATTGCACAATGTGCATTTTTGTTGCTACAACCAAGAGGTTGATTTGTCGCGATTCAGCTCCGGATCCCATCTCAGTTTCTAATATATTCCCAACATACTGCCCCCCGAAAAGAGGCCGCAAGACTCTTTATCAAAATATAACGAAATTAGTTGATCTTGAGTTTATAAAGTATCTATCTTTACGGTTTTTTACGAGTCAAATTAATTCTGAAGCAGTTGAAATCTCATCGTCTTTTGATAATTTAACTTTAGATAATGGGTTGCTGGAATTAGTGGCCTGTTTTCGTTTGAAATATCGACAGATTAAGAATAAACATAAACTTAAGATAACAATTGAAATTACACCTAATACAATATACTGATACATATCATGCGGATATGCTTGAGTCGCCAAAAACTGTTGCTTTTGTAGATTGTGGATCGAGTTGATTAAATTGCTGAAGTTCTGCGGTGTCCACGTTGTGTTTGTCACAGGGATTTGAAGGTTCAGTCTTTCGTCCAGTAGAAGATGGTTCATGTCCCACTGGGGAACTATGAAATCCCTGCTGTGAGTTTCAGTTGAAGTCATCTGCGAGGCCGTCAATATAAAAGTTTGATGTCGTAGCACACATCCTGCCTTCAGTTGAAGCCATCCTTCACCGGATAAACTTAAATGAAAAGGTTGTATTAGTGAAGGACACTGGATTTCCAGACGATGCACATCACCGAGGACGAAAAGCCATTTGTTAGGGCTTATGAGGTCAATCCAATTTGATCCTGAGCATGTTGTCGTCAAAGGACAGTTGCTTTTGTCCAAACTCCCTTGCAGGAACGTGTTGACTTCACATTGTTTTTGATTTGAGTTAATGTTATATATTGGGCTTTTAATTGGACACAACCATTGAATATCTAGCTTCATGCACGTAGAAGAGTCTTCTATTGATAGTCCGAAAAAACGATCGCGACGGTGATTAAACGCGATGAGTTTAACAGCCGGTTGGACACAAATATAAGCATTATTAGACTTAGTAGGCAATGTTATCAGTCTATATAGATCGAATGCGTCGCTCTCGACAACGGGAAGAGTGAGTTCAAATATTATCAGGTTTTTATGCACTGCCGCGCGAAGTTTTAGGGTTTTATATAAATCCCCCCAGTTCAAATTGTTCTCGAACAAAATTTCACGACCGAATTTTAAATGATTATGAACCTCTGCCAATTGCTGCTTAAGAACGTTGATAGGAAACAACTGAGCGCTCAAGATCCCATGTTGTGCATCGATAACGTTGCTAATTAGCATATCATTTATACGATGATATTTCCACAGTTGGAAAGTAATGACCTGAATCAATCGGTGGAAATTTTCGGAGTTTTGTACCTTGTCGCCTATTTGGTTAACGACTCGACTCACGGATTCTACATTCGCCGTGATAACGGATGCGAAGTTATTAAACTTAGATTCCTGGTCCTGCAAGATTCGTGCTGTGAGGTCGATTATGGAGGTCATGTTGTTAAATAGCTTTCCCATGTGATCTTGATTTTTGTGGATCTCGTGAATATCGTCGTGGTATTTTTTAGCAAAGTCGTCATCAAGCACTCCGAACAAGGCATTGGCGACAGTTCCAACTATATTGAATGCCCCTCTTCTAATTCTTCTATGCAGCAGATCATGATGATCTTCTAACATTTTTTGTTCATCCAAGATCTCCTGCAACGATTGTGTCATTTGTGAGGCCATCGATATACAGTAGTTCTCATCACTTGGTAATTTATTACACAATGGTCTAAAGCTGTGTATAGCACTCTCCAAGGTTTTTAGGGCAATGTGGTATGGGGTTAAGTTATAATAATTAACAATTTTCCATTCCCCACCGATAACTTTAACATTTGCAATGTGCTCGAACAATATCCCCGTGTTTTTATTAAACTTCGTGACGTTATAAGGTAGCTCTTGGGCAACTGAGCTCGCAAGCATGCCACATAGGCTTACGATGATCAACCACCACCAAGTAAAAGGTTTGTTGGCTGTGATGGCCATTGCCGGGCTACTTAATTTGGTTTCTGGCTCCACTTTCCGGGACACATTACTGGTTGTTTTTTTACTCTCCTGTTGAAGCGGTAGCAAGCAAAGTTTAGTAGTTGGTCTTCTGACGACACCGTCCTGAGTTTTTACATCTGCTACCCTAACAAGACCATCGTCGCCGGGAAAAGTGTTGATAATAATGCCCTTGCTCCACTTAGCAGGTGGAGCACATGCATCCTTTATTATGACCAGTTGACCGATTTCAGCGTTCGGTTGAGTCTGTTTCCATTTATTACGAGAGTGCAGTGTTGATAGGTATTCACTTGACCAAACCTTCCAAAACTGATGAACTTTCTCCTGAACTAGATTCCATCTTCGAGTTAATTCGGATTTTGTAAACGGACTATTATCGGGAACCATAACTGAGGTATGCCCTAGCAAGAAATGATTGGGGGTTAAGATTTCTTCATCTTCTGGATCATCTGATATTCCACACAGCGGGCGAGAGTTTAAACACCCTTCGATTTGACATAGAGCTGTATGCATTTCTTCAATCGTGAATGTAGTGTTGCCCATTATTCGTTTAAGATGGTATTTGGTGGACTTCACTGCACTCTCCCACAGCCCACCAAAGTGTGGAGCCCTGGGTGGAATAAAGTGCCACGCAATATCTTCCCGTGCAAGCTTGCTCTCGACGTCTTTATGGGATTGCTTAATTGTTTCATTAAACCTTTCAAGTTGTCTGGAAGCTCCAATCATGTTTCGACCATTGTCACTGTATATGTCCGTGCAAACACCTCTACGAGCTGTAAATCGCCGAATTGCTGCAATCAGTCCTTCCCCCGTGAGGTCACTTACTAGTTCTAGGTGTATTGCTTTTGTGGTGAAACAAACAAAGACAGCTATGTACATCTTTTCTGACTTAGCTCCTCTCCCTTTGTGTCGTCTAATATCCAAAGGTCCAGCATAGTCGATCCCAACACACTGAAATGGTTTCGATGGATTGACCCTGTTTTTGGGAAGATTTCCCATCAGTTGAATGTGCCCTTCCTGCCTGTGGCGTAAGCAAGTAATGCACCTGTGCAAACGATACTTGACCGCTTGTCGTCCCTTTACGATCCAGTATTTTCTTCTGAGGCAGGAGAGAGTAAGTTGTGTTCCGCCGTGCAAAGTTTCAAGATGTACTTTGTCTATGAGTAAGTTGGTGAAGTGATGATTTGAAGGAAGGATTATATTATGCCGCTGGTCATACCCCAACTTGGCATTCGCTAGCCGACCTCCAACCCGTAGTATGCCATCACTATCTAACATCGGTGATAGTTCTAATAGTTTACTAGATTTGCTGATTGGATTTCTTCTTGTCAGTGCAGTGATTTCGGTGCTATATCGTTCACGCTGTACCACTTTGATGAGAGTTTTTTCTGCATTTCGTCTTTCGGATGCTGTCACGTATGCTTCAGTATGTTTGTATTTCCAGCGTCTACACCAAGCAGTAATCGTGAGAAGTTTTCCCATGTCTGAGTATCTGGAGATCAATTCATTTCCTTCAAGATTCACCGCAAACATCGTTGCCTCCGGTCTTCTTGCTTCGAGTTGCGTATAAGTTGTTTGCCTAGCTTTAGGCCATTCAGTAGCGGGTAATTTCAACCAACCTGGACCATGCCACCAGATTGAGTCGCCCAACAGGGAGTGAGGTTTGACTCCTCTTGTAGCTAAATCCGCAGGATTCTCCTTTGTCTTTACATGGTGCCACAATTTTATGTATGTATTTTCATGGATTTCGGATACGCGATTGGCCACATCGGTTTTCCACTTATGAGGTGGCTGCTGAATCCAATCTAGAACAATCGTGGAATCTATCCACGCGTGAACCTCTGCTGGTGGTGTTGGAAGGATAGGTACAATCTTATCAATTAGTCTGGAAAGCAAAGTTGCTCCGCACAGCTCCAATCGAGGCAGGGTGATCTTTTTAATCGGCGCCACTCTAGTTTTTGCAGTGAGCAAAGAGACATGTACTCCGAACTCATCGGTTATTCTTAGATATATGCAAACTGCATACGCCTTTTCAGATGCATCACTAAACGCGTGAATTTGCATATTAGTCATTGATTGGGACAGATTTACCCAACGGGGAACTCGAATGTTGACGCAATCTCCGAGTCCCTTCCGAAAATCTTCCCACTGCAACGCCATGTGAGGAGACACTTCATCGTCCCACCCCACTTGTTGCAGCCACAATTGTTGCAACATGATTTTCGCTGTAACTACCACGGGTGCCAGCCAACCCAATGGATCGAATACTTGTGCCGCTTCACTGGTTATTTGCCTTTTGGTAGGTACAAACTTGTTCGAACTTCCAAAACTGTAAGCCTTAAATTTGAACACATCCGATGCGGAACACCATTGGACTCCTAACGTTTTTACTTCGTTTGTTTCGGATGATAGCCACGAATGTTCGTCAATTCGTATGGACTCACTTGGCAGTCCCTGTAGCACTTCAGGGGAGCTAGCAGCCCACTGTCTGATTTCAAATCCTGCTTCTTTTAACAGTGAAATAACTTCATCTCGAGAAATTTGACATTGAGCGAGGGTATCGGCACCTCCCAGTAGATCGTCGACGTAAAAGTTTTCCATCAACACCTTACTCCCCTACAGGGTACCTGTTGCTTTCATCCTCAGCTAATTGGTTGATGGTCTTTGTAGCCAAATATGGTGCTGATGCGGTCCCAAAGGTTACCGTTTTGAGCCGATATGTTTTAATGGATTCCTCGGGGCTATCACGCCATAGGATCCGTTGGAGGTCCCATTGGCTTTTCTCCAACCAAATTTGTCGATACATACACCTGATATCAGCCGTGAAGACATATTTGCAAAATCTCCACTGAATCAGCAATGTATATAAGTCCTTTTGTACCACTGGACCAACCTTAATTATGTCATTTAAAGACCACCCGGTACTCGTCTTCGCAGATGCGTCAAAGACAACTCGCACCTTTGTCGTAGAGCTCGATTCCTTGATAACGGGGTGGTGCGGTAAATAGTACGAAACGTTTTTGTTCAACTCGGACTTTGGAACTAACTCCATGTGACGTTGATCCAGATACCCTTGCATGACGTCCTTATATTCCCGATACAGGGACGCGTTTTTAGTCAGCCTTCCTTCGAGAGCAAGAAGTCGTTTTGTTGCCTGCTCATGTGAGGCACCAAGTGTTGACGGGTCGTGTTTCAGTGGCAATTGTACGATGAATTTTCCATCACTGTTTCGGCGATATGTGGCTGAATAGTGCACCTCACACTCGTGTTCTTCTTTCGCTAGTTTGGGTGCGACCGAAATTTCCTCCCACTCCCAGAAACGCTTCAAAGCATCGTTTAAATTATTCTCCGACGTGGTTTGTTCCCAACTAGTTTGTGATTGGCTAACGAGGCAAGATCTCGGATAGCCTTGGACTCCTCCTGAGAGAATCCAACCTAATGCTGTCTCTTGAGCAATTGGAGCACCTGGTGGTCCCATGACGACACCTGGCAAAATGAGTTGTGACAGCTGAGCAGCTCCCAATAAAATGTCAATTCGTGTTGGTACGTGGTAGTCTGGGTCAGCCAAGCTCAAGCCGTTGAGATGTTCCCAATTGGTTTTGACTATACGCAAAGTGGGCAAATCATCTACAATGTTGTCCATGACCAACGCGTTGACGTTCAGCATTTGACTATTTCCGTAAATTGACGAAACGTTGAAGCTCACCCGTCCATGCACCATTGCAGAGCCATTGCCGATTCCTTGAACCTGTGTGCATGTCTTTCGTTGAGTCAGGTTGAGCTGTCGCACAGCTCTTCGCGTTATAAAATTTTCTTGTGAGCCTTGGTCCAAAAGTACCCTCAGCGCAACCGTTTTTCCGTTCGACTTAACTATGACCCTAGCGGTCGGAAGCAATGTAGTGTTTACTCCTTGGATAGAATTGGACTCAGCTCTGCGTGCATTGGCAACAGTTTTTGACTCAAGTGATTCGAGAGCTGGAGCAACGGTTAATTTACCTGCATCTTGTTCTGCACGTTTAGGCTCATGCAACCATGTATGATGGGTCGCTTGACATTCTCTGCATTTCCACTTTGTTTTACAAGCGCGCATCTGATGGCCTTCCCGAAGGCACCTGAAACACAGATTGCGTTGTTTCGCAAGTTCCCGACGTTCTGGAATCGTGCTTGACTTGAATTTGGTGCATTGGAACACGAAATGGTCCAGTTTGCACACGGGACAAATATTTTGCATGGAGTCTCCTTTTCCATGCTGCTTGACGAATCTTCCGGCATTCGTCGTAGAATTAAGCGCCCTTGACTTCACATCACCTTGTTTAACTCCTCGATGGCTTCCCGAGGATTCAAGTATTAGCAATCGCTGCTTCAAAAAATTTTGCATCGATTTCATTGATGGAACTGTTGTGGTTCCTTTTAATTCAAGTTCCCACATCGTACGTGTGTCGTGGTCCATTTTTGATTCACAGATATGGACCAACACTGCACCCCACTGATCCACTGGCTGCTCGAGAGATTGCAACGTTATTATGGCTTCCTGTGTTGTGTTCAACACACGTTCAATTGATTTTGCGGAACCATCCATTGCAGGCTGGGTCAGAACCATCCTAATGTACGTGTTCACAAGCAGTCGGTTGTTATGGAAACGTTCAACAATCACTGCCCACGCAGCTTCATAATTTTCACCACCAAAATTGATATGTTTAATCAGGTTTGCTGCATTGCCGGTTACCGCCTGTTTCAGAAAGTGGAACTTCTCAGTAGTACTTATGCTTTCATTTTTGTGTACTAACGATGAGAATAAATCGTGGAATTGGGTCCAGTGTTCAAACCGTCCATCAAACTTAGGGATGTCAACACGTGGCAGTTTGATTCCCATGGATTGAGGAACTGCCGGCGGCAGCTTTGATTCCTGACCTTCTTTTGAAGCCTGATATGCCATGATTTTATCGTTAAAGATATCTCTCAGTTGGAGGAATGTTTCTTCCGTTCGTTCATATCTGGCTTGATATTCTATCAAATCACTGCCAGTCAACTCCTTGTGGACCTTGACATGATACTTCTTCACCGTGGACCATTCCTCTTTCAAATCACTTAAACGACTGGTGAAATACGACAAGGAATGTCTGTCCTTCGAATCTTTCCGAAAATTCCTAAGCATTCTGTCAATGGCGTCCATTGCTACCTGCACCTCTGCCATTTTGTAAATGTTAGAATTCAAAAACCGAAACTCACGGAACCACGAATCTACCCAACGAAAATCACGCACACACGCACTTGAAAGTTAATTTTCTCGAATATATAATCTCTCAATGAAACTAAATGAAGCTAGATAATAAAAAATGGTGTGTACTTGCCCTTTTTTTTCGATCTGCTTCCTTTCCTTAGCCGCATCCGGCTCGACGGACCATGTTACAAAATGAGATTGTTCACAGATTTCACCAAAGTATATTTAATCCAAAACACAATTCATGAGATTCTATCTCTGTTACAAAATGAGATTGTTCACAGATATCACCAAAGTATATTTAATCCAAAACACAATTCTAAGATAAATGATATTCTATTAATCCGACATTCAATTCAAGATATAATTTTTACGATACAACACCATGAGATTCTATCAAACGAATGCCATTAAAAAACTTGACCAGCACCAAAATCGTGGAGCCAAGTCGCGACACATCAAGTGGCTCGATGTGCAGCGTCAGCAGAAAAATATGAAATCAGATCTTGCAAATGGTTTAGTTTACACTTGAGCGAATGTCTACAGAATTGCACAATGTGCATTTTTGTTGCTACAACCAAGAGGTTGATTTGTCGCGATTCAGCTCCGGATTCCATCTCAGTTTCTAATATATTCCCAACAGTCATTATCAGCACTTTTATTAAAATGCATTGGAATATATACAAATTAAAATCACAAATCATGAATAAAATAAATATATTTCGTTTTTAATTAAATATGGCGCCTTAATTCAAACTGTGCATAAAAACATATAGAAAGAGATATACATATATGAGAATCCTATAACATCATAGTAAATCAAAAGTGGAGACCACGCCGCCATTTATTGTGAGAATAAAATTATGGTAAACACGAATTTTTATTCAATTTCAATCAAAAGAATTTAATGCCCGGTCCAGACGCTACGTTTTGTACAACGTTTTATCTGCACAGTCTTAAGGTAGGTATTCATATGTTGCATTTCTTCCGTATCGTATCCCTGTTGCGTATCATTCACTAAACGGATACGGTGTCCACACTACTCAATATTCCATGTATCATCAATACGATCCGTTGCAAAAAACTCGACACGCAGCTGCAACGCTTTTATTCACTAATCTATAGTGTACAACGCAACGTGTCCACGAATGACTCCACTTCGTATCGTAACATTCCTTTGATGCGACGGCAAGAAACCGTCAAGTGACCGATCGAGTTCGTTGCGTTTCTTTGTATCAAATTTTGATACGCAACGAAGATACGTTTGTCGTATCCACTGATACGCAACGGTGATACGATACGCGAAAATGATACATATGGATACATACCTTTAAACGTTGCAGATTAATCGTTGCGTGTGGATAGGAAAACTGTGCAATTTTGATAACTGCACGGAGACGGTACAGTTGCAGCGATAACTGAGGTGTTTAGTTATCCGTGAACTGTGCCGACAAGTCGTTACGTGTGGACGATTAGCTACGTTTTTTATTCAGTTTTAGCAAATGGCAAACCTTCGGCAATGTTTACGGAAGTTTCTGACTGAGTTTATTGCCTTGTACGAAAGGTTTCCATGTATTTGGCGAATAAAATCCAAACAATATAGTGACAGGGACAAAAAGAACCAAACGTATGAGATTTTGGTAGAGAAATTCAAGGAAATTGATGCTACCGCAAACAGAGAAAAAGTTGTGAAAAAAATTAACTCTTTGAAGAGTGTTTACCGAAAAGAGTTGGCAAAAGTTAATAAATCTCATCGATCTGTTAGCCTTTCATGCGGTGATATTGCTGTTCTCATACAAGTATTTTCTTTTGTGATATATGGTTTCACTAATTCTAATAAATGAATGTATGTGTCTATGTCCATTCTCAAGTAGTTCCGCCAATCATTAGGTTCATCACTTAATTCACGTAGTATTTTAATGTGAGAAAAGTGCTGTCTTTTTAGAAGCCATCTCCTCGACCACTGTGAACGCCGGGTTCTTTTGAGATATTCCATTTGTTTCTTTTTCTTCACGAGACAAAATGCAAAAATTGACCAAAGTAGTACTTCTTCCATATTGACGCCACTAAAACTGCGCTAAAATAAATACAGATTTGCATCATCTGGACGCTCTTAAGTTTTACAACGTTTTGACTGCGCAGGTAAAACGTTGTGCAAAACCTAGCGTCTGGACCGGGCTTAAATAGCATGTAACACATTTAATAATGAATGGAAATTAAATTCTACTTTTGAAATAACAAGATAAAGAATTTACGATGCAATAGATTCAAATTTCGTGATAACCATAAGTGTGGAGAAATTTCCCCACTCACTTTTGAGAACTAAAAACCCAATAAAAGGCAGAGCCAACTCTACAACTAGCCTATTGAAACTAGGATCATCAGAGCAACAAATTCCGAAGGTATTTTGCTTGTCACATGCTAGTTGTTTCCTATCTTCTAATATCTTTTCCGGAACTTCGGATACGTGTAAGTACATGCCGATCAGGCTATTTTTACACAAACATTCAAGTTCCAGCTCTAATCACTTGTAGCAAACGTGATAGAATTAAGACGTGTAATAAACTGAACTGAGAAGAAAACACGTGTCTTAAAAATTGTGTGATTAATATTGCTAGTGTAAGGTGCACCAGAAATTATCGTTTCGTATGGTGTGTACGCATGCTACAAAGATCATAAGCATATAGTATACAAATGGTAGTTTTCAAAGAATATTTGTAAAACGCACAAATTTAAGCTGAGTGGATTAAGTGAAACTATAAATTTGAATTAAGTATTATTGCATTTAAGTTATTCTATTTTAATTTATCCAGCTGGTGACAGTACACTTCAGAATTGATCGTTGTGTTGTCCGGCAGAATCTAAACAAAACGATTCCTTTGAAATCCCACCAAACAGATAGCATCACCTTTTGATCATGAACGGTCAAATTCGATAAATTTAATCTCTCAGCGACTTCGCGATTTGTTATTCGCCAGTTTGCATCAATTAATGCCTTTATTGTGTCTTCATTAGCTTTAAGTGGCCTTCCAGAATGTGGTGCATCTTCAATATCAAAATTGCCGGATCGAAATTTCGCAAACCAGTTTTGACACTGGCGTTCTGATAATACATATTCTCCATACACATCGGATAATTTTTTTCTTGCTTGAACAGCATTTTTACCTTTTCGATAGTAAAAAAGTAGAATATGCTGAAAATGCCGCTTTTTGCTTTCCATATTTAAAAGGGTACAAACGAAAAACTACTGCGTACAATCAATCAAACTTTTTCACAAGCAAACCTTGCAAGATCAGCTGTTAAAATATATAATGATTATGCGGCTAAAGTGTGAAGTTGGCTGTGAAAAAATACATCTTAGTTCTCTGTTGGGAAACAACGAAATTACTTTCGGAACCACCCAATATTTTTTTTATTTTTCTAAAAAACATGAACATTTTTTTATTTTTAAGGTAGCTTCTTGGTCTTGAAGTTTTATTTCTGTACAATGTTTTGTTAGCCTACTTTGTTATTTATTATATTCGTGTGGATTTGGAAGTGTATAGTATACTTGAAGAATTGTGGATTGTGTGTGTAAAGATACGTGATGGTGTATCCACTGGCATACTATAAGGACAAATTTTACCTTTCTCACTGGCCTTTTCTCAGAGGCACAGACAGCAATTGTGTGTTTGGTGTTTTAGTATGCCTTTGGAGGTTGTTGTTTCTCGAGAGAATTTCCGACATGTTCCGTTCAGAATGACTAATAACAGGGCTTGAGCCTTTTGATATAAAACATTATCATATTTATTTGTAATATCGAGAGTGTAGCTATTAGTATGTTTGACTAAGAGCTCAAGTGGACCGTCTTATGATGGAAAAAGTAATAGGTGACCCAAATCGATTCTGACGAAAACGTGAGATCAAAAGTCAAGTGGCTTGAAGATGAATATTTTTGTTGCTGCGTGAAGTTTGGTGCCCGCCTTCTGGGGTTGTGTTATTATTGCCAAAAGTTTGAAGGCAAAGCCGTTTTAGCTGATCGTCCTAAGATTTCTTTTAAGGAAATCACAATGAAGACAATAAAGTTTTTTCCGTGCGCTTGCATGAATTTAAAAATTTTATATTCATTATCAAATGCTTATCTTTCAAATTTTAGCATAATAATAAAAACGAAAATTACAGGATACGGATTTGTTAGGACTAGACTGAAAACATAGAAGAAAAGGGCAGGTTATATTAATATCTGTCAGGAGGCTGTAACACATCTAGTTTTGAAAGGAAAAATTGGAATCCTAATTAAGTATGTGGTTTGTTTATTATAATTCAGGTTGCTATGTGTGTCTAGTGTATGCATATGTTAAATATAAATACGCGCTATGTAGATTTTTTTTTTAGTCTGGAGAATGGACGATTGGGTTGCCTATTCAATAGCAAAATACGCAAGCGATTTCGTAATAGAATCAGGACCTATAGTTTTTGGTGAGTCGAACCTATAGCTCATATGAGTGAGAAATCTCCAACTACACTCAAAAAAATATTTTTTTTAGGAAAAATTAGCACAATATTAGAGAAAATTGGTAACGATTCTGCGCCAAAGAAGTATTTACTCAGTCGAAAGAAAGGAATTTATTCATATCATATTGGACTTGTCCTGAATAAAATTTTTATTTATTTATTTATTTATTGACAATTTCATCAACGGAATGATTACTACAAAAAAAAAACAATATTTACACATGTAATTATGAAAGATAATTAATCGGTCGTTTAAACCGACACTTGAACATATCAACAGTATAATTAAAGTCGAACATTTGATACGCTGAGTTAAAGCTTCGGGCTATTGCGCATGTTGATTCATTCAATCCATAATTGGTTTTATGAAACGGGATGGATAAGGCGCTATGATGTCTACGTTCACCGTGGCAAACACGAAAGTTAAGTTTTGATAACAAGAACTCAGAGTTCACGTTTCCAGTGAGTAACTTCGCAGCGAATAGAGCCTTCAAATTTTGACGTCGAGTTTCAAGAGTGTCCATGGTCAATAATTGCAAGCGGTTTTCATAAGGAGGTAAACGAATAGGATCAGACCAGCGGAAAGAACTAAGAACAAAAATTAAAAATCTCTTTTGGACAGACTCAATGCGATCTATGTGCTCCTTATAATACGGAGACCACATCAGGCACCCATATTCTACGATAGGGCGAACCAGAGAGCAGAACAGGATTTTAGTCAGAAAAATGTCATTGAATTCTTTAGATCGTCGTTTTAAGAAGCCAAGTGCACAGTTGGCTTTTATTATTATTGAGTCAATGTGGTCATTAAAAGTGAAAGCGGAGTTTAATAGTACTCCTAGGTCACGAACTTTCTTGGAGCGAGTTAAAAGAGAACCGTTTAAAGTGTAGTTGAAATTAATCGGAGATGATTTGTGGGAGAATGAGATAACTAAGCATTTTTCAACGTTTAGTGAAAGTCGGTTTAGAGTGCACCAATTAGCGAAATTTGACACGTTGCGTTGCAGGATCGTACAGTCATTAAGTGATGATATTGTATTAAAAATCTTTGCGTCATCAGCGTACAGTAGAATGGAAGAACCCGGAACAAAAGTGATCAGGTCATTTATATAAATGGCAAAAAGAATGGGACCAAGGTGGCTGCCTTGTGGAACACCTGATGTAGCAATTATGTCAGTTGATAGAATGCCACGAAATTGAACGTTTTGCTTGCGATTAGAGAGATAAGATTTAACCCAGTCTATAAACTTATTAGGGAACTCAAGAAGATGCAATTTACATTTAAGAATGTCATGATCCAGCTTATCGAAAGCTTTCGTGAGGTCGGTGTAAATGCAGTCAACTTGTTTACCTTCTTCAATCGCAGGGATGACTAAGTTCCCAAGTTCTAAAAGGTTAGTGGTGGTAGATTTACCTTTAATAAAACCATGTTGGCAAGGTGAGATTAAAGACTTAGAGTGAAAAGATAATACCTCGGTAACTATGGCTTCAAAAAGCTTGGCGACGCATGGTAATTTGGCGATTGGCCTATAGTTGTGCACGACTTCTTTGCTGCCTTTTTTGTGGATAGGAGTAAGTGAAGAATATTTCTATAAGTTTGGGAAAATACCGGACGAAATCGATAGATTAAAAAGATAAGCTAATAGTGGTGAGAGGATATTAGCGCAACGTTTAAGCACTACGGTCGGTAATCCATCAAGACAGGGGTGAAAATTATTCTCAAGATGAGATATATGTCTTAAGATAGTGGGAATGTCGATGTAAAGGTCTTTCATTCCCAACGTCGTTTTAGGGGAGTCTATTAGGTAATTGAAATTAAGTTTATTGAAATCGGAGAGAGGTAGTCCATAAGCGGATTGGAAGTAATCTGCAAATAAGTTACTGATTGCTTGCGAGTTATTAATGACCATGCCGTCAGATATAAAAGAGCTAGGGTATCCGTCATGATACCTTTTTGAGTTTACAAAATTCCAAAAACGCTTGGGATGGCTTATGAAAGACTGCCTTAGCTCGTCCATATAGTTGGAGTAGGCAGATGAGGTTTCAGATACGAATCTATTTCGTAATTCCTCATAAACTTTATAATCATCCTCTAGACGCGACGAGCTGTACACTTTCCAGGCCTTGATTTTCAAATTTTTGAGATTTATTAAAACTGTATTGATCCATGGAAAGCGTTTCAAAGGTACAGAGTTACTCAAAGGTACACAGCGAGCAAAGCAACCGAATAAGATAGAATGAAAGTTTGTGGCTGCAACGTTTACGTTAGATTCATTCACAACCGAAGACCAGTCGCATTCGGTCATTACTTTACTCAGCGTATCAAAGTCAACTTTCTTGAAGTTAAAGTTAAAAAGATTTACAAAATTAGGCTCCGCTAGTATATCGTCATTAATTTGAAAATTGATATGATGAGCTGGATGGTGTAAAGATTCATTAAGTAGAGGAGATGAACATCGTTCAATAGAGACATCAGATGAGTTCGTAGAAAAAATCAGATCCAAAAGTCGTCCGTTTGTGTTGTGGATGCCATTGATCTGCTTTAGTCCAGTTGAAAGAATGGCGTCAATGAAGTAGTTTTCTCGTCGGTTATTGGACGAAGGAAGATAGTGTTCACTATCGTTAGAAATTCGCCACTCCAGATGCAGTAAATTGAAATCTCCCATAAGAATGAGATCGTCGGACGGTTCCATTATGCGGCATATATATTCGGTTAGGTTATACGCCAAGTCATATGTTGAGTTTGATGCGGACGGTGGGATGTACAGTATTGCCACGAAAATTCTTCTTAGATGAAGGTTTAGTGAGATACATACGTATTCCAGATCAAGAGTGTCAGGTATATCAAGTCGAGATACTGGCAGTTCTTTACGTACAGCAAGCAGAACACCACCGCCAACAGGAGCATCTGGACAATTAAGATGGCGATCACGACGAAAAACTGCAAAGTTACTGTTGAATAGTTCAGCATCGTTGATGCTTTCACATAGCCAGGTTTCGGTAAAGCCAATTACGTCGAAATTAGATACTGCAGAAGTGACGTATAAATCATTAATTTTAGAGCGCATGCCACCTATGTTGGCGTAGTACGCCGAGATTTCTTTTGCCCGTTTTTTGAATTAAGGCTTGATGTAATTAACTCTTGATGTTGATGTTTGGGAACAAATTCCCTGATGATACACGATGGAGGCCAATAGCTGCTACATGAAATAGTGTTGAAGCACCACTCAGGCATGATAACTTTGAATGATGACACACGCTGGTGGTTTCCAATTTTTGTACAAGATATAAAATTGAACGGAGCAAACATTTTATTGTATTGGAGAATATTGTTCACATTCGCTAAGACATCATCGTTGGTCGTGTCTCCAGCTAAGCGAGATAAAAATAACACTTTAGGTTGAACTGCAGCTTTAAGGGAGCAAGAAAAATTGTTGTCATTGTGTCCAAGCAAAGTGCGGCCATCAGTAGCGACGCTCACGATATTGTGTGTTCTGTCTACATTTTCAGGTGCTGGTGCATAATTCTGATCGGCATCAAAGGCACTGGAGGATTTCGAAGTCTCGTTCCCATTCACGTTGCTTTCCGTAAGATCGTTTATTGTTGTGATATTGCTTTCTCCAATCGGTAAGATATTAGGAACTAAAGTCGAGAGTTTTGTGGATGTAGTGTGAACCTGCTTTGATTGTTTACGTTTGCTTGCTCTAACATTATTTGCAGGCTTTTTTGATGCTTGAGAAGGGGTATGCATGCTATTAGATGCTGGCGAGGGTGTGTCAGTGGATTTACTGCTATGGTCCAAGTTATCAGTCTGACAACCAATGCTGGTTAAGGTTTTAGTAACCGAAGTAGCAAACAGTGGTTGATTATTGTGTTTTTCTTCCCAGGTATCAGTTTGGCAGCTAAAACTACGCCGAGATGTATTTGTAGGTGGCGTTAAGCGGCTGCTAAGATCTAAGTATAATTTGTCAACCTTCATTTCTAACGACTGAAGAATATCGACTGACTTAGTTTGAGAAAGTGGCTCATTATGATTGCAAGGCAACGGGTGCAAGTCAATGATCGAGTCGTTTAAAATGCCAGTTTTATTTTCAAGTGTTTTAATTTTTCCTTGCATTGAATCAAACTTATCAAGTAAGACGCCTATATTATGTTTGATATGTTTGAATTCATCTAATTGAGCTCGTATGTCGAACAATGCTTCAAAAAAAAGGCGAGAGAGCTGTAGATATGCTGTGGATTGTATTGGCGATAGTGGAGTTGTCTTCTTTCAATGATTCGCTTACAGTGCATATTGTTTGAACATTTGAATTTGTAAGTTTTAACAACCGCAACACATGGCACGGCTTTATTTCAACGCAATCTTGGCACGTAAATGTTGTTGATGATGGTGATCTACGGGCCGATTTGATGCACGTAACGTGAAATGATCTCTCACATATTCCATCACAAGAGACAGATTTCGCATCGACATTAATTGCTTTGCCACAACTACCACAGGGAGTTTGGCACGTGCGGGATGAGTTGATTGATTCCATTATCTTATTTGGTATAGTTTTAATTTGGTATAGTTTCAAGGAAATATTGCCATAAATCTGACAACAATCGGTTCTTGTACGCTCATCGAAGTTAAGCAGTGTTGGGCGCGATTACTACTTAGACGGGGGACCACTCGAAAACATCGCATGTCGCTGGCACGCAAAACCTACCCCTCCCTTCTTATTAAAAGCGCGGCTCACTTTAAAGAGAGTGACAAGGCAATACGGTTTGACCTCAGATAAATATCGAACTTACAATAAGTTAAATTGGAATTGTTTTTGCGGGATGATTAAAATTCAACAACTTTTTATTAACATTAAAAATTTTAATCTACATTGAAAATTCTATTTTGACAAAATCCCGCAAAAACAATTCCAATTTGATTCTGCTTTCGGAGGTTGATTCCGCAAAACGATCGAGTTTCCCGTTTCAATATTCTCTGCTTTGATAAGCTTTAAAGATGATATACGTTGTCTATGCTGATTTATAGACAAGAAGGCAACCATGACCACATTCAATAACCTTTACAAGTAAAATTATATCGATGGATATAAGTCGGAGATGTTAAAATTTGTCACAACTAGCGTAAATACAAATTAATGATTTCCAACTGCAAGTGGTCACGCCAGTCAAGTATGCACTGTGTGCTGGTGTCTGATGAGAATCAGTGCATACTTTCGAAACCACTTTGTCAAAATAGAATTTACAATGTAGATTAAAATTTTTAATGTAAATAAAAAGTTGTCCAATTTTAATCAACCCGCAACAACAATTCCAATTAAATTACTGACACCAAATAAAAGTTTATTTGATTTGTGGAAGATCCACAATCTTGTAAACAAGTAAATATTTTCTTTGTTTCTTGGAAACATATTTTTCTGAGTGTAAAAAGTCTATGCGAGCAAGATTAAGGCCAAAGAAATGCTGAGGATATCGAATGACAACTGTGCGAAGCCAGGACGTCTGGGATTTTATGCAACATTTCTGAACCATTTTTCAACAAGCTGAAAATGTCGGATAATACCAATCAACGTAACATGACAACTGAAAATTATATGTGCGTTTTTTTTGCAGACGCGAGTAGATCAAATTTTAATAAGTATGACATATTGAATACAACAACAAATTTATTATTGTATTCAATATACTTAAAAAATTGTGGAAAAAAACGCACTTATTTTTAAGATGTTGGATGCCAAATTACGGATACCTTTCGGATATGCTAGCTAGAGAAAAACAAAAACAGACGAATCGAACTCAAGAAAAACCTCGCGAAATTAATTTAAATTTTTTTTTTGGAAAACACCTGCATATTTTTTTATGTACGGATTATATATTATATATTTTTACATTATTGGAAGATTTTTGAAGTTGTAACGGTTTTTATTCATGTACGATGTCTATAAAATAAACAAGCTTCCCAAAATACAATCTCGACATGCACAATTCATTTGATACATCGCAGATTCCGATGTGATTTATTGTTTACATAAACCATCAAGACGCCACGAAATTTTAAAAACATAGTTGCCAAAACAATTCGGCCTAATATTCAAACCCAACAAAAAGTCACATAGATGGCAAGACAAATCTTCTTTCGAATCACGACAAAGTCAACATTTTTCAACTTCTGTTGAACAATACTCTCTCTAAACTAGTAACAAACTACAGTTCTCCTTGATTTATTCATTTAAACTACTTAATCTCTCCCATCAATTACTGTTCCCAACATTCTTTCTCAAACGAACCGTTCCGTCTGAGCTTTTCTGTGTTCTTCCGGAGGCAGCTCGGTAAAATCTTAACTGCCATTGTCTTATCATGTAGCCTCTAATTGAATCAAGTTCAACTCCATCTTCATAAGCTGAAGTCCATATTGACTCTACTCATGGGTATGGTGAAACTTGCCTAGGTCGAGTAAGAAAACAAATGGCAGTGTTCTCTGATTGTTATTATCTATCAATTTCAGCGTGTGTCCTTGGACAGGAATAGAATGAAATCACATTAAGTATAATTGATTTTATACTCCATTTAATTTTGTCATTAGGTTGTTGCTTTTGTCTAGAGCATAAAAATAAAATTAATAGCGCATCGAGAACGATCTTGCCCACGGAGAAGAGCAAGTGCACAGTAGCTTGTCAAGGGAAACTAGTATATTATTCCGAAGAGCATTGTGCTTAGCTACCGCTGCTTGTCCCCTGGACCAAGAGAAATTCTTTCGAAACGATTAGTGCCGGGCAGTTGAAAATTAATCAAATGCCAGGAAAAGAAAAAGAAACCTACAGCAGACAAGAAACTTGATGAGCCGCTAGATCATTCGACAATGAATTAAGTGAGTTTTCTGGTAAAAATGACTTTGCTGTGTAAATAGAATTACACTTTCGAGGACATGCTAATAAGGATAAGACGTGACAAATTGTTGGCTTTGAGGTCTTTATTGTTTTGTTTAGTGATATAATGCGGTATCAACGTAGCTATTAAATTTAAGCACTGTCTTTCGTAAAGCTTATTAAATTTTAGATCCCGCTGTATATTTGGGTTTTCTTTCTTTAGCGAAATTATATGCAAATGTGACGAGTGTTTCTAAATGTTAATATGTTAAAGTCAACGTAAAACTTTTGAATTCTCTTCTGGTGTTACAACTAGAGTGCTGAAAAAAGAGAGGTAGCTCTTTAATGCATAATAGTAACAGTTCGAACGTAATAAAATTTAATTTAACTAATTCAATTTTTCGTAGCGTTCAAGATCAAAGATTTTAATTAAAAGAACAGATTTTCTCTTAAAAGCTATGTATAATTCATTTTTTGACAGATATCGATATTTCAAGGGTAATGTGCATTTTCAATGTGCCAGTATCTACCGATCTCTGATCGCTTAGCCCAATCGAAAACCTGCAAACATTGAGATATTGAAGATTTTAGAAGGAGCTATGGGCATTGTGTCGTAAAAATACTAGAAAAAAAACAGAATGACATTATGGGTACAAAAATCTTGTAAAGATTGTCCCTGTATTTGGGTGAATGCTTCGGAAAAATTCTGAAAAAGTAACCGCGAGTTTAAGATCAATATTTTCAAAGCCTCTAGTGACTAATGGGATGGTTTTAAAATAAGATATCAGAGTTCTTTATCTCTAATTCATCCTCCGCTACCCTAGTGGTTTGACCAAACAGTCTGAACATGGGTGGATTTGAATCATGGATAGCAGCTGGGGCTCTACCTACTCAACTACTCAAGCTTATTGAGAAGCTCCATGAGGAATGAAGTAAGTAAGAACTACTTTTTTTATTGTCAAGAATCAAATATTTAGTAATTATTTTTATAAAGTAGTTAAAATTCAAGGTAGCAGAGCAAGACAAAGAGTTTTTAGAAGCATTTGATACTGCTTCTAAAAATAAATAAGAAAAACGATGTAAAATTTATAAAATATATTTTAATGTTATTACTACAAGATTCAAATACTTACTATACTTACTTTCTACAAACATCAAAAATTACAACTATCTTAGCCTATTTTGTATATGTTTAGTTTTGGTGTTGGTGTTGAAGTGCAAAGTGTTTGTGGATTTTGGGTGTTGTTGCGATGCAGTAAACTGGCAAGAAAATAGCTAAAACGAATGTTAGGTAAGGTATAGCCTGTTTCGAAAAAAAAAATTTTTAGTTTTACCTCACATACGGCATGTTGTCTGCTAAATTTACACCTTTTACTTTGATCAACTCGATTTCTGCGGGGAAAATCTATATTATGATATGCTGAATCAGTGGTCATCATGGCAAGGACAATTGCATCCTCAACCGACTCGCTAATCGCAGAGTTGGTTGCATCTTGTATAAAGTGATGGTTGGGCTGTGCTGGAATGCATGTAGTATGGGATATGGCCCATTCCATGCACAATTTGTTTATAATCAAATAATTATAATCCATCTGAAAGTCGAAACAAAACTAAATAGGTCGCGAGTTTGACAGCCGGAACAACTAGTAAACAAGATGCTGATGACAGTCATCAAATCACCACAGTAAAATCAGTTCACAATAGAGCTAAAAAAGTAATTTGTCCGCTGATGGATGAGACTGTACAAATGGAATTGGGGATGCCCTAATGACGTAGCAAAACGAATGATACGGAAGAATTTGGGGAAAAGAACCGCTTTTGCGGTTCATGGAGAAAATTTTTTCGAGAAATAGAACAAAGGGGCACTTTTTGTCTGACCGTGGTGGAAACGTGAAGTAAGTTTTTTTGAAAGAACAAAAGGGGAATTGAAAAGTTGAATTTCGATTAAAAATCGTTAAAGTAAAAGAAATTTGTCAGTATATCAGTGACTGATTGTGAATTAGCAGTATTCGTAAAGATTCGAATACTCTATCCGGGCATTTAAGGCAGAAAATTTACAACAATCCATAGTTGAGTGGAAATCCGTTGTTGAAGTTGGTCATTGGAATCCGAGAAAAAGGGAACATTTTTACAAAGGGAAGGAAAAACCCACGGTGTAATCCAAAGTATACGGCCGAAAATCGACGGCAGAATCGCTGCAGAAATACTTGATTGATCGAGGAAAAGATGACGAAGGAGAACGATTACTGGATGGTCGAGCTAAGTAAATAATTGGAACCAAGGTCAGAATTTGTTTTTCTCATTTATTTAAGCATCTTATGCTTGCAGTAATTACCGAAATTACTTTTCGTAAGAAAAAGGAAAAAAAAATGAACTCATCAAAAATACTATAATAGTAAATTTCAAAAGCAATCAATAGATTAGTATTTAATAAGAAAGAAAAATCATACATATAATTCTTATAAATGCAATTATTCGAATTCTTGAATTATTATAGTTTATTGAATGATTTGTTTTAAGTTGAAATTTTCTTTTGCTTTGGTGTGGGTGCTAAATGTGTTTAAGTTACTTCCATATATTTTATATATTTGAATTTTTCGTTATATAATATTTAATCCTCCTATTTGATATGTGCATGTAAAGATCGGTGTGAACCGATTCCGATCGGAATGGGGTGGAATTGATACTCACCCACAGTAGTTACTATTCTTCTTTCTGTGTGAATTTGCATTTATTTTTACCAATTTTGTTAGTTGATATAATGCTAAGACGTACAATAAAGATTGTAATAAGGATGAAGTAGATTTGACTTATTGACAAATGATGTCCCTCACATGGAATTTTCATTATCCTTCTCCATAGGCTGTGTGTGTTTGTTGTTTCGTGTGCGTGCCATAGCACGAAGGAATCGTGGTCCCCAAATGCCCACGACCAGACTGAGCTAGTCGGCGGGATGAAGGCACGCAGGGTGAAGTTAACCACGAGTTCTTAAATACAATTATATGCTGCACTGACGACTGCTCGACGGAGTATAGTCGGTCGCAACAAATGGCGCCCAACCATTTTGGCTTTATGGTATCTTATTTTGCAGTTTTGCTTTCGGCTGAGGTGGCAAATGTTCAACCGGAGCATTATGTTGCCTCAGCCATATTTTTTTTTTTCTCTCTTTATTCTGTCTTTCCTTGGCCGTAGTTGGCATTAGTATCAATAAAGCTCTAATGTATCATTTCCATCGGATCGAGCGGTCGTCAATGCAGCATTGGCGCCCGGCTCGTGCTACTGTTCTTGTTTTATGTGTTTTATTCAATATCCAGGCTCTTGCGTTTGTGGGATTATTCCAGGGTATTCAGCGATAGTATCCTCTATTAGTTAGAGTGGTTCTCGTGAAAGAGATCAATTGAATTTGTCGTAGCAAGAGGAAAATACCTGCTGGGATGTTCATTGATCTAGTCTCGATCCTAGTCCACATATATGGTGTTGTTCATTTATAAGAACTAATTCGAACAGGACTCGAGCACATGAGAAGATGAACATCTCGAGACAACCGCAAGAGTTCTGTAGTTTTCCGTAAATCCTACTCCCATTTTATCATTTTATGTTTAAATTTTTCATTCCAATTCCCTTCCTGCATAAATTTCCATCCCAAGGATTCCATGTGGGGGATCATTATTTGTTTTGTAATGAACTTGCTGAGTCTTTGCATTTGCCATTATAGTATATAGTTATTACAAACATTTGCTTTTATATCGAATTTTATTTAACAAACTTATTAATTTCGGAAATTACAACGAAAAAAATATTATTATGAGCTCGAATATGAGAAGACGATCCAGTAGTTGGGATCCCAGCTATACTCCGTTCCATCGTCAACTAGAAAGGTTGAGTTTGTCGCCGGAAAAAGCAAGAGCAACGCAAAGCGCTCTTACACGGTCCTCACCAGAGTCGCATGTGAGAAAACAACTACCACCACTCACTCGCATTAATAAAGAGGCTGCACCTAGAAGTGAGGCGCACATTCCCGGGTCAGAAAGTACGCACGCAGGCAACGAACATCCTAGGGTTGCGTTCAGCCAACATCCTGAGACGTCTCGTAGATCGGTATTGAGATTACCGTTATCAAAATGGGGCATTAGTTTTGACGGATCTTCATCTGGGTTAGACGCCAAGCAGTTTTTGTTTAGAGTTTTAGCGTTGGCGACGGATTATGAGATCGGGTCAGCAGCATTGGCAACAGATTTTCACCTTCTTTTGAAAGATAAAGCAGCTGATTGGTATTGGCGGTTTAGGGAATTGCATTATCCGCTTGTATGGAATGATCTACAGGAAGAATTTTTGGATAGGTTTAGTTCGTTTAAAACTGATGTAGATGTAAGACGCTCTTTAGACGCAC
The DNA here is from genome assembly GCA_963978885.1 of Nemotelus pantherinus. Taxonomy (NCBI): domain Eukaryota; kingdom Metazoa; phylum Arthropoda; class Insecta; order Diptera; family Stratiomyidae; genus Nemotelus; species Nemotelus pantherinus. The sequence goes on along the minus strand of OZ022265.1, from coordinate 78,102,831 downwards.
GACTTCAGAATAGTAGGGAACGTTTTCAAGACTATTATGATGCACTTGAAAATTTAGCGTTACAGCTGTCCATTCCGTTATCTGATTTGGATTTCCAATGTATTGTTTTTCGCAACATGTCTCCTAGACTTCGTGCACATCTAGCAGGGATTGAATTTAGGAATACGAGAGAACTAGTTCGTCGCTGTTGTTTAATTGAGTCGGAGTGGAGGATGTTGGGACTCGACATGGATAGGGATAATGTTCGGCGAGGGCGGCAAGTACAGGAAGTCGACTTTAGAGAGGACGAGGGCAACGAGGATTATAATCGGGTTACCAATTATTTCAGTCATGGGTCTGCACGACATCCTTTACGTTCCGCTTTAGATTCTCGGGATCTTGAGGTGGATTATCCTCGGCCCAGGGAAATTAATAGTATACAGCAACCAAATCATGCAGGGACATCCTCTGAAAGACGTTCGTATGAGCAAGGGGATTTGAAAGTTTGTTGGAATTGCAAGGACATTGGGCATCCATTCACTGAATGTACTATACCGGTTCGTGGTGTTTTTTGCTTTGGGTGTGGGAAAGACAAGGTATTAAAGCCGCATTGCCCGCGTTGTCAATCGGGAAACGGATTTCGGAACGCGAATTCTTCGGGGAGGATACGTGTTCCTATAACCCTGCGTTCACCGAGACCGAATATGATCGACGCAGCCACCAACGTCGATCCCGAACTACGTCGTCATCGTTAGATAATTTTTCAGATCTTTGGCATGATACACCAGACAATTTCACGTTTTCACCATATCACTACCGCACAGTTGGCAAAGACCTTGAAGCTCGTAAGTGCAAGAACAAGCGTTTCGAACGATCATGGAAGTACTTTACCCTTCGGCGATTCCTACGATCAGCATGTGTAGATTCCATTATATCCGTGCATGGTGATAAGCGGCCCTTTGCTAACATCTCAATCAAGGGTCGTAAGTTAACTGGCTTGCTGGATAGTGGGGCAAGTGTTAGCATATTGGGTGCGGGTGCTTTGGAACTGGTTGAGGAGCTTGGACTGTATATACACAGTATGCAATCTAGCGTTCACACCGCTTCTGGGGAAAAAGCGGCCGTACTTGGATATGTGAGCACCCTGGTGCGTTTTAACGAAAAAACAAGGCTCATTCGATTTCTCATATGCCCCAGTTTGACAAACGCAATTTATCTTGGAATAGATTTCTGGGAGGCCTTCAAGATCGCACCGCAATGCTCCGCTATCGATATGCAAAACTCGGATTCTTGCTTTCATCGGTTATCTGCTGACGACAGTCGTAGGCTAAATGAAGTTATACATAAGTTTCCATCGTTCAATGAGTTAGGTTTGGGGCGGACCACATTGGTTTCGCATACCATCGATACCGGTGATGCCCAGCCTATCAAACAACGACATTATTCGGTTTCACCTGTCGTACAGAAACTTATGTATGATGAATTGGACCGTATGCTGTCGTTGGGGGTCATTGAGGAGAGTAAGAGTTCCTGGAGTTCTCCGGTTACTATCGTTAGGAAGCCGGGTAAAGTGCGGCTATGTTTGGACGCGAGACGACTGAATGATGTGACCATAAAAGATGCCTATCCTTTGCCGTTAATCGAAGGTTTGTTGGCACGTCTTCAATCCACACGGTTCATTACCAGCCTTGATCTCAAGGATGCCTTTTGGCAAATTCCGTTGGACGAAAGATCGCGAGAGAAAACTGCTTTTACGGTGCCGGGGCGTCCCTTGTACCAATTTACTGTCATGCCGTTTGGGCTTTGCAACGCACCACAAACTATGTGCCGATTGATGCATAAAGTCATCCCGCACGAATTGCATGACCAGGTATTTGTTTACTTGGACGATTTACTAATCACAAGTCCAACATTTGATGATCACCTCAAATTGCTAGCTACTGTGGCAAATCTATTACAGCAGGCGAAGCTGACCATCAATGTTGAGAAAAGTAAATTTGTTCAAAAAGAAATTAGATACCTGGGCTATGTTATTGGTGATGGAGTCTTAAAAACTGATCCTGAGAAGGTGTCAGGCATCATATCGTATCCAAAGCCCAAAACGGTAAAAGACGTAAGGAGGTTTATGGGGATGTCCGGGTGGTACAGGCGGTTTATTCCGAATTTCGCTTCAATAACATCACCCATGACGGATTTGTTGAAGGGTAAAAAGAGGTTCGTGTGGACGGAGGCTGCGAATACAGCATTTGAGGAAACGAAGAAGCTTTTAGTGTCTGCACCAGTACTGGTAAATCCTGACTTCTCTCGTCATTTTTATATACAATGCGATGCAAGTGCCACCGGCATCGGCAGTGTTCTATTTCAGCGAGATGATGACGGTGGAGAGCATCCCATCGCATTCATGTCCGCAAAACTCAATGCCGCACAACGTAACTACAGCGTCACAGAACTCGAATGCTTAGCTGCAGTGCAGAGCATCAAGCGTTTTCGGGCATATGTGGAGGGGTTGCCTTTCACGGTCATCACTGACCACGCAAGTCTCAAATGGTTGATGTCGCAGAGAGATTTGTCAGGCAGATTAGCACGGTGGAGCCTAAAGCTACAAGGATTTAACTTTACGATCGAGCATCGAATGGGCAGTCAGAATGTCGTTCCAGATGCCTTGTCCAGAGCTTGCGAGCCCAATGTTGAGTTTAGTTGCGCTGTGATTTGCCTCCCGGAACACCACGGGCGGCTGGGTGATATTCCAAAGCAGGCCTTCCAGGATCCTGATTATATAAATTTAGTTCGACAGGTCCAACAAAATCCAGACCAATTTGAAAATCTGTTCGTGACGGACGGAGTTTTGTATATTCACCAAGGATCCTCGGAGGGTCTCGATGTGAACATTCCGAGCACAAAGATATGGGTACCGGAGGGATACAGACAGACGTTATTAGCTCGCAGCCATGACAGCCCTATGGGGTCGCATTGTGGCATTCGGAAAACGTTGGAAGTACTAAAAAGATATTTTTACTGGCCACGGATTCGTCAGGACGTGACAAAGTATGTGAACAAATGTCACACCTGCAAACAAATTAAATCATCGAATGCTATAATGAGACCACCCATGGGCGCTGCTAGAGTTACCGACCGGCCTTTGCAGCGTCTGTTTGTGGACTTTATGGGCCCATATCCCCGTTCAAAACTTGGAAACACCCAGTTGCTAGTGGTGTTGGATCATTATACCAAGTTTGTTTGGTTAAAAGCACTGCCTAAGGCAACAGCGGAACTAGTCGTGAAATTTCTGAAGGAAAACATCTTCCTTACATTTGGTGTACCGGAAACCCTCCACACAGACAATGGTGTCCAATTCACTTCAAAGGGTTTTTCGGAGTTTCTAGCGAAGTATGGGGTGAAACATTGCCTCACACCCTATTATTCACCTCAGGCTAACGCTTCCGAAAGGGTCAACCGCTCCGTTCTCGCTGCGATTCGGGCCTACATAGGAGACGACCATCGGAATTGGGATGCGAACCTGGCAGAGTCATGTGCTGCATTTCGTAATGTGGTACATGAGTCTACAGGATTCTCCCCTCATTTCCTGATGTTCGGCTATCAACCTATACATCATGGTTCCGAATATGGATTATTAAAATCCTTACAAGCCTTTGAGGACGGAGAGGTTCAACTAGCATCAAATTGTGACCGGTTGCGATTGGCTCATAGCCACGTTAAGGCGAAATTGGCTGACGCATATGCTAAAGGAGCGCAGCGGTACAATTTGCGTAGTCGCCACAAGGACTTCACTCCAGGACAGGAAGTGTGGGTGCGAAATCATCTACTTAGCTGTGCTGCTGATCGATTCGCTGCCAAACTTGCCCCGAAGTTTTTTAAGGCAACGATAAGACGTAAGATGGGACAAGTATCATATGAGATTGAGGATACTAAAGGCAAGATTTTGGGCGTTTTCCACGCCAAAGATTTGAAGGAGCATTGAACCATGGGTGAAATAGTCTGGTGAGAGAAACAAAAGGTCAGATATATTTCGTGTAGCCCGGCTTGGAGACATCTCAGGGTCGGAGTCGTCCCCACGAGTGTTGCGATGCAGTAAACTGGCAAGAAAATAGCTAAAACGAATGTTAGGTAAGGTATAGCCTGTTTCGAAAAAAAAAATTTTTAGTTTTACCTCACATACGGCATGTTGTCTGCTAAATTTACACCTTTTACTTTGATCAACTCGATTTCTGCGGGGAAAATCTATATTATGATATGCTGAATCAGTGGTCATCATGGCAAGGACAATTGCATCCTCAACCGACTCGCTAATCGCAGAGTTGGTTGCATCTTGTATAAAGTGATGGTTGGGCTGTGCTGGAATGCATGTAGTATGGGATATGGCCCATTCCATGCACAATTTGTTTATAATCAAATAATTATAATCCATCTGAAAGTCGAAACAAAACTAAATAGGTCGCGAGTTTGACAGCCGGAACAACTAGTAAACAAGATGCTGATGACAGTCATCAAATCACCACAGTAAAATCAGTTCACAATAGAGCTAAAAAAGTAATTTGTCCGCTGATGGATGAGACTGTACAAATGGAATTGGGGATGCCCTAATGACGTAGCAAAACGAATGATACGGAAGAATTTGGGGAAAAGAACCGCTTTTGCGGTTCATGGAGAAAATTTTTTCGAGAAATAGAACAAAGGGGCACTTTTTGTCTGACCGTGGTGGAAACGTGAAGTAAGTTTTTTTGAAAGAACAAAAGGGGAATTGAAAAGTTGAATTTCGATTAAAAATCGTTAAAGTAAAAGAAATTTGTCAGTATATCAGTGACTGATTGTGAATTAGCAGTATTCGTAAAGATTCGAATACTCTATCCGGGCATTTAAGGCAGAAAATTTACAACAATCCATAGTTGAGTGGAAATCCGTTGTTGAAGTTGGTCATTGGAATCCGAGAAAAAGGGAACATTTTTACAAAGGGAAGGAAAAACCCACGGTGTAATCCAAAGTATACGGCCGAAAATCGACGGCAGAATCGCTGCAGAAATACTTGATTGATCGAGGAAAAGATGACGAAGGAGAACGATTACTGGATGGTCGAGCTAAGTAAATAATTGGAACCAAGGTCAGAATTTGTTTTTCTCATTTATTTAAGCATCTTATGCTTGCAGTAATTACCGAAATTACTTTTCGTAAGAAAAAGGAAAAAAAAATGAACTCATCAAAAATACTATAATAGTAAATTTCAAAAGCAATCAATAGATTAGTATTTAATAAGAAAGAAAAATCATACATATAATTCTTATAAATGCAATTATTCGAATTCTTGAATTATTATAGTTTATTGAATGATTTGTTTTAAGTTGAAATTTTCTTTTGCTTTGGTGTGGGTGCTAAATGTGTTTAAGTTACTTCCATATATTTTATATATTTGAATTTTTCGTTATATAATATTTAATCCTCCTATTTGATATGTGCATGTAAAGATCGGTGTGAACCGATTCCGATCGGAATGGGGTGGAATTGATACTCACCCACAGTAGTTACTATTCTTCTTTCTGTGTGAATTTGCATTTATTTTTACCAATTTTGTTAGTTGATATAATGCTAAGACGTACAATAAAGATTGTAATAAGGATGAAGTAGATTTGACTTATTGACAAATGATGTCCCTCACATGGAATTTTCATTATCCTTCTCCATAGGCTGTGTGTGTTTGTTGTTTCGTGTGCGTGCCATAGCACGAAGGAATCGTGGTCCCCAAATGCCCACGACCAGACTGAGCTAGTCGGCGGGATGAAGGCACGCAGGGTGAAGTTAACCACGAGTTCTTAAATACAATTATATGCTGCACTGACGACTGCTCGACGGAGTATAGTCGGTCGCAACAGTGTGTAATTGTGGATTGTGTATGTGTTCCCACAAGTTTTAGAGTGAGCAAAATATCAAATTTTTCAATAGAGATATAAAAGTTTTGTATTTTAATATAAACGCTTTTTTTTATAGATTGTTAGTGTCAAAACATCCGTGAAAGTCAACATTTTTATCATGGAAAAGCTGACCAATGAACAATAATCAAAAATTATTTTAAAACTACTACCGAAATTCTGAGTCAGTGATTACAATTCGAGCAAATTTGTGCCAAAATATTTACTTTTGAATGTTCTTTTGGGGTCGGTAGCTTAGTTGGCTAACGCGTCAGTCCGAAGCAGCGATCTACTGGCCGCGGGTTCAAATCCCGCCGTGCCCATGGCTGTATTTGTTCGTCTTGTGCTGCCTTAGCAGTCGGCGACTGGGCATAATACCGCCGCTCCATTCATTAAGTGTCACATTAAAGCTTTAGTAGCGACTAGGCATAACACTAGCGCTTTAGAAAATAAGAAATAAGTGTGGCACTTAAAAGTATAATGGAATAAATGATATCGGCTTCTCCCATATGTGTCTCCCTACCGCCATCGTTAAGCATTCGCTTCAAAGGGCAATCCCCTGAGCTTTGGCATTATCATAGAAAAAAAAATCCACCTATCGAAGTACTGAAAATATCGCAGCCGTAAGTGCTTCAGGTCAAAATGAGCCTTATCAGTCAATTCCACGCCATTTACTGAAATGGGAGGTCTCTCAGTCCACATTATGCAAAACTTTGCGTAAATTTTTTGGCCCACACCCTAACAAGATCCAACTAACTCAAGATTTTAAGCTTTATTGTGATTTGAAGTGCCGAAACTTCTCCGATTGAGCAATGCAAAAGTTAAAAGAAAATTCTGAATTTCATCGAAAAATCATCTTCAGTGGTGAAGCTCTTTTTTAGCCTAATGACTTTTTCAATAAGCAAAATCTGCGTTATTATCATGCAAACATCTATATGTGAAAATTGGAAATGTTTTTGCGGGATGATTAAAATTGAACAACTTTTTATTAACATTAAAAATTTTAATCTACATTGAAAATTCTATTTTGACAAAGTGGTTTCGAAAGCATGCACTGCCTCTCATCAGACACCAGCACACAGTGCATACCTGACTGGCGTGACCACTTGCAGGTGGAAATCATTACATTTTTATTTATGCTAGTTGTGACAAATTTTAACATCTCCGACTTATATCCATGGATATAATTTTACTTAGTAAGGTAATTGAATTTGATCACGGTTCCCTTCTTGTCTATAAATCAGCATAGACAACGTATATTATTTCTACAGCATCGAAGCCGAGCATATTGAAACGGGAAACCTCGATCGTTTTGCGGAATCAGCCTCCGAAAGCAGAATCAAATTGGAAATGTATATATATGTGCTTCAAAAAAACTCCATTTTATCCAAATATGACCATGTGGTGCGGATTTCAAGCCGGAGGTGTGTATGGACGTTGCTGAAAATGGTTGCCATTTTTCCGTCTATGTAATTTGCTATCGTGCTATGTTGGAAGATTATTTTTTGGAAAAGATTGGATAAATTTTACATCAGTGATATGTAGTTTCAACCAATTGTTCTATTGAACGAAAAGTTCTGTAATCGTGTAATCTCGAAAACAGTCCGATCAAATGACAACTACGCTCATGCGATTTAATGCCATTACATTTTTTCTACGGAGCTGCGTTAAATCGTGGTTCATACGAACACGCCAGCAACATTAAAGGAGCTTAAGAACTATATCAAACACGAAATCGCCAGTGTTCCGGCCAATATGTCAATGTGTGCAAGAGTGGTGGAAACTTGGCACCCAAAAATTCATCGTTGAAAGCATGCTCGCTTCAATCATATGAACGAAATTGAATTTCATACTGAAATATAATATATGTACTAGGTAGGTAGGTAGGTAGGTAGGTAGGTTGAAGTGGCTGCTGATCTACAGAAGCCTGACGACCGACACTCATATCACAAGAGAGGCCCGTTGTGATGCCACAATAGTTAGTGAGTCTCTCGTACACACTGACAAATCGGACTATACCCTATAAATTGACCAGGGACAGTTCGATCAGGTTCGAAAGAAAGGGTGCACCAAGTGACTCCAACCTTCTTCTTGCCATAGCCGGGCACTGACACATGAAATGGAGGGCAGATTCCATCTCATCCTCAGAGCCACAACTCCGACAGAAATTGTTAAAATCTGCGCCCAATCGTTGCGCATGCTGCTTTATGAGGAAGTGGCCCGTAAGAACGTCTACAGTGCAACGCAGACCGCTTTGAATTAAGCTTGAAAGCTGCCTGGTATGATGAGCATCAATGAATACCCAGAACTACCTTGTTATCGCACAGGATGATTTATCTGCTCAAGACTTCCTAGCGTCCACAAGATATTTTTTCCTGATGGCCAATTTGACCGATGTCATCATTATTCTTATTGAGAAGGAGCAAGAGGCATCCGGTGGCAAGGTTCCAAGCCTTGCTAGCTCATCGGCCTCGCAGTTGCCCTGAAAACCCCTATGTCCAGGTACCCAAATCAATTGAACAACCGAATGTCTTGATATCTCCCTGAGAGATGCACGGCATTCAGCAACAATCATGGACACTGTACAAGGACCGGCAAGGGATTTAATAGGCACTTGGCTATCTGTGAAAATACCAATATTGACCCCAATTTTTGATTACACAAAAGCCAGTCGATTGCCTGATAAATAGCCGCAACTTCCGCCTGAAAGACACTACAGTGGTCTGGTAGACGGAGAAACAGCTTGAGATTAAGTTCACTTGAGTATACACCACTCTCGACTCTATTGTTTAGCTTTGAGCCGTCAGTGTACACATGAATAAGCCCACTTTCTAGGGTGACACCATCACGCCATTTATCCCTACTAGGAGTGGGTGTTGTGAACTCCAAATCCAATAGGCATTGTGGAGCGATGTAGTCAGCATCCGCTGGAGCGGGAATTCCCTAAGATAAAAAAAAATTCGGTCTCACAGTAGCAAGATTAGCTTGCTGTGAGATCAGAAGATTGGTTGACAGCCAATGAAGCAGCACAAAAACTGCCTTAGTAGGGGTGGAGCGGAGTGCTCCAGTTGCCAGTAGTATAGCCACCTTCCGCACTTTTTGAAGCTGCCGTTTACAGGTAGCCTTAAGAGCACCCTGCCACTAGAACGCCACCCCAAACAACAGAATTGACTCAACCAAAGCAGTATAACAGCAGTATAGCAGTATGCTATAATCCCCAACTCGCCCCCATGGCTCTTATACAGTAGTAAAGTGCGTTGAAAGCCTTCCGAGCTCTTTCTGCTACATTGTAGGTCCATAGTAACCTTGAGTCAAGGCTCAAGTTAATGGAGACCCCATTCAATATGCGTAACTCTAAACAAGGAACTTTGTACTTCCTCGGAAACAGCACTAGTTCCGTTTTACTAGGATTCACATTCAAGCCGCACTCCCGACTCCAACGTGGATAGCGTAGATAAATACTTTCCCGTCACTGCTACAGCTATGTCGTCCGCATAAGCAATCACTTTGCAGCCGGCACGATCCAGTCTCATTTGGAGAGTATTCATCGTGATGTTCCACAGCAGGGAAGAGAGGACTCCATTCTGAGGTGTGCCCGCACTGACTTCTCGTCTCACGCTGGCATTCCTTAGGGAAGAGATTAATCTGGATAGTAATCTGGATGTCCGGTCTTTTCGTGGGGTCTACTTTGATTCCGAAAACAATCCAGTCAAGTGGGTATAAACTAGGTTTTGGTTGAATCTCGATGCTCAATCTCACTCATTTATGAAACCATAGCAATGTCCAGGCATAAATTCAATATCTAGCAGCTCCGAAGCAAGATGGTAAAAATCAAGTACGTATCTGCTCTGTAAATTGAACTAGTTTCCACGCCCAAAATCACGACAATCAACGAATCTCCCATCAAAAGAGTAATAATAAGTTTTAGCATTCTTTATGCTTCCTTCACTATATAAATATATTCTTTGTTTCTCATTTTAAGTTTAATTTATGACAAAAAAAAATTACTCATGTATTTTAAGGATACACGTGAGCAACATTGCTACAACTTTTATGTTAGTTTCAGATACCAGCGCAAAAAGCAATTTTAGTTTGACTTCTAGTGCCACATCTATAAAATTAGTGGTCCGACGTAAATCAAATTACGGATTACTTAATTTTATGGGCTTGGATTTAATTCGATGTTCCCAACTTTTTGTGAGCATATTAACGATTAACGAAACAATTGACCCTCCTATTCATAACTTTTCATTCAATGTATTCAATGTATTTGTAATACAAATTCTGGCTATTTATGTGGTAACTCATAGTTTGAAAACACGCATCCTTATTAAAGCAATATATTAAAATAATAATAAAAATCTGACAGAAAATCACAAACAATAATACTTCAATCGAAACCTTTCAATCATTGCAAATAATACTTATGGAAACTAACCACGTTTTTTTTCGACATCACACAACCAAACAAATCAAAAATCCCCATCTATTCGCATGATCTATTCGTAGCTGGTCCCAACTGTACCAGACATGTGTGAATATTGATAAGATACACAACTGGAATCATCTTATGACACTCCTCACATCGTCGGTTTCGTTCTCGTAAACTAGAACTAATATATTCTCCTCTGTTTACCCAAACTAAAGCACATCTATCACATCACCAATTCGTATTTTCCATCACATTTAAATTCATCGGAGTGCGAAACGGTGGGGATATATCACACTTATCAAATTCGTTTGCATGGAGAACGGGCCGCGCATTCACCGTAAAGAGTTTGAATAAAAGAAAAAACATAAAACTTTATAGATTTTGCTTTTTTCCTTATTCTTGACGGAAAAGAACGACTATCCGAGTCCTGTCGATGTCGCCAGCACCATCAAAACATCATACTTTTTCCAACAAATCATATTGGAAGCATCCGTGCAGCTTAGTGAGGATAATGAATATTCAGAACAAGCACCCGGAAATCACCAATAAATCACACAGCCCAGAAGGCAACCTATTGTGTATATAGTAATATTCCTCAACGTAATGTTAGGATATTCTTTTAATTAATCATCATTACAACACTAAGAAAAATTTCATTTAATAAAATCAAATTTAAATCAAAAGTTGAAACACTTTTAAATAAAAAATGTTATTGAAATGAGGTCAGATTATTTGAATTAAAAAGAAACGTATATGGCGCCAAATCATGTTTGAAAATTTTAGATTTGGCGTCATATACGTTTCTTTTTAATTCAAATAATCTGACCTCATTTCAATAACGCTGTATCAAAGTGTGGCTTGTTTGTTTTACTGTTTTGTTTTTTCATTCAATGATGAAAATTTTGATAAGAAAATAACATTTTTATAATAACGTGGAATCATTTGTATTGAATGTGGGGGATTATTTAATTCAAATAAGATCCGGTTTTTGCTTAAAAGTGTTTCAACTTTTGATTTAAATTTGATTCTAAAAAATTTTAAGTGGTGAAATTTTTCTGAGTGAAGGAATCTTTCCGGCGGACAATATTTAATCTGTTTGAAATTAGAGACAAATCAACTGGATCTTTCGGAACACCACTGAATTTATGTAATTTTCATTAACACCATAACTAAGAAGAAAATCTAGCATTTAGGAAACGCTAGATTTTTTACTGATCGCCAAAAAAAAAGTAAAAGAATCGTGTAGATTTTGAAAGCATGTTGTACCAAACTTAATAAATTTGCAAAATTTATACCGTGGTTCAAGCATGCATATGACAGTAGTGTGTGCTTTAGATATCGAGAAGGCTTTCGATTCCGTTTGGCACGAAGGCCTTCTATTTAAGTTGATCAAGTTTGGATTCCCAAAAGAGGTAATAAGACTCGCCGCAAGCTTTCTTACCAAAAGACAATACTATGTCAGCGTTAATGGAGCAGATTCTCTCATAGAGCCTGTGACATCAGGAGTGCCACAAGGTTCTGTCACTGGACCAGTTCTTTATACCATATTCACCACTGACCTACCAATTCCAGTGGGCCAACCCCAAGTTCAAATCCTCCAGTACGCCGATGACAACGCTCTTATTCGCGTCGAGCCAAGACCCGCTCAAAGCAGCGAAGAACCTGGAATACTACTTGGTAGAACTAAGTCTTTACTTTGACGAATGGGGCATCAAACCAAACAGCAGTAAGACTTAGATATGTGTATTTCGCAATCGTTCCAAGTATCGGGGATCTCAAACTATCCGCAACAAGGCCAAAAAAACTCGCTGTCTCATTCGGAACATCTAAGATTACTCCTTGTTCATCTCTAAAGTACCTCGGAATCGATTTCCAGGAATTTTTAAAGTTTTATCCCATTGTGCGGCGAAAAATCAATGCGACCGACCTCTTTTCACCAAAAAAATTGGCATGACCACCAAAACTAAATCCATTTGCTATCAGACCCTCATTCGACCCATCCTGACTTATGCATCCTCATCCCGGATTACCTGCTCAAAGACTGTCTTGGTCGAAGCGGAGATGTTCGAAAGAAGAATCCTCCGCTTCTGCACTGGCAGGTTCTACAACCCGGTAACTAAAAAGTGGCCGAAGAACCTTCTCCTATATCAGGAGTCAGGATTGAAGTCACTTAGGGACCGTGTTGTGGAATTGACGACACGATTCTACAGACAAACAGACGGACTGATTCGGTCACTAGGGCGTACAGGTGGTTCTAATGAGCTATTTATGCGCACCGCGAAGATAGCAGTGCAGCGACGTCTCCATTTATTTTTTTGGAATAATGCTAGATTCAATTTTATTTAATGCTAAATAATGCCAAATCCTGTAAAATAATAATGCTAAATAATGCTTTCTTATTGGATTAAAATAAGTATATATTTATAAATATACTTGGGAGTAGAGCGCAAATGGAACGCCATCTTCGTTCATACGATACAGATTCTAACCCGTCAAATTGTATGCAGTTTTCAAATTTAAAACAGTTGAAAATAAAGCGAGAAAATAACGAGAATAAACTACCAAAATCGCTAGAAAACATAAACGCAACAAAAAATTACCTTTTTTAACTTTTTACACATTATAAGGGCTATTTCTAATTTCTTTACTACGAAAACATTCAACATCACCATGAAAAAATCAAAGCCACCTATTGACAACTAAATAGCCACTTCACCGCAAAAAATGCCGTAACTACTCCTGAACTACCTATATTTTTCAAAATAACATCTGGAATTTATTTTTAATTGAAGGAAAAGTATTAGTTTCGGTTGAGAAAAATTGTTCTCCATCGTTATCCTTGCGATTGCTTGCAATTGAAGCCATAACAAATCAATTGATTCACATTATTCAGGAAATAAAATATACAACTAGAATGCATATACTTTGGTAAACTTGAATTTAGGGCTTCTGGCAGTCTGAAGTGGATGGGACCACATCACTAATTTTTAGCATCATCACGATTTAATGGAATTACTTGGTCCATCTAAAATTTTCTTTTGATGAATGGGGCATCAAGCTTAATAGTTGCAAAACACAGCTGACTGTATTCTGGAACCCTTTCAAGTATCGGGGATCCCAAACCATCCGCAATAAGGCCAAAAAAAGTTGCTGTCTTGTTCGGAACTTCTAGAATTACTCCTAGTCCTACATTGCGGTACCTTGGAGTAGATATGCATGAATTCTTGAAATTTAACCCCTACGCTCGACACCGAAAAAAAGTAGCCAGGTCCACATTTCAACGCATCAGACATCTTTTCGCCAAAAAGATGGCATGACGACAAAGGCTAAATCAATTTGCTACAAAACACTCATTCGGCCAATCCTGACATACGCATCCCCATCCTGGATTACCTGTTCCAAATCTGCCATGGCAGAAGCGGAGATGTTTGAACGGAGATGTCTGCGTTTCTGCACTGGCAGGTTTTACAACCTGGTAACTAAAAAGTGGCCGAAGAACTCTCTCTTATATCAGGAAACAGGTCTTAGGCCGCTTCGGGACCGGGTTGCAGAACTGACGACAAGGTTTTATGCACAGACAGACGGACATGAAAACGGACTGATCCGGGGTATCGGACGTATGAGTGACTCTAATGAGCCATTTATGCGGCCAGCGGAAATAGCAGGACAGCGGCGGCTCATGGACATGCTGTTCAATTATGTTGGCCTTCCGACGAATCGGAGAGGATAGTTAAGACCTAAGTTAAGTTTAAGTCTAAGTAGGCTAAGCTAATTGTATTTAGACTTAAGCTAGATTCAGTTTAGTAAATTAAGTTTGTATTTAAGTACTATATTGGTAAGTCAACCCCAGGTATTGTACTACCTGGGTAATATTTAATAAGTGTAAATCGAAAAATAAATGAATGATAAAAAACAATTAAAATGAAAATCCAATAAGAGCCAACAGGCCAAAATAGGATAGCCGCTAAATATAAGTTTTCTTATGTTAAATACCCCGTTAGTTAAGTTATCTATGTACAATGCAATGAATAAAATTTCTATTATTATTATTATTATTATTATTGGAACGAGAAACCTGAATTTACCATATTTAATGCAATCCAAAATTGCCTTAATATTGGAATATCTAACTTTGCATATTATTTCACTTAATATTTCGCTTTTTCTGCAACATTAATAGCATTTCTCACTATCACTGGAATTTCCTGAGAATTGTAGACAAAGAATAGAAGATCGACTATATATCCTTTGTTCTCTTGAAAGCAGGAAGGTGTAGTACTAGCTCTAATGTACTTTTGGTCAGCAGCGAAATCATTGGCAGCAAGTGGGCTTGCAGCAGGGATTAATCGGTCGACAACGGTTTCGTTCGCTGAGGGTAGGCTTACAGTTGACATTTTCAAAATACTCTAGCCTAAAGCGCATATTTGTTGAAATGGGGCAGGATTACATCATGTTCTAAAATGTTAGGCCTGTTCGCATACTCTATAGGTCTGTTCGCGTACTTGAATCTATTATAATATATTAAAATAGATTCGCAGAAAGTCGTTTTTGTACTCTTGCTGCAAGCCAAATTTCGCAGCAAAAAGAAGCCAGCTGCCAAATTCTGTTACTGCTGCAGTTTGCTGAAGTACGCGAACAGACCTTATGCATTGCCATGAAGTCATTTTTGAACGCTGTTTGACTGAAAACTGCAATTTTTTATGAAAGAGCATGAGATTTCAGTTGAATCTGAGCTAGTGCTAGATCCCGAAAAGTGTCAAACGGTGTGGCGCGAATGCATATTTTCAAATAGCACCGCAAGGAAGATATTTTTTGCGCAATGTCATTATGAAAATTGAATATTTTTGTGGAGATGCTTTATTACTGCTTAAGATGTCTTTATAATCACTATCATTATTTCAAAATCAGGCAAATGTTACTTCTGGTTGTCACTTCTAAAGAAATGCCATGAAACCGTCTTTGTAGGAAGTTAGGAAGTTTAGGAAGTTAGGAAGTGTAGGAAGTTTCAGTCCTTGAACGCGACTGAAAGCACACTGTGATTATGATGGGTAAGATTGGAAATAGATGACTGCCAGATTATTCCGAAGTCTAAATTTAAATGCTAAAAATAATGCTAGATGCTAACTCAGAATTTCTAATGCCGTTTTGGAAAAAATTATGTCAGATCTAGCATTCAAAATGCTAAAATGGCAGCACTGCGTCTCACGGATGTGCTGTTCAGAAGGGGTTAGACTTAATACCTAGGTTAAGATTTAGGTCTAATTAGGTTAAGTTAGTTTTAATTAGGTATTAGATCGTACTTTTAACGTAAGGTAGTTTTTAAGAAAAGCATTGCTAGGGCAAACCTAGCTGCTGTACAGGTTGAGTAATACCATTAGAGTGTAAGGAAATAAAAATTGTGCCAAAAACAAGAAAGAAAAAACCAACCAGATCCAGCAGACTAAAATAGTATAGCCGCTAGATTGTAAGTTTTCCTGTTAGGCTAAAAATGTACGGTTAATTTAAAATAAAATATTTTTCAATTCAATTGCATGCATATGAGGTTTTCGAAATATTTAAACTGCAAACTTGCTTGCGGGTGTCATATGAACAAAATTGAGTTTCAATTGAATCGAATTGTAATATAAAAAAAACTCTATCGCAACAGAACCGCTAGAAACACTATAGTTCGATCAACAGTAGAGGAGTCGTGCAGATTTGGAGTGCATATTTTAAAACACGTGTTCCAACGTGTTTTGAGGGCAATGTACAGCTTTGAGCTCACCAATGCATTTAAACTAATATGGCGAAAAGGTTTTCAGAGTTTCCACTTTTATGAAATTCAAAATTAAGGAAAGTCAAACACTTGTTTCTTATATTTATTATCGGTTGCTTATCTTACAAAACTTTGAAAACAGCATCTTTTGTATTACAAATGAACAAAATACTCAATGCTTGCAATACTTTATCAGAGCTGCAACTAAAAGTCCACCACGACTGCTTCTTGTCAAAATCATGCAACCCTATGAGATTCGTTTGCCTCCGGTGACTTTATCGAAAGTTACAGAGGTAGAAAAGTGTTCGGGGCTGCCATTCGAAAAATTTCAAAAACAAAGTCAATCTTCCCTGTGAATTTCGTTTCTATCCAATGACTGCATTGGAAGTTATAGGGGAACAAAAAATTAAGGGTTACCAGTCGCAAAAGTTTTCGAATTTTCCAAATCCTAATATTTGTTGTTTACCGTCACTACAAGGTCAATATCATTTGAAAATGTTATGATAAAATCGCTTACTGGAGAAGATATGACAAACAAATACAAAAACAATCATAGCTGGCAACGCTATCTTGGGTTTTCAACCAGATTCCTACTGAATATTTTCTACAGGAAGGTCCGTTTACTAAATGAAAGTCAGAAGTTTCAGATGCTAAAAATATAGGTGAATTGGGAAAGGGTTACCGCTCTTGCCTGAAGTAAAATTTCAAAAGTTTTACTTTGGCTATGCAAACAAAGCATAAGATATGCATAAGAGTTGCTTTTTTTATGAAAAACGACAATTTTTCAGGAGAGCCGATGATTTGAAGATTTTCACTTTCAGTGCCTGCCATAGCTACAGGGTTGCCAACGTGTTGATTAAAAAACAACACAAATTTACAACTTAGTAATATCAAAATGTCCTGCAAGTTTCATAATGATTTGAAAGCTCTGTCAAAAGTTATCGCAATTCAAAAAATTTCAAATTTTCTTGATCTCTTTTTAGGCAACTACTGATATATGGCACATTGTTCGCTATATTTTTTATTCTTTTAGTTATTGGCAATGTTCTGGCAAAATAAATTACCTGAAACTATACTTTTATTTCCCAACTAACATGCATTTTTCATAGACTATGGGAAATCAACTCTTCAGGCATGCCAGCTTACCTCATGCCTGGTGTTAGTTGGCACTATGCAAGATCTTCCGGACCACTTTTTTCGGGGTGTCAAACACATTTTTTAAATAATGATTCTTAAACGACTTGTTTGCCAAGAAGCTATCCTGTCTGCAGGAAAGCAAACTTACTGCTAGTATCACAGAATGGAAATAGATAAATCGAATAATAAAACCTATGCGAACTTACCTCAGCCTCCTCTAAGTCCACCAAAATTGTTCGCAAATAATTAGTTTACAGTTTTAGTTTTGACTGAAAGCTAAGTTGAATGTTTGAGATACTAAGAATATCAGTTCTGTTCCATTTCTGTTGCGCACAGTTCCCTTTCTCATGCACGCTTTTAACTATTCACTATGAGTTAATTTAGTTATATCACCTCAACTGTAAAATATTTCACCTGAACAGCAAAATAAAATAAAACACTGCATTAATTCATGAACTAATTTGAATGAACATCTGAATAATTAGACAAGTTCTCCTTGTATTCAGCACATCGTCCACACATCAATATGCAAACGTACAAACGAATGTCCTCTCGTTTATCCTTCGAATGTACATTTGGTCCAGCATCTACAAATTGTATTATTGTGTAATTAAAGCAGACAAACACGACATACTACCTGAAGGTAAACTGCATGTTAGGATGTGAACATCGACTAATGGCTTGTTAGTGCACTCTGTTTTCGAGAAACAGTCCGAAGTTTATATGCAAATTATTCGTAATAGAGAGCTCTGCAGCTTCAAGTTTTCTCATGTCAAGAACTTGGCAGAATCAACGACTAGGAGAAAGCGGACAGAAAACAGTTTTTATTGATACTATTGTCAATGTACACCTGTTTTCCCAAGTTACATCAGCTTTGCTGCAGGGAATTAAATGTAAATAGAATCAAACTGGGACATTTCATGACAAAACTTTTACTGCTTGTCAAAATTCATAATCTGAAAGCTCCCGTGCGAACTGAAGAAGATTTGAGTATAGTTTTATTATTCGTAGTATAGTTTTATTAGAAGGAATGAGCTCGAATTTGAGTTGAAAACGTTGTAAATATGGCTAAACATTTACTGCTAGAGAATTCAATAAGTGTATGTTTATGAATTTCAAAGTATGGGGTGGTTTTTTCAAAATGAACAAAAAGTACGTAATGGAAAACAAAAAAAAATTTTATGTATTAAGGTATATAAAATATATTAATCATATAAAAGAACCTTGCAGAACAATCGCAAACTCAAGAAGTACTATAAATCGTATTCAAACCTGATTAATAAAGTTTAGTCAACTGAATCTGATGGTGTAAATGAAACCTATCAGAATCGACCATATTGTGAAATGATTAAAATCCACCAAGAAGTTTCTCTGACAGAGAACCACTCTTTGCCCTGAGAGCTCTCCCCGTAAGCCAAAGATGTAGTAAATTTTAACATACTTAAGCCTAAGAGAGAGACCCTAATTCACTATTAACCGTAGTCTTCAAAAACGCGTTAAGCTGGTTAAACACCACACGAAGATACCTAGAAGTGACATTGTTGCCACGTTTTCATGCTTGCAATGACTGGGAATATAAAAAATCGAAAGCAGCCAATGATGTGAGACTCTAGTCGAGGCTCTTCACCAAAACCATTCTAACTTTTCTAGGATGTATCTGCTCTATTTGAAACACTGCATGTCATATGACAAGAATCAACTGAGAAAAAAAGTCTAGCGCATCAGAACCGCTAGAAAACTAATTTTCGAAGAAATAATCATTGAGGGATTTAATTTATACCCTTCTTTGTAGTATCATATCAAATATTTCTTACTCAAAGGAACAAATATCATTTTCTGACAACATTTCCTATAACACAAATGATGAAAATGTTCAGTGCTGGCAACATTTGTCCAACACAGCAGCAATAAATTTACCATAACATTCCCGTGCTTAATCAACCTATTCTTTGAATTTCGTTTTCATCCAAGGATGTCATCGAAAGTTTCAGCGATTAAAATATGCCTGGGGCTGCCATCCGAAACATTTTCTAAACTCGGAAAATTTAAATATCGGTTGCTTATTTTATTGTAAATGCTTGTGAATACAAAATGGAAGCATCTGTTGGTGCAATATTTACGAAATTGTCTGGTACTGGCAATCATGTGCTAGGATTACACTGTGCAACATGACTTTTTGCCGAAGAACGAAATGTATTTTTTCGGTATCTATCATGTGTATGTATTATCAGAAAAATAATAAAAACTTTCGGAACCATCGAGTTTTTGTGTAATTACACTTGATAAAAAAAATATGTGGACACCCCGAAGAACAGGAAAATTTATAATAAAAAAACCGTTATGGCAAAAAAATTTACGAACAAAGTTTGCTTAACATCTTAACAATTATATTCATAAAAAAATTTTACCAACCATCCAAAAATAAAAAATTTCGTAGAACAAACACAAAAGCAAACCCCCCAAAAATCACTAAAAATACCTCAAAAAACTTGCAATTTCTTCACAAAAAGTGGTGTTTTGAGTAGGTCATTAGATTTTTTTTATTTTAAAATCTTCCTCAGCTAAAATTGCTTCAAATGAAGGTATTTAAGAAGGAAATTGGGGCTATTTTGATAAATTTTTCCCCATTCCCTCTAAATGATCCAATTGGCTCTTTTAGAGCATTTCCTTTGAATTTTTGCTTTTGCATTGTGCTGATGAGATTCGCGCCCCATCAAATTTCAAAAACGTTTTCTACGATTAATTTCTTCACGTTCTTCACATTCGCCGCCGTGCAGGGGCCCAAAAATCATCTCCAAGCACAAAAATCATCTCCAAGCATAAATTGCACTGTGCAACATGACTTTTTGCCGTAGCACGAAACGTATTTTTTCGGTATCTATCATGTGTATGTATTACTAGAAAAATAAACACATACGTAAATAAATATGTCGTAAATTCCATTTAAAAAAGCCTCTGAAATGTCGAAAGCAATTTTGATTGCGAGAAGAAAGTTAGTTTTGCACTAAGGAAAGAACTGCTGCGAAAAACCGATGCTGCCAACAATTTTACTTCAGATGCTAAGTATGGCTGCGATGGTGTGATAGTGTAGGGGTGTATTGCGGTGAAAGGAGCTGCTTAATTTGTTTTTTTTTTTTATACTCAATGATGAATAACTAGGATAATTGAACCATTTCAACGTTCTCAATGGACAAACACATTCGACAATTTATTCTTGGAGATGATTTTTGTGCTTGGAGATGATTTTTGGGCCCCTGCACGGCGGCGAATGTGAAGCTTTGCCAAGTAAAAAAACAATAATAAGCAAACGCAAAGGCACTCAAGTTGTTCTAAATTAATCCTAGAAAACGTTTTTGAAATTTGATGGGGCGCGAATCTCATCAGCACAATGCAAAAGCAAAAATTCAAAGGAAATGCTCTAAAAGAGCCAATTGGATCATTTAGAGGGAATGGGGAAAAAAATTATCAAAATAGCCCCGATTTCCTTATAGAATACCTTCATTTGAAGCAATTTTAGCTGAGGAAGATTTTAAAATAAAAAAAAATCCAATGATCTACTCAAAAGACCACTTTTTGTGAAGAAATTGCAAGTTTTTTGAGGTATTTTTAGTGATTTTTGGGGGGTTTGCTTTTGTTTTTGTTCTACAAAATTTTTTATTTTTGGATGGTTGGTAAAATTTTTTTATGAATATAATTGTTAAGATGTTAAGCAAACTTTGTTCGTAAATTTTTTTGCAATAACGGTTTTTTTTTATTATAAATTTTGCTGTTCTTCGGGGTGTCCGCATATTTTTTCTATCAAGTGTAATTACAAAAAATGTCGATGGTTCAGAATTTTTTCACTAACATATTTTGACTACTGTTATGCAAAGGTATGCAAAAAAAACAATTTCAAGCAACGGGAAAAAAAAAAAGAATTAATTTGTTGCACTGTGTTATAGCTGCTTCACGTTGTGTTAAACCCACCCTATGAATTTCGTTTCGATTGAATGACTGCGCTGTAAGTTATAGGAGTGAATAGAATTTTAGGGCTACCATCGTCCAAACTTTTTAAATTTTTGAAACGTAAATATTTGAATTAGAATTGTTTTTGCGGGATGATTAAAATTGAACAACTTTTTATTTACATTAAAAATTTTAATCTACATTGTAAATTCTATTTTGACAAAGTGGTTTCGAAAGCATGCACTGATTCTCATCAGACACCAGCACACAGTGCATACTTGAGTTGGAAATCATTAATTTGTATTTACGCTACTTGTGACAAATTTTAACATCTCCGACTTATATCCATCGATATAATTTTACTTGTTGTTAATTATTATTGCAGGATCATTCCCATTTAGAAATTTTATGACAATATCGCTCGATAAAGAAATGTAAATAAATTACGAAGTTCATCATAGCTGGCAACCCTTTCACCATTTTTCAACGAAATTTGTACAGAATTAGAAACGTAATTATTACTACTTTTAATAAAGTAAGTTATACTATTTATAAAGTAAGTTGATTCATAACAACCGCATCACTCAATCACTACATTCGAACCACTGCGTGTAAGAAAAAGGTTTTGTCTTGGATGCACAAGCGATTAAAAGTACTTTTCTTCTTGGCTGTGGTGCCCAAAACCTCATGACTTTCATTGAAGCTATAAATGATTTAGTCGGTCAAATTATGGAAGCCATAGTCTATGCTTATCAACTAGATGGAGATAAACCAGAATGACATCAAAATGCTCCCGACAACAGAAATTCACAACTGATAAGTATTAACTGACGTCAGATATCTACATCTGCTACTGCAAGAAACTGTAAACTCAATAAGAATTAGGCACATATGTTATTACAATTCATAGCCAATATGACCTAAAAATTGAAGAAATCATCCATTGCAAAGCTCACTTTCTTCTAATATCAACTGTTTTGTATAATAAATTTGCCAAAAGTGTTGCTATGTTTGATAAAACCCGTTTTATGCAGTAGCTATTCAGCATAAAAAAAATCATAGCCTATAAATTGAACCGGCTGCAGCGCCTGCAGCCTTCACCGTAAGTCCTAGTTTTTTTTACATCAGAGTTTCAATAATTATTCAATATTGTTCCGTCTAGTCCACTTCTCTAAACAGGCAAATAATAATAGGTTTTTTTTCTATTGCTTATGCCACAATAGTAGCCAAGTAAATTTTTGCATATCATTGATAGTAAACAGTCAAAACACTTGCTGAACGAAATGATCGCATATTATTTTGAGCTCGCTGATTATCGGAAAGCACACCTCTTTGTCATGGCTACTGAAATAAATGAATAAATTGGTACTCTTTTTTTCATGGTATTGGTATTCATAATCCTGTAGTTTAATAAATTCTTTAACATTTACCTTCCTAGTTTGATTTTGCAATTTTCCTTCAACTTATAATTTTTTCAAAATAAATGATGCTATATTGCTTAACTCTGACACTGCCAAACATTCTTGAGGCAAAGAACGCCAAGAAGACAAAAGGTAAGGTGCCCAAAATGACTTACATAAGTATAAGATGCTACATTCTGAAACGAAAAAATCTACAAAGCACGCAATACACTCCTACATAAGCCATATCGAAACATCGACACAAAGAAATAAGCTGAAATTCTTTTGGTCCTACATTCATTCTTCATAAAACTGCTTCCATCTCACAAGAGTTTTACGAAATTTTACGCAACTTCTTTTCTCTTTTTCGAAACAAAATTTCCCTTCTTCACTCCAATACTCTCCCGCATTATCATTTTCAGCCCAAAACCCACTGAAGTAGAGTTCTTAGTCAACTACTCTTGCTTTTTTTCAAATTAATGTAATTATTTTACAATCAAACTATTTTAAATTATATTTGAAACATCTCTCATTTTAAGTTATCTTCCATCTTATACTTAAAGCTTAAGACAAAAAGGAATGTTGTACCGAAAATTGTGTTCTCTAAAATACTATACCACCGAAATCCGTCCCAATCATAATCCTTTCTATCTACACTCAAAACTCCTTTTCGAAAAGTTTTTGAATGTCAGCCTTCAGCAACAACACATAATCTCTTCATAAGTGGTCCATCCAATGTCACTCTCTCAAAAATCTATGACAGGACTTCGGCAAATGTTGCATCCACTACGGCAATGATTGACATAAAAAGGAGGAAATTCTGGATCTTATTTACAAAAATGATCCGATGAAAATGATAGATTCTTTCTCTATGTAAACCGTTCAGATCTGTAAACCATTCAAACTCACAAGTACTTTTTATGGCAATGATTTGCAGTGATTTTGCCCAATCACAAATCAAAATGGTTATTTGTTAGATCCATTTTCACAAACGATTATGACGCAGTTGTGGTAAGTTTAACTAAGGTCACAGAGCATCTTTTTTGAATAGTTTACACCATACACCTTCCAAAATTCACCTCATGATTCGAATTACTTTAAAAAGTATAATAATTCCATTGTATTTGACTTCCCTAATGCTGGCTAGGACCGCTTTTTTGACACGATCGACTAGACGATAACTTTCTCAGCGTTAGATCTTGTGCTGCCCTTGAGAAATCGAGCAATTTTTCCGGGATGTTTATGATATGCGGAAACATAATTTGCAATCCAAAAAAAATCCATATTGTTTTTATTGTGTACCAATTTTTTTCCCAGCTTGTAAAAATATTTTTTAATTTAAACCAATTTTTCCTTTAGAAGCTAGATTTATTTTTATTTTGACATATATCGATATTTCGAGGGTAATCTGCCCTCTTCTTCAGTGTCTTTTGGTCTGATCTTAAAATAGCTTAGATATCTTATTTAAGGTGCTTGCTTTTAAAGTATTTACAAATGCTAATTACCTGCTAATTACCCGCTAATTACCCGCTAATTATCTATTGATTTTACTATCTATTATTAATCACATTATCATCATAAAGTATCTGTTTAAATTAACCTAAGACGAAGCTTGAGTAGCCTAGTGGGTAGAGCACTGGCTTCTTGCGTGTGGGGTCCCTGGTTCGAATCCAGGTTCGGACGAGGGTCCGCGCACCAAGCTTTGAGTTCACCTAGCTCTGATTAGGTACCTGATTTAAATCAGGGGTAAAGTGAGTCGTGGAACTAATCACTCCACACTCGTATCCACAATGATTAAAAAAAAAATTGTAATGAAGCTCTCTACCAGCTTCAACCCCTAGACCCGTACAAGGGTTGTCGTGGGATTGCTTTACTTGCTTTTTTAAATTAACCTAAACAATGGTGATACACAGTTTCCTTGGTCTGTGTTTAGTCGCCTATCCATCGGGGTTTTCCATATGTTCAGGCTTTCGTATGCATCCAGTTTTCGTACCTGCTGTACTTCCTTAATCACCTCCACGTTGTCCCACGTTATGCTGTGCTCCTCCTCCAGGATGTGTTTCGCTACTGCTGATCGTACTATCGTTGAGTTCTTTTTCCTTGCTGAGACTGCTTCGCGCTTATGTTCGGTTAGTCTAACACCAACTAACCGTTTCGTTTGTCCAATATATATTTTGTTGCATTCTGGGCAAGTAATTCTGTATATTCCACATTTTTCTTTCTTATCTTTTTTGTCTTTCACGTGACATAATATTGTACTTAATTTCTTAGCCCTACTGGTTGGAACTGCTTTAATATCAAAGCGTTCAAAGAGTTCCTGAATTTGCTTAAATATTGACGTAAAAATAATTGGAACTCTTATGGCTGGTTTTTGTTTTTCTTGTATAAAGAGCGTCGTTAACAGATCACGCTGTATTCTGTCCTTCTTCTTTTTGACAAGGTTTCCAATTATTTTCTCGTCAAATCCATTTTTTCTCGCGGTGTCTTTAATATATTTAACTTCTAAGTTGAAACTTTCCTGATCCATGGGTACTGTTAATAGTCGGTGGATCATTGAGTTAAAGGGCGCCATTTTTTGGGAATGCCAATGATCAGACGTAGAAGGTGTTGTTCTCTGGGTGTGTGTGGGCTTCCGGTAGATATTAAACCTAAGAGAACCTTCTTTCCGTATGACCATTAGATCCAAGAATGAGAAGATCCAAGAAAATGTGGAATATACAGAATTACTTGCCCAGAATGCAACAAAATATATATTGGACAAAATATCGATATATGTCAAAATAAAAATAAATCTAGCTTCTAAAGGAAAAATTGGTTTAAATTAAAAAATAAAAATCCATAATTTTGTAAATTTAAAACGTTAAAACGCCGGTTATTCACGATTTCTTCTCTTCAAGAGATATGCTATTTACTCACACGAAGTTTCCAGAAGGTATTTAGCATGCCTGGTTCATTAAACGCTTGTCACTCTTGTTATTTTAAAGTTTTAACTGTTTTTGTGCAACATTTAGCAATATCACTTGAAGATATACATAAAACTATAATGCTTTGGAAGACTCTCATGGGGACCGTGAAAATAAAAAAAATTAGAAGTACCTACCTCTTGTCAGACTGATGGCTTGGATCAAAGCAACCCAGTCACAGGCAGCACTAGATCTAGCCATGCGTCTAGAAAACTATCACAATAAGTAAAAGGGAAAAGTCGCAAGTAAACAAAAATAATTGACAGCTCTTCAACAGGTGTAGAAGAAGCAGAAATAACGAAGAATATTGGTACAAAAGGATTTGATAATGCAAAAAAGAAAGGAAATGCGAACCGACTTGCAAAAAAAAACAAATAGCACCCGCCCCGACTCTGCTATCTCCAGAGCTGAAATTTTAACTGCAAGTGCAATGGTGCTGTGCAGTCTAGGTTGACATTATTATCGAGGTTTTTTCCAGCTACTACCACCGACGATGGGAAAAACAATGTCATAAACGTCCTACACTACAAATTTGTATACCTCCATTTGTATGCCTGCATCACGGTTGTAAAAATCGATCATCATCCTCGGGTGTCATCGTTTAAGGCCGTCATTCCACATTGCTGCTGTAATAACATCACGCACTCCCGTTTCTGGCCAACAAACTCTATCGTCCGTGAAATTATACCAAAGAATGGCAGTACCGCTGGTAAATTACTGTGCTCGAATTGTGTATCAGAAGTAATCATACCGAATACCGACAGCTTGGAACTTTTCTGTGCTCTTGTGGATCTTGGAATAGTGCCACTCTGATTGACAGTTTTATATGTCCTACCTAGCTCATCAATGAGCAAGTACTGAATGCCATTCATCACTTATGTGAACTAGTAGATGCAAGTGCCAATCTCATTCTCTTGGCTTCACCTCCTGGTAATCGCCGGGATGCCAAAGACCTTATAAACGCAATGCTTGCGTGTGGCCTATACCAAGTGAACAACAGTCAACAGCCACGGAAAGTTATTGGATCTAGTTTTCACTTCCAAAGCTTACTCATCTCAAGTCAAGCACTGTGCATCATCTGTTTGCTGCGATTCAACACATCATGCACAAATTGTTATCATGTTCGATATGAATACTTATCTAAGTATCCCTTTACACACCACACTATGTAAATTCAACTTTTAGAAAGCAAACCCAGATGATCTAAATGGTATCAATTGGACCCTTTTGATGTCAGAAAGAAATGTTCATGTGGCTGTGTACAATTTTCACTTAATTTTCTTTGGATGGTTTGCTCATTGTGTATCAGTTTCTTTCTTAAACGATTGCAAAAAAGTACCATGGAAATCAAGATGACATTTGAAAAATTAAAAATTAAAAGCTATGAAATGTCTCGTTCTGATTGTAGAAATGAGGAATCGAACAGGTAAATTCAAGCTCGAAAAATCTTACCAAACTCACCTATGCAATCTTATGCTCACCTTTCCACCGCTGCTAAGAAGGCTTTGGAATTGTATTAATTCCAAGAGACATCACGATGGATATCCTACTACTTTTAACACAGACGACAGGGCAATTACCGATCCATTAACTATTAGCAATGTTTTCACCAATCAGTTCCGTACTGCACACAATACGGAACCTTCTGCTCCCACTAATAACTATACTGACAACTCTACAATAATCCCCACATCTTCTTTGGGAATGAAAGATTTGTATATTGATAAACGTACCTTTTTGGTGTTTTCTAAATAAAGTAATGCCACAACAACCCTTGAACGGGCCTAGGAGTTGAAGCTGGTAGAGATCTTCATTACAAATTTACGATCAATGTGAATACGAGTGTGAAGTGATTAGTTCCACGACTCACTTTACCCCTGTTTAACTAAGGTACCTATTTAAAGCTAAATGAACTCAAAGCTTAGTGCGCGAACCCTCGTCCGCGCCACCAGAGACCCGACACAAATATAACCAGTGCTCTACCCACTAGGCCACTTAAGCTCTAGGAAGCTGGACAATAATTTAACACCAGGCTCTGGCGGCATTCGGAATGATATCTTTAAATGTCGTGTTTTCTCCCTGTCTCCTATTCTTGCCTACTTATTTCTTTCTCTGTCTATCGGTATTTTTCCTAGTTTTTGGAAATATGCAATCGTCACATGTACTCATAAAAAAGGTGATATTAACGTTGTAAGCAATTATCGTCCCATTGCAAAACTTCCATATATTGCTGAATTATATGGTATGAAGCGATAATCAGTAATGCTGTGATATTTCATAGCAAATCAATACTATCTCCTTTCCAATATGATTTCATGAAGGGCAAATCCACAGCTATCAACCTGCTAGAGTTCTCAAGGGGTTCTCAGGTAGGCTGTATTTATACTGACTTCACGAAGGCTTTCCATAAACTGGATCATTCCATATTGTTGTGTAAGCTGTCTTTTTTTTTTAACTTTTCACAGCTATTTATTACGTGGATGGCTTTTTATTTGGAATAACATACCCAATGTGTATCTTTCCGTGGAAAGAAATTGATGTAATATCTGGTGTATTTCAACGAAGTCATTTAGGTCCTCTAGTATTTCTTTTATATATAAATGACCTCCCATCGCACCCCCATATATATAAATGACCTCCCATCGCACTTACTCTATGCGAATGATGCGAAAAATTTAAAAAAAACTCTAGCGCACCTGAACCGCTAGAAACACTAATGTTTGAAGAACAGTAGAAGAATCGGGCAGATTTTGAGTGCATATTCTATTCTTATTACAGCCAAACTAATTCAAACGCCAGGTTTTACTTTGGTGTTATAACTCATATGGTGGAAAGGTTTCAGATATTACCAGTGGCATGAATTTCAAAGTTTATGAGAGCAACACTTGTTAATTATATTCGCCCTCAGTTGCTTATTTCACAAAAATTTTCAAAGCAGCATCTGATAAAACATCAATGAAGAAAATGCTCAGTGCCTGCAGCACTGTAACTGAAGTTGGTGTTTGGGGCTGCGATCCAAAAAATTTGCAGAACTTTGGGAATTGAAGCATTGGTTATTTATTTTCATTGTAAATGTTTCCGGTATGAATACTAACTGTAAGCATTTATTGATACATAAGTAGCACAACCGACTCGTGCTGGCAACCTTTTGCCAGTATCAAAGCCAATAATATATTACATCTGCTCCCCCTAGTATATTACATTCGAAGTTATAGGAGTATAAAGAATTTTAGGGTTACCTGCAGCAAGTTTTTTCAAATAATCGAAAACTTAATATTTGCTTTTTATTGTCACTACAATATCATTACCATTTGAAAATTCTACGATAAAACCGCTCAGTAAAGATATTGCAATTTAACACAAAACCAACAATAGCTGGCAACCCTATCGTGGCTTTTCAACAATATTTGGCCTGAATAATGTCTACAATAGGTTCCATTAATAGTATGAAATTCGTATTGATTTCATGACTGCACTGGAAGTTATAGGGCAAAAAGTTTTATTTTCCTGAGTGAATTTTCAAAACCAAAGACACAAAAATTACCATCGCTGGCAGCACCAACCGAATTTTTCAACCGAATTTATATCAAACAGAGTTTAGAGTAAGGTTCAGCTATTGTGTCAATTTCATGAAAATCGGGTTACTTATTCACATTTCATAGGGCAAAAAGCAGTTTTTTTTCTATGTAATTTTTCAAGATGGCACCACTGGCACAGAGTTGCCCACAATTCAAAATCGCTTCTATCAGACCTGGTTCTACTTAAGTCCAATGCATTCTGTATATTTCAGTTGTACCTGATTATTGGTTCGTGAGTTCCCGTGAACAGCAGTTTTTGATGCTAAAAATATAGGTTAACTGGGAAAGGGTTACCGTTCTTGTCCGACATGAAATTTCCAATGTTTTACTTTGAAAGTGTAGATTAAGCATAAGGTTTGTATACAGACTGGTTTTATTGTAAGAAACGGACATTTTTGAGGATATTCGATGGTTTGAATGTTTTCACTTCCAAATTTTCATTTTTTCAAATTTAAGACACCAAAATTATCATAGCTGGCAGCTCCAACCGAATTTTTCAACCAAATTTCTACCAAACATGGTTTGAAGTAAGGTCCAGCTATTGTGTGAATTTGGTCAAAATCGAACGATTCAATCAGAATTTATAGGGCTAATAGCAGTTATCTGTTTTAGTGATTTTTCAAGATGGCACCACTGGCACAGAATCGCCCGCATTTCAAAATCACTTCTATCAGACCTGGTCCTATTAAAGACCAATACATTCTGTAAATTTCAATTAATTCTGCTTATCGGATCGTGAGTTTCCGTGAATAGAAGTTTTTGATGCTAAAAATATAGGTAAATTGGGCAAGGGTTACCAGGCGTGCCCGTAATACCATATCTTCTTTTTTTTTCGGTTATGTAAACAAAGCACAAGATTTACATATGAATGGCTTTTTTTTGAAGAAACGGCATTTTTTCAAGAGAGACGATGATTTGGAGGTTTTCACTTTCAGTGCCTGTCCTTGCTACAGGGTTGCCAGCACGCTCATCAAAAGCTACACAAATCTACAACTACATAATACCAATATGTTCCGAAAATTTCGTAATGATTGAATTGCTTTGTCAAAAGTTATCGCAATTTAAAAATTTTCAAATTTTTCCGTTCTCTTTTTAGGCACCCAGCGCACCCATAGTGTTAAAAAATTCCAAAACATTATCCGATTCACATGTAAAACACGTTCGAAATTTATTTCGTCAACTTTATTTATGCGAAAATTATTTGTGTACGAAATAATAGGTATATTGAAAATATCACTAAAATGGCCACCGGCGCCAAAGGGTTAACAATAATTGACATTTGGTGAAACGTGGACCTATTCTGCATATACACCAATGTATCCTGAAAGTTTCAGCTCAATCGGATGGCGCGTTCCCGAGATTATCTCACTGAAATTTTTTGATGATATATATATATATATATATATATATATATATATATATATATATATATATATATATATATATATATATATATATATATATATATATATATATATATATATATATATATATATATATATATATATATATATATATATATATATATATATGGAAATATGAATTTTTGGCCGAATCGATTTTAATACTAATGTTCTTCGAACATTAGTAAAAAGGTATTCAACATTCGTGACTGCTTGGGACTTCAAACTGACCTAGATAGCCTTACGACTTAGTGTGATACCAAAAAATTAGTAATTAACATTGACAAATTCACCGTTGTCTCGCAAATGCGTAAAATTAATCCACTAAGCTTTGAATACTCTTTGAATTGTATTTCCTTAAGACCGTACTCGATTTAGGAGTACTTTTAAATAATGCTTTCACTTTTGACGATCATATTAACGCCATTTTAGTAAAAGTTTGATCTACTCTAGGATTTGTGAGGAGGCGATCTAAAGAGTTTCATGACAGACATCTAGCTAAGATACTGTTTTGGGCTTTAGTTAGATCGATACGTTAAGAGTATGCCTATATGGTTTGGGTGCCTTATCAGCAGGTGGCTGTTGACCGTATCAAGTCCATTCAGAACAGATTTCTAAGCTTTTGTTTACCTAAATTTGCTTGGCCAGATCCTTTTTGCTTGCCTCCTTACATTAATCGACTCATGTTACAGGCCAATAATACGCTTGAAAATAAACGAGAAAATTACAAAACCAATTTTGCTGCTAAGCTCCACACAGAGACTATTTCCTCTGAAGGCCTCATAAGTCTATTTGGCTTCAATACCAAGGGTCACAGAATGAGACAGGAAAGAATAAGAAGGCGTAGCTGGTCCGTTTAATCCATAAAAAGACATTTTAACAGTTCTTACTATAAATTCGACTTAAACATATGTTTTCCATCTTTGAAAAAGAGCTTGGATAAAAATAGTCAACTTTGATGGCTTTGTTTGTATGTTTTTGTTTTCATATTTTTTAATGTAAATACTACTAGCCTGCCTTAGACTAACTTAATAAAAAAATAATGGAACGTAGTTGTAACATTGGTTCTGATCTTCTTCCTTCGACTCTCGTGCGTGAGTGTATCAAACAATTGGTAGCCACAGCATTTTATTTCTAATAGGTCACTCGCCTCTGAGTTCTCCCATCTTATTGGAAGTTTTCGTACGTCACTCCCATATTCATAAATATGACAGGTGATTGCCGTTTTATCAATGATTCCGAAGGTGATTATGGTAAATATTCTTTACTTGTTGATTCACGTCTGAATGAGCAACAAGCATTGCATTACAAAAATTCACTTAACTAAAATAAACCTGACGCTACTGATCTCAGATGTTCCGTGTCAAGGCTGGAACTGAGTTAATCTTGAAGCTAAATTTTGTCATGTCTCCACTATCTGATCATTCTTTCGAGCGAAAATTTCGTAAATGGAGAAAAGCGGAGACACTTATCATTTCCGACGGATAAAATGTCAAGCATTTCAATTTTCGATCGATTTTCTTATTGGAAAGACATTTGCACAATTCAATTTTCAAATTGATACACCAAATGTCACTTTTTGGGTCGAAAGAATGAACTGCGCAAACTAAATTGGCGTGAAAAGATTTTAGACATGTGTCAATGCCATCTGCATTTCAATTCCGAGAGCAACTTTTGACGGAAAGAAGCAACTTTTCACGCTAAAAAGTGAGTACAACTCTAGCTTATTTTCAAGCTAAATTTTCGCTGAAACAAGTTTCACGTGACATTTTGTATGAAAATTTCACGTGAAATCGAACACAGAACTAAGATTAAGATAAAAAAAATTGACGTATTCTACACGAACTTTTGTGAAACTTTCGATAAATTTCAATAGTTTACCCTAATTCTAAACATGCATAATTTCGGAGTTGCTAAACTCTTAGTCAATCCATAAAAAAATCCCTAAAATTGCAAAGTTATTTGTGGAGAAATACGTTTGGCCCTCTTCTTTTCAATACATTCATATCTGACCTATCAGACGTCTTACCAAATACACTCCACTTAATTTACTCTGATGAATTGAAAACTTATGTCGTGGCCCAGTCATTTTAGCATAAAAAGGGGTCAACCTCGGAATGGGAGATAATAAGCTGCATTTTTGTATATACCTTCATTTTGAGGTCCGCAAAGTTGCCTCAAAAGTCTCATAAAATCTCGTGTCTGGTGCGAAAAAGGTGCGAAAAAACGGGTTTTTCCTATTATCTTGGTTTCTATTGCCCCAATGTTTTTAACACTAAGGATCGAAATTGTAGAGCATACAATTTGCGACACATTTAATTTGAAGCATTTTTTCAGGTTTAAGCATTTAATTTGAAGCATTTTTTCCGCTCGTTTATTCAAAAAAAATAATCCCATTCAACTGCACATGCAGCCAACGAGCCTCTAAGCGGATGCTACGAAATATTCAAAGACATGAGCGAGTTTTATTCCCGAACAGGCTTTTATTATGTCAGTGGCGGCTTGCGACTTTGAGAGAAGCACAAATATTTTTGCAGAATCATCAAAAAGATAATTTATATTTTCCTTTCCAACAGTTTGATTCAGTCAAGGCTGGTCTTCCATAGGCGTACACGAAGCAGTTGCACCGGGCACTAACAAGCAAGAGCGCAAATAAACATATGAAAAATTTAAAACTTATGCATATTTTCATCATTTTTGTTCTGGCAAAATTTAAGTTTTTTCTTGCGATATTTTGCGTTCATATATGGACACATATAAGCCAGCAATTACAAGCGATGACGTTTTGCAGATTTCATACCAACGCATATGAAAAGTATGAATGTGTAGTGTATATCAAAGCCACCTTTAAGGGCATCGTCAAAGAAATCAAAATATTAGAATCGGAAGGGCGTAGCATGATTGTAAATAGTCTCTAGTCTCTTCAAGAAAAAGAAATGCATCAAAATCGGACCATCAAAACTCGGAAAACTGGACCAATATGAAAATCCAATGAGAATATTATAAGAATTTTTGTATATGATTTTCTATATGGATATTTGAATTTTTTTTGTAGCCCACATTGGGCGCAAAAAATGTTCTCAATTTTTAGAATGCACTTAGCATCTCTGAATCTTTCCATGCTCATAAGTATGATGTTTTTGGCTAGAAGCGTAGGGTAATGTTTTTGGCTAGAAGCGAAGCGGTAATGTTTTCGGCTAGGAGCGTAGGAGTAATGTTTTCGGCTAGGAGTGTAGGGGTAATGTTTTCGACCAGGAGCTTAGGGGTAATAACATTGGTCTAGGAGTGCAGGGGAAATGTCTTTGGTAAGGAGCGTAAGGGTAATATTTTCAGCTAGGAGCGAAGAGGTAATGTTTTCGGTTAGAATCGTAGGGTTAATGTTTTCGGCTATAACCCCTTCTATATAGGATTCTTATAAGAATCTGATAAAATACTACCCCTACGATCTTAAACCTTGTCGTTTGTGATTGCTGGTTTATTTGTGTCTTTATACAGAAGTAAAATATTCCAAGTGAATACCAGTACTACGAATTTAAATTTTGATCGAGCAAAAATGATGAGCAAATGCATAATTTTAAGCCGAAATATGCTCTGAAGGCCGAAATATGCAAAATATGCATGCAACATGCACGTACATAGCTATTTGAGCTCTAGTCATAGCCAAACCATTGCATGCTTATTTCTACATCACCTTATGTGGAACATTAGAAGCATTTTGTATTGAATTTTTCCTAGCAGCTTTAGCCTTATAACCAATAAATTAACAATAAATCAATCTCTTTCTATGGCTTTTGTTCTTAGCCTACTGACTTTTCTGTTGTTGGCGTGATATTTGTAGTTCTTAATGAGTTTTGATTATACAAAGAACTGATCATAATTGATTTTTCGGTCGAATATTTAAGAAAATGATAAACTTATTATAAATTTTTATTTAATATTATAATACAAATCGATTTGAATTTTTCTGGGGATTTATTTCCCTTTGATCTTAATAGACGAAGGATTCGAAATATGGAATAAAATATCTAAGTCACGCGTATTTGTTTTTGCTTTACCTACAAGCTCTGCAAACTTATTGTCTGTCTCGTTTTTGATTATTTTAAGCACATATTTGTAGAAGTCAATATCTAAATTGCTGCTTCCATGCAAATTTGAAGTTTGTATTCACTTGCAATATATATTTTGATAAAAATATTATATCAGGTCAAAATACAACACAAGAATTGAATATTCGTCGCCAAATCAACATCTTGTGAAAGTTTGATGGAAGTCTCATTAACCTCCCCTAAATTATGAGCTTAAGGTTTAAACGCATCTATTATACGTTACTTTCATCATGTATGTTTCATCATTTACTGCATCGTTTCATCAAGTGTGTTTATATCCATGACAAATACAAAAACGATATCATGGCATTTTCTTAAAAGTGACAACCAAAATTGTCAGTTGTCTGTTTTTGAAAAAACGATAGTGATTATAAAGTCATCTTTAGCAGTAATAAAGTATTGCCACAAAAAATATTCGACTTTCATAACAAAATTGCGCAAAGAATATTTTCATTGCCGCGCACATTTGAAAGTATGTACTCACACCACACCGTTTGACACTTTTTAGCTTCTCTCACTTGTTCAGGTCCGACTGAAATCTCATGGTCTTTCATGAAGGAGGAGAAATTTTCAGATTTCAGTCAAACAGAGTACAAAAACGATTTCATGGCAATGCATGAAGCACGCAAACAGGCCTACTGTGAAACGTGGATTGAGACAAGATCATTTTAGTGTTCTGTGTGATAGGGCTGGTCCTGCGATGTCAAGAGCAGGCAATTAACAGGATGAAAAGTGATCATATCTTGTTTAACAGTGGGCAAAGAGTAGGCAACGAGCTCATTTCTGGCGATTTGGGATGGATGCTCAGGGATACCATTTTATGGCAAAGGGAGAGTTGGGAACTTTTCGGAGCACACTTTTCCACCTAACCTGGAGTCTGGTAGATAAATTTATTTACATGTTTTTTTCATGCGCCTCTTGAAGATAGAAAAACAAACTCACAAACATGCCAAGTCGTAATCAAAATCGGATAATATTAACATGCCGTGAGAAAGAGGATGCTGTTAGTAACAAATGTTTAGATCAATATATCTCAAAAACGGTTATGGTTACAAGAAAAAGTTATACAATCTTTTTTGTTGGAAATTTGTTAAGCTACAAATTCGTCATACATTGTTTTTCTAAAGACGTAACCGTTACTGAGATATTTAGGAAAGGTCACTTTTGGTGACCTTTGACCCCGTATAAAAAGTGACACAGAACTCGGATCAATGGGGACTTTTGACATTTGGTTCAACACGTTAGTACCAAGGTTCACACCAAAATTCAGCTTTCCCCTAATTTTTCCGAAGCACTATGTTAGATTTGCCCGGACTATGAGATGCTTTAGGTTTGAGCTCAAACGCAAAATTGCGTTGCTGTAAAGTTAGCTTCAAAGCTGGCTTAGCTTTTAGAAAACAGAACTATCTTGCGTATAAGATGAATATTGTTTTGTTGTTTTTAAATAACGTATAACCTTTGTAAATGTGTATATCTTTTTGTATATTAATTTATTAAAATATTATTTGTTGCATTAATACTGTAGACTAAAAATAAAAGGTATTGAAAGCAACTTATAGCCAAGTCAGTTCCATATTGAAAGCACGATCAGTCAGTCGGGTTTGAGCTTTGCCACAAAGAAGATCAATACATGTATCACACTAAGTTATATTAAATTAATAAAATAAATTTGAATTATTAAAATATATTTTCACTTGATCTTTCCCCGCTGTAAAGTAACAAATACACTATTTTATGTTGTATGTTAAAAGTTAAATGAGTTTTGAGTTTTTTACCACGTTGATCTTAGCAGCTAACTCAAAGAGTTCCTTATAACGAATTAAAATAAAACTATGCACAACACTACCGAATAAATGCGTTATGCCTTAAAACTAGCATTTACTGAAACGATGATCTATGATCCATCAGTTTAAATTAGATCAACTTAAAAAATTACTATTTTGGCACACTATTTCAGATGCCTTGAGAAATCTAACAAACCTTTGTTGGCATGTTACCCTGATCTTTTTAGATACATTTCTGTTTGCCGTTTATTATATTTACTTTCTCTCTTTTCTCTCTTATACTTTTTACCATTTAATAAATAACTAATTAGCATTTTCAGGTCATGTTTAAACGTATGCTCCTCTTGGTTGGAGTTCAGCCATGACAAACACAATCACACACCAGACTTTAAGTTAACTTTACTATAAGTAGTCAAACCTGAGTCAATTCAAATTATTTACTTTCAGTGTTTCCTAACCATTAACTGCTTAACCAGTACCTATACTGCCGTCCTTAACATAAATGCCCTAACTGACATATATTTTTCATTTTTAAGGTAGCGCCGGATTTGAAAACTAAATACTTAATTACATCGTTCTACAAATTATGAAAACCTATGTTTTGTGTAAAAGTTTTAAAATCAATAATGAAAAATATCCTACCTACAAAAAACCTTGTCATTACCGTAGATAGGGCGTTTATGCTAAGTAATGCTATCATTATTTCCTTGCATTTCCTACAAAAAAGCATTATCTGCTTATAACCTATCTTTCGAATATATTTTAAACGTGAATACTCAAATTTTCATTCCACTTGAAGATGTCTGCAGCATTTAGAAAAACACAAATCATTGAATATATCTAAAGTTACAAAGATGTAGATAGGGCGTTTATGGTAAGGACGGCAGTATAATGGTTCGTAGAATGGCAGGTCTCAACAAACACTATTTCTGATGTAGAAAACTTCAATAAAACTTATATCGCAACGCCACCAATATACATACCATGTTTGGCGTCGTGACTAGATTTTACGAAATGACTATGATTTTATGCTAAATGTAAATTATTACTCAAAGCTAATACACTACATATAATGAACGCAATATACTTGGAAACATCCACAAAACATGCACAAATATGCCCATGCATACATAAATATTAACTTTCGAAATTTACTAACCGAATTCAATTTAATTTCTCTAGAAGCTGCCCGTACAAAAGCATAATTGTGTCGCTCGCGTATTCACATCCTGCTGCCAACTCGAATAAATTGTTGGTGGAAGCAAACAGCAATAGCGACAAATAAACCACTAGCTAGCTCTACGTGTCTCGATGCTACACAAGTATTTCACGTTTATTATGTCAACCGCAAATTTACAAAATTGGACCACACTTAAAATGACCGCCGTTCATGTTGACCAGACATTACCATATTCAACAAATCAAATTAGGGATCCATGTCCGAACGATTGTTAGTTCTCCGGGGTATATATTGTGTACTGCTGATATCATAAGCCGTTAGGTTAACGAAAACCAAGATACGTGTTAAATTCAAAGGAGAGTGGACACCAACTCACATGTAGGTACAAGTGCATTTGTAGAATCGGATATGAGCAGTTCCAGACACTGAAAATGGAAATTACAGGCAACTATCGCCCCGGCCACATCTAGATCAGCAATATATCTACAGCTCCCATTCTCACATATCCGTTTGCTTATCAGATACTATAATTTCCATATCTTACACCTCAGGCGTTATCTCATCGGTAAGGTAAGTCCTTGATTGCAGAGTTAAATTGTTTCTATGCGATTTCATGTTGGCAAAAGAGGATTTGAGAAACTTCGTCATGGAAACGCTCGACCAGAAGTCGGCAGCATATAGTTATGCACTTACACATGCTCAAAAAAGTCTGCGTACACTTGTTGGTGAATTTTTTTTAATTAAAATAAAGAACGTTTCCAATTGCTTATGACTAAGAATTTTAGTTTATTGCTTTCAGTTAACACTATAGTAACTAAGGATACAACTCATTACTCGTTCTTTGATGTTAATGTTAAAATAAAAAACTCTAGCGCACCTGAACCGCTAGAAACACTAATGTTCGAAGAACAGTAGAAGAATCGTGCAGGTTTTGAGTGCATATTCCACCACATGAGCTGCTTATTACGGCCAAACTGTTTCAAATGCCACGTTTTACTTTGGTCTCAAGAATGCATTATAACTCATATGGTAGAAGGTTTCAGATATAATCTCTGGCATGGGTTTCAAAGTTTATGAAAGAAAAACACTTGTTAATTATATTCGTTATCAGTTGCTCATTTCACCAAACTTTGAAAGCAGTATCTCATATAACATCAATGAAGAAAATGCTCAGTGCCTGCAGCACTGTAACTGAAGTTGGTGTTTGGGGCTGCGATCCGAAAAATTTGTAGAACTTTGGGAATTGAAACATCGGTTATTTATTTTCATTGTAAATGTTTCCGGTATGAATACTAACTGTAAGCATTTATTGATACAAAAGTAGCACAAGCGACTCGTGCTGGCAACCTTTTGCCAATATCAAAGCCAAGAATATATCACATCGGCTTCACGTTGTTATATTACATTCGAAGTTATAGGAGCATAAAAAATTTAGGGTTACCTGCAGCGAGTTTTTTCAAATAATCGAAAGCTTAATATTTGCTGTTTATTGTCACTACAATATCATTACCAATTGAAAATTCTACGATAAAACTGCTTAATAAAAACAAAAACAAATGCATGCAAATAAACACAAAACCAACAATAGCTGGCAACCCTATAGTGGCTTTTCAACCAAATTTGGCCTGAATAATGCTTATAATAAGTTCCATTAATTGTATGAAATTCGTATTGATTTCATGACTGCACTGGAAGTTATAGGGCAAAAAGTTTTATTTTCCTGACAGAATTTTCAAAACCAAAGACACAAAAATTACCATAGGTGGCAGCACCAATCAAATTTTTCAACCAAATTTCCATCAAATAGAGTTTAGAGTAAGGTGCAGCTACTGTGTCAATTTCATGAAAATCTGGTTACTAATTCACATTTCATAGGGCAAAAAGCAGTTTTTTATCTTTGTAATTTTTCAAGATGGCACCACTGGCACAGAGTTGCCCACAATTCAAAATCGCTTCTATCAGACCTGGTTCTACTTAAGTCCAATGCATTATGTAAATTTAAATGGTATCTGATTATTGGTTCGTGAATTCCCGTGAACACAAGTTTTTGATGCTAAAAATATAGGTTAACTGGGAAAGGGTTACCGTTCTTGTCCGACATTAAATTTCCAAAGTTTTACTTTGAACGTGTAGATATAGCATTAGATTAGTATACAGATTGGTTTTATTGTAAAAAACGGACATTTTTAGGATATTCGATGATTTGAATGTTTTCACTTCCAAATTTTTATTTTTTCAAATTTAAGACACCAAAATTATCATAGCTGGCAGCGCCAACCGAATTTTTTGACCAAATATCTACCAAACGTGGTTTAAGGTAAGGTCCAGCTACTGTGTGAATTTCGTCAAAATCGAACGATTCAATCAGAATTTATAGGGCTAAAAGCAGTTATCTTTTTTAGTGATTTTTCAAGATGGCACCACTGGCACAAAATCGCCCGCATTTCAAAATTACTTCTATCAGACCTGGTCCTATTTAAGACAAATACAGTCTGCAAATTTCAATTAATTCTGCTCATTGAATCGTGAGTTTCCGTAAACAGAAGTTTTTGATGCTAAAAATATAGGTAAATTGGGCAAGGGTTACCAGGCGTGTCCGTTATACCATATCAAATTTTTTTTTTGGTCTCTGTAAAAAAAGGTCTCTGTAAAAAAAGCACAAGAGAGACGATAATTTGGAAGTTTTCACTTTCAGTGCTTGCCCTAGCTTCAGGGTTGCTTCATGATTGAATAGCTCTGTCAAAAGTTATCGCCATTTAAAAATTTTCAATTTTTCTCGTTCTGTTTTTAGGCACCCAGCGCACACATGGGGTTGAAAAATTCCAAAACATTATCCGATTTACATGTAAAACACGTTCGAAATTTATTTTG
Source organism: Nemotelus pantherinus (assembly GCA_963978885.1). Taxonomy (NCBI): domain Eukaryota; kingdom Metazoa; phylum Arthropoda; class Insecta; order Diptera; family Stratiomyidae; genus Nemotelus; species Nemotelus pantherinus. The sequence goes on along the minus strand of OZ022265.1, from coordinate 78,062,380 downwards.
TTAACTTTATTGTTGCAAAACTTATTTGTGTACGGAATAATAGGTATATTAAAAATATCACTAAAATGGCCGCCGGCGCCAAAGGGTTACAGATTTTTAACTTTTTCTGAGACCTGGCACTATTCTGCATATACACCAATGTGTCCTAAAAATTTCAGTTCAATCGGATGGCGCGTTCCTGAGATTTTTTCACTGAAATTTTTTGATGATATATATATATATATATATATATATATATATATATATATATATATATATATATATATATATATATATATATATATATATATATATATATATATATATATATATATATATATATATATATATATATATATATATATATATATATATAGAAATATGAGTTTTTGGCCAAAGTGATTTTAATACTAATGTTCTTCTTCGAACATTAGTAAAAAAGTTTGTGCGAAAGCCCATTAAAATGCATCCAAAAAAGTCTGCGAACACCTGAAATAATTTAATCATGTAATTAGAATTCACCTTGATTAGCTTATCCGATTAATCACCTTAGTAGCTTGTTGCAAACCCTTTCCTATAAATGACCTCTTTTAGCCTATTTTGCATGGAGTGAACTAGCTTTGTAGTTTCTTCGGTCGTTATTCTGTTCCACTCCTTGAATATGACATTTTTAAGTGATTCATTGCTTGTAATTTGATTGTGGCGAATTTTTCTCTCAAATAAATCCCACAAATGTTTAATTGGTTTTAAATCCGGTCATTGAGGGGGTGTGCGCAATAATTTTGGGACATTATAGACCAATCAAAGCTTATTTATGTGAGCAGTAAGTTTGGGGTCATTATCGTGCTGGAAGTAAAAAGCATTCCCTAGCCTTAATTTCTCAGCAAATTGCTTGAGATTATATTTTAAGATATTCAGATATCCATACTTTTCCATTGTCGTTTCTATAAAAGTTAATTTTCCCATTCCGCTACCAGCCATACACCCCAAACCATTACACCACCGCCACCATGTTTTACAGTGGGAATCAAATTTGCATTATTCAATGCAGTCGAACGTTTTCTCCACACTAATCTGCGTCCTTTTATTCCAAATATACAAAATTTACTGTCTTCTGAAAAAAGAACCCTTTCCTAGAATTCTTTTAGCATTTTGACGTAAGTTTTCGCGAAATCTATTCTCTTTAGACGATTTTGTGCTGATATGAATGGCTTTTTACGTGCTACTCGACCATGGTAACCACGTTTCCTGAGAATTGTGCAAACTGTTTCCTTGCATATTGTTTTTTTGTATTTCTTTTTAGTTTCTTGAGCAAGTAGGAAGGCCGTTAACCGGGGATTTTTTTCCACAGAGTTAATAATATTTTGCCGTTCACGTGCAGTAAGTTTAGGTGGGCGTCCTGATCGATGCCGGGAAATGTAAACACCGGTTGTATTATAATTATTAACAACCTTTTGTATTGAGGAATGCATTCTTCCAACTAAATTCGCAATTTCACGAATACTTTTTCCATTTTCACGCAGCTTTAGTATCGATTTCCGTTCACTAACACTTATTTCCTTATTTCGAGCTTCTATTGGAGAAGATAGTCTTTAATTCACAAAATATTATCACAAATTTTACCAATCAAACCTTTCCGTGTATAGATACAAAAATTTTCGAACTGCATCTGTAAATTCTAACTGTAAATCCCCAAACAGTGTGATGTGTACGCAGACTTTTTTGGGGCGTATCAGAGACTTCTTAAGATTAAAATCACCATATTTTCTTTAATTCTAGGAATTTTTTATCAAAGCTACATATATACATGTCTAGGAGTGTACCCCTTCTTATCAAAGTATTTTAATCAAGGGCACTTTATTGATTCATGGGCTTTTGTCATGATTTAGATATTACTAGTAAGGTGTACGCAGACTTTTTTGAGTATGTGTATATATCCCGCTGAATCCACAACGTGAAAGAACATTTGTGTACATTTGACTATTGTTTCGATCGAATCTTTTTCATCAACGTTAAATTTGGCAAAACTCAGATTTGTTACATTTGATGTTTACGTAGCTGCAACGCATTTTCATAGATCAATACCACAAAACTTCTGATGCAAATTCGCTGTATATCACAATCAACAAGAACATCGTTTAATTTGTTGATCAAATAATATACTAGCTTAATGATAATTATATCGACACTCTTTTTTCAAATAAGTACATTTTACTGTGACTGGTAAATCACCTTAAAAGTGCAATAGATTTTGGTAATTAATATAATGAGTTGGACCTTAATCTAGAGTCTAAGGGTCAAAAAACGAAAGATGTTTGGAACTAAAATTTCTAGAACTCGGAAAATTTAAACATTGGTAACTTATTTTCATTGTAAATGTTTGCGATATGAATACAGTGCGCGAAATAATTATAACATACAAACTATCACTAGGTATTTCTGAGAAAATGAATAGTCTCACACTATTTGTGATGACTTCATATCATTTTTGCAAGCGACCGCAATGTAACGGTACTTTATACTACTTGTTAATTTTTCGTTGTAGTCAGCTGCTGTTTAATTTTGTTCAGAAGCCCAAATTACTAGTGCGAAATAAATATAGCGGACAGTTTTACGTGAAGTATATTTTTTAGGTGTAAAATTGATAATTCGTCTAGATTTATAAGACTAGTTAGTTCACCAAGGTATACGCAGCCTACTAATGAAGATTAGCATTTACACGTGCTGTTTTTAATACGCAATTTTTAAAATTACAGTTCGAATCAATAAAAATGCCAAGGAAGACAACATTGACTGCTGAAGAGTGGGCTAAAATTTTAGCTTACAGGGATTGCGGGACAACAATCAGAAGAATAGCTGAAAAGTTGAACAGGGACAATAGTACGGTGAATAATTTCTTGAAAAATCCCGAAAATTACGCCAAAATCAAGAGATCAGGTCGTCCGTCTCAAGTCAGTGAGAGGTCTAAAAGAGAGATAAAATGGCTGGCTGTTAGTAAAAAGCTAAGTCCCTCACAAATACGGTTTCAATTGAATCTTCCCATCACTACCCGAAGGGTTTAACAGATTCTGAAGAATAGTGAAAATGTTAAATATGGAAAACGCTTGCAAATACCAAGGCTTCTGCCACGTCATAAAACTGCACGTTTAGAATTTGCTGAACGGTATAAATTTTGGACAATTGAATGGGATTTTGTCATATTTAGTGAAGAAAAAAATTCAATTTAGACGGGCCTGATGGCTTTCATGGATATTGGAGAGATTTCCGTAAAGAACGGCAAACGTGTCATAGAAGGAACTTTCAAGGAGGTTCCCTCATGATATGGGCTGCATTCGGCTCTCGAGGAAAGTCTGAAATTTGTTTTATTTCACATAAAATGAACTCAGCTAAGTATGTTGAACTCTTGGACGACGTGCTTATCACTTTTGCAGAGGATTTATGGAGAGACGACTGGCTGTTTCAGCAAGACAACGCACCTATACTCTCTGCGCCGTTCACGAAACTTTTTTTTGAGTCCCGGAACATACTGCTATTAAAGTGGTCTGCTATAAGCCCTGATTTGAACTCCATGGAAAATCTATGGGGTATCTTATCGCAACAAGTCTATTCACAAGGTTGTTAGTTTGACGCCATATTAGAGCTAAAAACGGCCATTATAAAGAAATGGAATCAAATTGGAACATATGTTCTTCAATCCCTTGTTAATTCAATGCCCCGTCGTTTATGCAAAGTGATACAAAATAAGATTTCTTTTTGTGTTAATTATTGTTTTTAATTTTTGAAATAAAATACTTATAAACATTTTTATGTGATTTGTCCGTTATAATTATTTCGTTCATGAATTTTAAATATTGTATCTTCCTGGCTACAAAAAATTAAATAGTTGAAAATATAATCCGCTGTCGCTTTGTTATCATTGCATGAAACATAAAACTAAATTTTTATTTTTTGAATCAGTAGCTAGCAAATAATTTTCCCGATATTCTCTTTGTCCGATATAATTATTTCGCGCACTGTACTTAATGAAAGCATTTACTGATACGAAAATAGCAAAACCACCTTGTGCTGGCAACCCTCCGCTAGCTACAAAGCAGAAAATATATCACACTTGCCTCACATTGAAATCAACCTACTCAGCGAATTTTGTTTTGATCCTATGACTGCATTGGAAGTTATAGGGATATAAAGAAATGCAGGGCTACCACCCGAAAAGTTTTCAAATTTTCGAAAACCCTACCACCCGAAAAGTTTTCAAAACTCTCGAAAGCTGTTGTTTATTGTTGTTACAAGATCATTACCATTTGAAAATTTTACGATAAAATCGCTTAATAAAGATATTGCAAATAAATACAAAACCAACCATAGCTTTCATTCCTATCATAGTTTTTCAACCAGATTCCTTCAGCATAATGTCTATTATAAGTTCCATTTATCAGATGAATTTTTTTTAATTTCATGACTGCTCTGGAAGCTATAGGGCAAAATGCTTTTTTTTCCTGAGCGAATTTTCAAAATCCAAGACAACAAAATTACCACAGCTGGCAGCACCAACCGAATTTTTCAACCGAATTTCTACCAAACACGGCTTAAGGTAAGGTTCAGCTACTATGTTATGCATATCTGGTTACTGTTATTGCAAATCTGGTTACTGTGTCATGCAAATCTGGTTACTGAATCAGAATTTATAGCGCAACAAGCAGTTTTTTTTCTTTATAGTTTTTTAAGATGGCACCACTAGCACAGAGTTGCCAGCATTCCCAAATCGCTTCTATCAGACCTGGTCCTACTTAATACCAATACATTGTATGAGTTTCTATCTGATCATATCTGATAATTGGGTTGTGAATTCTCGTGAACAGAAATTTGTGATGCTTAAAATGTAGGTAAATTGGGGGGGGGGTTACCGTTAATAGGGGAGTTACCGTTCTTGTCCGATGTGAAATTTCAAAAGTTTTGCCTTGGTTGTATAAACAAAGCATACGATTTCTATATGAGTTGGTTTTCATTGTAAAAGACGAAAATTTTTCAGGAGAGTCGATGGTTTGAAGGTTTTTACTTTCAATTATTGCCGTAGCTACAGGGTTGCCAGCACGTTCATGAAAGACTACACGAGTCTACAACTTAATAAAATCAATGTGCCCTTTATGTTTCCTAATGATTCGGTAATCTGGTCAAACGTTATTGCAATTCAAAAATTTTCAAATTTTCCGAATCTCATTTTAGGCGCCTAGCGCACACATAGGGTTAAAAATTTCAAAAATATTATCGTGTTTACATTTAAAACGCGTTTGAAATTCATTCCATAAGCTTTGTTTTTGCAAAAGCTATTTTTTGGCAGAATAATAGGTAAAAAGCACTTTTTGAACCACACTAATTTACAACCTGCAGTACTACAAATATGAGAACCTGCAGTACTACAAATACGCAACATAAATTCATGAAAATTATAATTTTGAATATTGAGAAAAATCTCTCCAACAGGACATAACAAAAGCAATCTTACTGGCGTAACAATTTACAATATATAGAAAAAAATCAATATAATCAGTTCTGTTTTCCCCAATTCTTTAATTATTTAGGATTGCTAAGCAATGCTATTCATACCATCAAGACATTCAGAAAATTTGGTCTATTCAAACAAATAATCACTCCGTACTCTGCAAGCGTTCATGTAATAATATCTGTTTCAATGCAAGTGTGGTTGCGGGAACAAGTCCATTCGCTTAATTTCGCGTGTACGTTCAAAATAATCCTTCAATAGTAACACCACAAATTCCACGAGCATGTCCTTGTCCATTTCGAAAGCCCGATTTCCACCAACATTCTATCCAAACAGCAACCTATTCTGCAAATAGTATTCTGTGCGTATTGCGACAGCTTCTCGGAGCCTATGCTGCCTATACGCAGATTGATGAGACCTTCAGCCACATCCATTAACCCTAAAATGGTACCGATGAGTAAATTTTACTCACATAGGGTATACATTTCGTCGCGCACCAGCCAGTTGGCCACTCCGACTGCCATGAGGCTAGAAGCTATATAATCTTTTTATGTTTAGTGATCAAATAAAAAATGTACATAATACTATTGTTGCCACCTTTTTAGTAAAAACATGTACCTAAAATCATCCAAAAATTTACCGTACCATTCCAGGGTTAACGCGCTTAAATCCACTTGGAAATTACTTCCTGTCAATGTCGAACGTCCGTACACCAACTCGCATTACGACCATAGATTATAAATTTACCGATAAATTAAAGCGACAGATTAGCAAAATATCAGCGGTAAGCTTTACACTCTACATTTGAGGAATTCAACATCGTAAAGTGTCGGTGTGATTTTCCATTTAATTTCACAACAAAATCGTGTATGTGGTTTTCGATCTTAGTGTCCTTGCATTAGAATTCGGTTTTGTACCTAAAAATAATTCACCATGGACCTTTTCATTAGTCACCACTGATTTGCACCGCTATAGCTGTTGATTGGATGTGTGGCATTGTTGTTGAAATAAAGGTATATAAAGGTTTGTAGTGATTAGTTCTTCGAGGTATTCCACTTAGATTTTGCTAAATGTAGGTTCTTGTTTTTGTGTATCATTTACATATTGATCATTGTGGGCCACCAAATGTCTGCTTTCAGTTGTAAAGAAGATTTAATACCTAGCAACGAACGTCATTCTCTTTTCTTTATTGCCAGGTGTCAATACCTGCGATGGAATTTGCTATTTTCGCAGCAGCAGGTGTTTTAATCACATACGAATTGATAGCACTAAAATCTTTCCACTCATGTCGCATCCAACACAGTCATCGTGCTGAGACGAAATTCAAAAAAAGTTTAGCGGATCAGAACCGCTAGAAAACTAATTTTCGAAGAAATTATCTTTGAGGTACTTAAAATTATGTGAAGATGTTATACACTTCTTTGTAGTATCATATCAACCATTTTTGCCTTTGTAGTATCATATCAACCAAAGGAACAAATATAATTTTCTGACAGCATTTTTTATAGCACAAATGATGAAAATGTTCAGTGCTGGCAACATTTGTCCAACACAGCAGCAATAAATCTACCATAACATGCTCGTGCTTAATCAACCTATCTTTTGAATTTCATTTTCATCCAAGGATATCATCGAAAGTTTCAGCGATTAAACTATGTCTGAGGTTGCCATCCGAAAAATTTCCAAAACTCGGTCAATTTAAATATCGGTTGCTTATTTGATTGTAAATGATTTGCTTATGAATGCAAAATAGAAGCATCTGTTGGTGCAATATTTACGAAATTGTCTGGTGCTGGCAATCATGGCAAATGCTAAAAAAAACACGTCAGAAATTCAACATAGAAATAACATAGGCAAAAGCAATCAAGTGGTCATTTAACCCAAAGCATCTGAACCTAGAAACTCATTTTGCGAAAATAAACCCAAAACAGATACAAAAAAAACGATCTGGAGAAATTTGCACACGAAACAATTTAACTTCTACATTTTTTCATTATCAACATCACAATCACTTGCACCGTACATACATTATGCAAACAAAGCATAAAAGGCATTGAATCAGAAGGGGAACAACTCGTTAAAAAAGGAGCAGAAAAGAATACAAATTCTGCAACGTAGATCATGACGGGAAACAACCATAATAGCGACGCGGATGAATTTTCAGCGTCAACATAGGCGTCCAAAACAATCAAGTGGTCATTTCACCAAAGCACCAGGGCCGAAAAACTACGTCTTTTGCGAAAGCGAACCCAAAGCAGACACAAAAGCCGATCTGGGGAACACTGCACACGAAAAAATGTAACTTCTACTATTCTATTCTCCACATGAACATCATAATGGCTTGCATCGTGCATGTGTACATGTGAACAAAGCAGAAAATGCATCAATTCCTAAGGGGAACGGCTCGTAAGAAGATGAGCAGAAGAGAATCCACAGATAAATCATGAGGGCAAACAGGAGACGCGGATACTTTTGCAGCGTATTAAGTTAATTCATTAACAAAGGTTTTCTGGTCGTTAAGCGGGTGGATGGGGCAAGGGTTTTTTGAGTTTTTATATCCATCAAGACGCTGCGAACTGAGCCAGCGTCCGCGATACTATTTGAGGGCATTGATTGTAAAATTTTTGTGGGCATCATTTAAGCAAAGCGTCTAAGTATATCTATGCGAAAACCACGAGTTTAAGCATTGGAGCAAGATCACTTCAGTGTTCTGTGTAGTATGTCTCAATGAACTGTTTGTTTTGAATTGAATGGTGTGCAGTGCTTGTAGTTTGTAGTAAAACGTTTGAGTTTTCGTTGTGTCGCTGTAAATTTAACGTGGAAGCTCTGTAATTGGACTGTTATAAGATAAAACCATTAGATTCATAGTAGCGATGGAATTATCCATTTTGTAAGAAAATAAATGTAATTCCATTGATTGTTAAATATCGATTGTAAATCTTTTGATTGTTACATATTGATTATTTAATCAATTTTGTGGTTTAGCAAGGGAAGCACTGCTTCTTTTGCGGGCATCGACGAGCCGCCCCTGCTGATATGTGATATTCTCTTCCCATCTTCGTCCATTTGTCCTAGACTTAAGGCAGGAAACACTTTCTGAATGGTTCGATACATTTGTACTGGAATCGATTCCCATCCGCACATAGCTTGACTCGATAGTACAGGTCTTGGCTTTACTTTCCAACAGCCATTTGAAACATTTGAAGATTTTTTACTAATGTTCGAAGAACAATAGTATTAAACTCGTTTCGCCGAAAATTCATATTTCTTTATATATGTATATATATATATATATATATATATATATATATATATATATATATATATATATATATATATATATGTGTATATATATATATATATATATATATATATATATATATATATATATATATATATCAGCAAAATGATTAAGGGAGATAATCTCTGGAGTGGCCGATCCGATTGAGCTGAAATTTTCGAAGAACGTAGATGTATATAATACGTAGGTCCATGATTTTCTCAAATTCAAATATCCTAAACCTTTTGGCGGCGGCGAGCGTTTTAGTGAATTTTGAGGAACTCCTATATTTCCAAGCAGTGTAAATTTTTGTTAAAGAAAAGTATCGGGAATGAAAACTAATTATGTTCTAAGCTTATCTATGATAAAGAATTGGAAATTTTGAGCCGTGTGTGGGTGCAGGGTGCCTAAAAGTAGGCAAGGAATTTTTTTCAAATTTTGATTTGTCATTACTTGTAAGAAAAACAATGGATCATCGTGAAAATTACAGAGCGTATTGTTGTTGACTAAAATTTGGCACACATAGATTTTCAGCATAAAGCAGGTAACCCTGTAGCTGTGGCAGGCTGCTGGAAAAAAATCCTTCAAATCATTGACCTTCCTGAAAAATTTTTGATTTTTGACAAAAATTTCAAATCTTTGATAAATTTCATCCTTTGTCCTTCATCTCAAGATAAAATTTTCAAAATTCCCATTTGCATAAGAACGGCAACCCATCACCAAATTACCTCTATTTTCAGCACTCGAAAGTTCTGTTCATGGGAACTGACGACCGGATAATCCGATCATAATGAAATTTACAGGACATGTTGAAATTTACAGGAAATTTACAGGACATTAATTAGGACCAGGTCTGATAGAAGTGATTTTGAAATGCGGGCAACCCTGTGGCAGTGGTACCATCTTGAAAAATAACTGAGAAAAAAAACAGCTTTTTGGCCTATAACTTCCGATTCAGCCATCAGATTTACTTTATGTAACATTTGGTGAAAACTTGGTTGAAAAATTAGTATAGGGCTGGCAGCTGTGGTCATTTTTGTCTCATAAATCTTGCAAATTTGATCAGCAAAATAAAGCTTTTTTCCCTATAACTTCCGGTCCAGTGTAGAAATCAAAACGAAGCTCATGCAGTAAATGGACCTTAATGTAGACCAAATGTCGTAGGGATTTCGTACAAAAATCATAAAAGGGCTGCCAGCTATGACCATTTTTGTAATTTTATGGAATTTCTTTACTGAGCGATTCTGTCATTAGATTTGCTATTGAGAATGATCCTGCAATGAAAATTAACAACAAATATTAACGTTTTAAAAATTTGAAAAGTTTTGAGGGTGGTAACCCTATAATTCTTTTCACCCGTATACCTTCCAGCGCAGTGATTCAATCGAAACGAAATTTACTGGTTGGCTTTAACTTAACGTGAAGCAGATTTGGTATATTTTTTGTTTTGCTGCTGCCACAGGCTAACCAGCATTAGCCATTTTCGTAAATATTGCACCAACAGATGCTTCAAATTACGTACCCATATGCAAAGCATTTGCGATAAAAATAAGAAACTAGTTTTTAAATTTTCCGAGTTTTGTACATTTTTCGGATGGCAGCCTCAAACAACGTTTAACCGCTGAAACTTTCGATAAAATCCTCCGATGAGAACGAAATTCAAAGGATAAGTTAATTTAAGTATGAGCTTGTTAAGGTTAACTTATTGCTGCTTCGTTGGAAAAGTGTTGCCAGCACTGAACATTTTCATCATTTGTGTTAAAGTTGAGTTTTGTTGCTTGGGATAAGGAATGGTTGTACAAAAAGGTGTATTACGTCTTCCCACATTTTTTTGTCACTCAAAGACAATTTCTTCGAAAATTAGTTTTCTAGCGGTTCTGATGCGCTAGACTTTTTTTTTTGTTTCAAAGTATAAAGCGGATGCCGTCGGTTTTTAAAAGCCTGCCCTACGTAATCGCTAACAGACTCTAAATCGGCATTATTCAATGTCGTTATGCTGGAATTCGGTATAAATTCAAACCAAGGCAATTTGTCAACATTGCATTCGTTTTTTGGCCAGTCTTGGACTTATAACATATGAGCTTTCTCCCTTGCAGCATACCCCACGCTCCAAGTCATGTATACGAGTATATCTTATAATTGCTGGAAAATAGCTTTGGAAATCGGAAATTCGCATTACTAGCATTGTTTGATTCATGCATTACGCCAGAATACCTTACGGCGATTCCCGTTGGGTTACTCGAACGTAACGATGAGCTGCGACGTACATTCAACCTATTGGTTAATCGTTAACTGATTTTGTATAAACTTATGGAATTCTTCAAGTTAATTTCGAAACATACATTTACCGTCGATCCCGTATAATCCGGGCCGTCTCCAACTAAACTTTTGACCTCTTAATATCTATTTATTTCTATATATAATGAATATCTATTTACTTCTATATACAATTAATATCTATTTGTTTACAATCTAATTATTTAATCTCTATATCTATTTTTTTCTTTTCTCTAAAATCTCTATTCTTTCGGTATTGGCTACAATCATTTCCATGACGAACTTCCAGCGCAGTCATTCAATCGGCATGATATTCTCAGGGTGGGTTTAACTTAACGTGAAACAGATTTGGTAAATTTTTGGCTCTAACACAGGGCTGCCAGCACCAGACATTTTCGTAGATATTGCACCAACCAGGCCCGTGCGCAAGGGGGGGGTTTTGGGGGTAACTCGAATTCTATGAAATTTCTATAAAATCCCTTATAAAATTTCCAGATGGTAACAAAATTTCGGTTTTTTATAAATCAAGATTTTGAAACTAATGGATCTCTATGAAACGTAGCTAATTTTAATAATGAATTTCATGAAATGTGAAAATTTTTCACAAAAACTTTATAAAGTAAAGAAAACCTTTATAAAGCATACCTGAATTTTCAAAACTTTCAAAGGGAACTATGAAGTTCTTTTCACTCATATTGCTGACTATTGACTGCTATCGACTTCAATAGTGTCTTCTTTAACTTTGAACTGAAAAAAATTCTTTCTAGTTTATCAGACAACGATTTGACTCAACGGTAGCGTTTTAGACTTTCACCTCGGGCGCCTGAGTTCGTGACCAGTTGCAGAGAGTTTTTTTCTCTATTTGCTATACAGGGTGTACCAAAATCCCCGTGCCGAAAAGAAATCCGATATTCCTTTTCGAATTTCGAGTCGAAAAGTCCTTTACCACTTTTTACATAACTCAAAATTAAAAAAGTTATTCAAGGTTGAAATTTAAACAATAAATACCCTCGATAAGTGGGGATAAAAACCACGAACCAAAATTTTCCTGAATTTTCTTCATATTTTTCTGAGTCGAAAAATCCTTTGTCACTTTTCGCAAAACTTAAAATCAAAAAAGATATTCGAGTTAGAAGTTTTCACCAATCAGATTTCTCAGATTTGAAACTCGAATATCTTTTTTGATTTTGAGTTTTGCGAAAAGTGGCAAAGTACTACAAAGAAGAAAATTCAGGAAAATTTTGATTCGTGGTTTTTACCCCCACTTGTCGAGGGAGCATATTTATTGTTTAAATTTCAACCTTGAATAACTTTTTTAATTTTGAGTTTTGAAAAAAGTGGTAAAAAGGACTTTTCGACTCGAAGTTAAAAAAGGAATATCAGATTTCTTTTTGGTACGGGGATTTTGGTACACCCTGTATATTACCTAGCTAAGGCCACAATAAAATCAATAACCATTTATAACAGCTTTGTTTAAACAATTGTGAAACAATTTTATTTCATGAATAATGAGAAATAATCGATTTATTGAAAGTTTAGCTCATATTTTGGTCACGTTCAGTTTTCAGAGGCTACAGAAACATTTTTAATGTTGATATAAAATTAGCTTATCAAGTTTCTATGAGGGCATTTTAGAAAGGTAACTTGGTAACGACACATTTTCTCCATATCTACTTGATATGTTAAAAAATTTTGTGGGTAACATCTCAAAATGTTAAGTGTATTTATATTAACTTTCAGATATCCATGCACATTTTGAGCTCGGTACATTCTTTGACTTCAAGCTTGAGTCGAGTACTTCAAAAATAAAATCAGGGTCTTCGTGAGGCTGTTGAGTTAGCCGATGCTGCAAAAGAGGAACTGACAAAAAGAAGAGAAAACGCCTCAGAAAACTTCAGAAAAATTTTCGAAACTGTAAGCCAAATCAGCGAAGAATACGACATTCAATTGCGAAAACCAAGGACAACTTCAAGACAAACGCAACGTTCTAACGTGCAAACTGATTCAGTTGAAGATTATTTTCGAATTACGATTTATATGCCATACCTTGATTCGTTTGTGACACATTTACAGAACCGGTTTCTGAATCATCGCAATATTTTATTGAATTTCGCTTGCCTTTTTCCGAACAAAATGAAAAAATTTGATGAAGAGTCATGCGAAAAATTATTCGAACCCTACTTTTCAATTTTGCACGATGATTCGCGTGACGCATGGGTGAATGAAGTCATACTCTGGAGACGACGCATTATTGAAAAGGACATCAAAAATTCTCTCGAAGCCCTTGAAATTTGCAATGCAGACGCGTTCCCGAGCGTACACCAAATGCTTCGTATTATGGCCATTTTACACGTGACGACAGCGAAAAATGAACGCTCCTTTTCAACATTGCGTCGTCTCAAAACGTACATTAGATCGACAATGTCTGAAGATCGACTCAACGGCTTAGCGTCCCTCAATATACTCCGTGAAATTGAGATAAATGTGCAAAAAATTCTGGAAGAATTTTTTTCGTTACCTCGAAGAATTAATCTGTTAAGTAATGAGAAATAAATATGAAGTTTTTACATGCAAACGTCTTTAAAAAATAAAATAACAGTTTGTGTGTTTTTACATATTATTGAAAAAAAACAACTTTTATTTCAAAACAATTAATACTACCGGGACTTATGACTCGGGCGTGGATGGTCCTGAAACAAAAAACAAACTTGAATGAGGTTGCCCGGTAATATTTCCCAAATATTTCCTCTATACGATTCGGCTGGTCGCCCGTGATAACAAATACATATGCATGCATCATGTTCACTGCTTTTAGTATACCTCTAGGTACATTGCATGTTGTAAACATTCAGATCTAGTATATCCTGGAGGCTTTTCACGTTTCAATAAATTCAATTGGACTCTTTTATGTTCGAACAGCCGATAATGGAAAACGCGAAAAATTGGATTTCCGTTACAAACCAAATATAAGACTAATGAGAACATTTTCATCGAATGAAATACAAATCGGTTTTCTCTTGCATTTATATTGATGGTGGAAAATTCATCATTCCCAATTCATGAGATTCAAACTGATGGATTCACTACATTCGCAGTAATCAATAAATGTCCCTTGCATGCATATTTTGTTTGAGTGATTGACGCGTTGTATGAAATCTATGACAGCAAGAATAAAATTTGTTTCAAAAATTTAATTAATTTCATTTGATTGCACCGCAATAAAATTAGCATAAATATTGTTTATTTTCCAAAACTAAAATAATCAACAATTCTATTCAAAACATTAGATCTCAAATGTTAAATCGGTTCTAATAGTAAAACGATTTTTCACTGGTGCATCATATACAACTTTTTAAGTGCGTTTTATGTAAACGCTTTATTAACGCTATGTTATATATATATATATATATATATATATATATATATATATATATATAAATATATATATATATATACGTATATATATATATATATATATATATATATATATATATATATATATATATATATATATATATATATATATATATATATATATATATGAAACCTCCGCTTGCGGACACCTCTGATAAGCGGACACCTCCCATATCCAGACAAATTTTCTTTACACACGCTTGTGGATTCGTTTTGGGAACAAATTGACCTCCAGCAAGCGGACTCTCCAATGAACGGACGCGGACACCATATTTTCGTACATTCGATACAAAAAACCTCTCACAAGCGGACACATATTAATACGAAAATTGAAATCAAATCGGAAATCCCCCTTATAAGATTGTTATTGTTGAATGTTTATCGAAGTCGTTGGCTGAAATGTAAAAAGGACTCCCCATTTTAGAAAATAAATTGGTTTGTGTGTGACTGTTATTCGATATTCTGGTTTGATTCTATACGCTTCAGCATAGTTCGCGTGTGTTATACGTTGATTTTTATTTGCAGATATCAGTATGGCTACACGAAACATTATTTCTTTAAATGAAAATAATTCAATAATTAACGTATTTGACAAAGAAAAGCATTCAGTTCAAGAAATAGCTAAGAGGTGATTTTTGGTTACTAAGAGAAGTGAAAAACTATATTTTTCTTCTTTGAAAGCATATTCCAATTTCAAGACCAATTATAAAAGCGAAAGCAAAACAAATAGCCCACCAATTGGGATATTGTGAATTTTTGGAGTTGAATGGATGGCTAGAAAAATGGGTTAAAAGGCACAATATAACATTCAAGTGCATAACTGGCGAAGCCTTAGATGTTGATCAATTGGACGTTGACCAGTTTAGGGAAAAATTGCCTACTATGTTGTCTGGATATAAGCCCGAGGATATTTATAATGCTAATGAGACTGGCCTGTTTTTTCGTGCTTTACCGGATAAAACTTTCGCCTTGAAATTCGAAAAATGTACTGGTGGCAAACTGTCGAAAGAAAAGCTGACAGTTTTATTTTGTGTGAATATGGCAGGGAGAAAGAGATGCTATTAGTCATAGGTGAAGCAGCCTGTCCTCGTGCTTTCAAAAATTTTCGCTTGCAAGATTTACCTACCAATTGGAAGTCGAACCAAAAAGCGTGGATGACGCGGGATATTATGTCCGAATGGCTGCAGCCTGGCCGTCATATAGAAGGCCGGTTGCGACTTGCAATCTGACAGGTACTAATGTACTTTTATTGGTCGAATCGGTCGCAAAATATACGTCGAATCATGGCCATCATATAGAAGGCCGGTCACAAAAGCAATTAACGTACCAAGATGGCGTGCTTAATGTACCTTTTTTCAACCAGTCGACGTACATTTCTCGACCAGTTCGACCAGTAAAAGTACATTAGTACCTGTCAGATTGCAAGTCGCGACCGGCCTTCTATATGATGGCCATGGTCGAATAGTCGAAAAAAGGTACATTAAGCCCGCCATCTTGGTATGTTAATTGCTTTTGCGACCAGTCTTCTATATGACGGCCAGGGCTGCAGCAATTGGACAGGAAAATGAAAATTCAAAATAAAAAAGCTCTTTTGTTTTTGGATAATGCGGCATCTCATCCTAGAGATTTGAAATTAACACATGATAGCATAATTTTCTTACCGGCTAACACTGCGTCCTTGGATCAAGGGATTATACAAAATTTCAAGGTTAATTATAGAGGATTGATTCTCGAACACATTCTTTCGAAAATTGACAGAACCAAGTCAGCATTAGAACTCGCAAAAAAATAGATGTTCTTGACTCTTTATACTTCATCAAATCCTCCTGGGATAAAGTTGTTGAGTGACTATCAAAAAATATTTTAGAAAAGCAGCATTCGAACAAACAACTCAAAATATTTTAGAATTTGAATCCGAAGATGAATTGCCTTTATTCACGTTATAAATTTACAAAAAGTGTTTGTCGGTTTCAAAAACAAAAATTTGGAATAATTTTTAAACATTGGTAAGACAGTACACGCTGAAAATGACGATATTAAGATTCGACTTGAAAATCAAATTGTCACTGTGGACAAAAACGATTCCGATGACGAGGAAATCATTCAAGATATTGATCCAATAAAGTCATATGATGAGGCCCTGAAGCAAATTGTTCGTTTGAAGCAATTCGCAAAAGATGACTATGTAGCATTTCAATACTTGAAAAGAGCAAAGAATCAATTCGAGAACCAATAGGTCAAATGGAAACAAACTCAGCTTCAGCAATCGAAAATTGATCATTATTTTCATTAGATTATTTCTCTGCATACTATGTAACACATATATAACCTAGTTATCACTATAAAAACAAGAAAAATGTACGTATAAACATTAATAAACACGAAGTAATTATATTTAAAATATGTAGTTCTTTACATTAATACATATACACATATGTATGGATTTAATAAGCATATAACATTTTAAATTTTGTTCGATACCTCCGACAAGCGGACACCTCCCATAGCCGGACAAAACGACTGGCACCATGAGTGTCCGCCTATGAGAGGTTTCACTATATATATATATATATATATATATATATATATATATATATATATATATATATATATATATATATATATATATATATATATATATTTTTATATATATAAATATATATATATATATATATATATATATATATATATATATTAGGTGCGCAACTAAGTTCTCGCTGTTTGTCAGTAGATGGCTCTAGCAGTAAGAGTTGGTCGATTTTGACATATCCAAAACGTCACGAACCAAGCTTAGACATATGGTAAACAAACTGCTGCGACACATGAGTGATTTCGTTTTCGCATTATATACTTCTGGTTAAGTAAAAATGTCTAATTTTGTGCGAAACAATCGTCATTTGCGGGAAGTGTTGATTTTCTTCTTCCAAAAAACGGCAGCTCAAGCGCATTGAGAGCTCCAAAAAGTGTACGGAAATGCTGCTCTGAGCGAAACAACATGCCGTGATTGGTGATTTTGATGTTGACGACCGTCCTCGTGAAGGAAGGCCCAAAACCTTCGAAGACGCTAAATTGGAGGCCTTGCTCGAAGAGGATTCGTGCCAAACTCAAGAAGAGCTTGCTTCAGAATTAGGAGTTACCCGTCAAGCCGTTTCCAAGCGATTACATGCGTTGGGGATGATTCAGAAGCAAGGAACTTGGGTTCCTTATGAGTTGAAGCCAAGAGACGTTGAGCGTCGTTTTTTCGCCTGTCAACAACTGCTCCAGCGGCAAGAAAGGAAGGGTTTTCTTCATCGCATCGTGACAGGTGATGAAAAATGGATACATTACAGCAATCCAAAGAGGAGAAAATCTTGGGGACTACCCGGTCATGCTTCTACGTCGTCGGCTCGGCCGAATATTCACGCTGCGAAGGTTATGCTCTGCATTTGGTGGGACCAGGTCGGTGTTATTTATTATGAGCTGTTGAAACCGAGCGAAACCATCACTGGGGAACGGTATCGAACTCAATTCATGCGATTGAGCCGAGCACTGCGCGAAAAACAGCCACAATACGAGCAGAGGCACGAAAAAGTGATTTTACTGCATGACAACGCTCGGCCTCACGTTGCCAAGCCTGTTAAAACCTACTTGGGCACGCTCAAATGGCAAGTCCTACCCCACCCGCCATATTCCCCAGATATTGCGCCGCCCGATTTTTACTTGCTCCGTTCGATGGTACATGGCCTGGCTGATCAGCAGTTCAACTCATATGAAGACATCAGAAAATGGCTTGATTCGTGGATAGCCTCAAAAGACGCACACTTCTGGCGTCAAGGTATTCGAGCTCTGCCAGAAAGATGGGAAAAAGTTGTGTCTAGCGATGGGCAATACTTTGAATGATTCAGATGTAAGAGTTTTTTTATAATAAAGTTATATTTTTATCGAAAAAACAGCGAGAACTTAGTTGCGCACCTAATATATATATATATGTATATATATATATATTTATGCATATATATCATCAAAAAATGTCAGTGAGCAAATCTCAGGAACGCGCTATCCGAGTAAACTGAAATTTTCAGGATACATTGGTGTATATGCATAATAGTACCACGTTTCATAAAAAAATAATATTCTGTAGCCCTTTGGCGCCGGCAATCATTTTAGTGACATTTTAAATATACCTGTTACTCTGTCAACAAATAACTTTCGCAAAAACAAAGTTTATCGAATGAATTTCAAACGTGTTTGTAATATGAATATGATAACATTTTTGAAATGTTTAATCCTATGTGTGCATTAGCCGCCTAAAATGAGATTGAGATAATTTTAAAATTTTTGAATTGCAATAATTTTTGACCAGATTATCAGATCATTATGAAACATAAAGGACATATTGATATTATTAAGTTGTAGACTCATGCAGCTTTTTATGAACGTGCGAGCAACCCTGCAGCTCCGGCAGGCATTGAAAATGACAACCTTCATTCAAACAATCGACTCTCCTGAAAAATTTTTGTCTTCTGCAGTGAAAACCAACTCATATAGAAATCTTATGCTTTGTTTCTACAACCAAAGCAAAACTTTTGAAATTTCACATCGGGCAAGAACGGTAACTCTCATCCAATTTACCTATATTTTAAGCATCAAAAACTTCTGTTCACGAGAACTCACGACTCAATTATCAGATATATCTGAATTTCACAGAATGTATTGGTATTAAGTAGGACCAAGTTTGATAGAAGCGATTTGGGAATGCAGGCAACTCTGTGCTAGTGGTGCCATCTTGAAAAATTATAAAGAAAAAGACTGCTTTTTGCTCTATGAATTCTAATCCAGTTACCAGATTTTCATAAAATTAACGCAGTAGCTGAACCTTACCCCAAGCCGATTTAAAAATTCGATTGGTGCTGCCAGCTATGGTAATTTTGGTGTCTTGGGTTTTGAAAATTTGCTCAGGAAAATAAAGCTTTTTGCCCTTTAACTTCCAGTGCAGTCATGAGATAAATGGGATTTACTATAGGCATTATTCAGAAAGAATCTGGTTAAAAAGCAATGATAGGGCTGCCAGCTATTGTTCGTTTTGTATTTATTCGCAATATCTTTATCAAGCGATTTTGTAGTAAAATTTTTAAACGGTATTGATGTTGTAATGACAATAAACAACAAATATTAAGTTTTCGAAAATTTGAAAACGTTTGCGACTGGTGACCTTAAATTTCATTGTACACCTATAATTACCAATGCAGTTATCAGATCAAAATGAAATTCGCAGACTATGTTGATTTCAATATGAGGCAGGTCTGATATATTTTTGCTTTTGATGTTAGCGAAGGGTTGCCAGCGCGAGGCGTTTTTTGCTTTTTCCTTATCAATAAATGCTTACATTAAGTATTCATATCGCGAACATTTACAATGAAAATAAGTTACCAATGTTTAAATTTTCTAAACCATTGGATAAAATTGAGTTCGATAGAGTTATTTAATTTCGACATGAGGCAATTGTGGAAGACTTTTAGTTGCAGTGCTGATAAAGTGTTGCAAGCACTAAGCATTTTCTTTGTTTATGTTATGTTATGATGCTTTCAAAGTTTTGCTGTGTTTGGCTTTCCTAAATCTTGAAATTCTTGCAAGTGGTAGTCCTGAAATCCTTTCCACCCTATGAGTTTAAGTGCATTGTTAAGATGAAAGTGGTTTGGCACTCGAAACAGGTTGGAGCACGTGTGGTAGAATATGCACATGAAATCTGCACGATTCTTCAATTGTTCATCGAACATTAGTATTTCTAGCGGTTCAGGTACGCTAAAGCTTGTTCATATTAATTTGCTGTCACTGAATACGAAAATACATACATATCTTTGTTTCGAATTAGGTCTTATTTTAAAATTATGGCTAGTATAAAAACAGAACTGAAAATGTCAAAGGATATCAACCATTTATTTTTCAAGCTTTATATATGTTTTTGGCAACTTTTAACATTAAATTATATCAACAAAATATTTAACCTTTTCAGTTAAGATTTTTTTTCTTTTCCGCCTGCTTTTTGTTATCAATTTCAGGAGTATCAGGGTTCTCTATTGAAATTTCAGCAGTAGTCCGTTAACATTTTTATCTCTTTTCAATTGTCGATATTGATATGATAGTGGGACTATTCAACCTGCTCGTCACTTACATCACCGTATTTAGTAAGAAAAAATCAATATGAGGGCAAAGTAAATTATTTTTAGGACATAGTGCAAACCAGCTGCTGATACTTTTGTCAGGAGATTGTTGACAAGCTCGAAATAAAGTTCACACTTGCTAAGGCCCAAAAAAACATGAACAACCGCCCTTAAAGACTCACATGCATTTCTTTCAAAGCCCTGTAAAACTAGATCAAAGTTTTGTCCCTTCAGAATTTCTGTAATTTGGGGACCAATAAAAATTCTTTCTATTAATTTGCCGTCACATAGATCCGAAAATTTACTTCCTAGCTATTTGAATGCTGGTCCATTCATTAGTTTCGATTTAATATGCTAAGGTGGTGGAAGAATTTTTTGGGATTTTACTGGAAGAAGGTGCTTGACGTTATTTTCTCCTGGACACAGATTTAGTCTTTATGTAATATAAATATTTAGCCCGAAAACCCACTTCCATAAAAAACAGCCCGTTTGCAGATCACCGCAAATCTGCCAAAGATGCTCAGAGTATGATATAGCATCTAAAACTAATTTCATATTTTCATATGTATCTTTACCATGCACTGCGTGACATAGCGCAATAGAAGGTGGTGTGTTACCATTGTGGAGGAAAATAGCTTTTAAACTCAAGTCAATGAAAAGCCTCCATTCTTGTGGATTTTATTCAATCATCATAACCTTAACTAAACCGTTTATATTATCACAAGTTATAAGCTGATTCTCAGATTTAAAACAGGGCATCAAGTCATTCTGTCGATTTCTGTATAAACTACTTTTAACATAAAGGTTATTAATTTGTGACCATGGTATGGTTCCCTTCTTGTCTATAAATCAGCATAGACTACGTATATCGTCTCTAAAGCTTATCAAAGCAAAGAATAATTGATACGGGAAACTCGACCGTTTTGCGGAATAAGCCGCTGAAAGCAGAATCAAATTGGACAAGTGGGCAAGAAGGGAGCCATGGTCACAAATTAATAACCTTTATGTGTAAATGATATCGTTGGATATAAGTCGAGGATGTTAAATCTTATCACAACTAACGTAAATAAAAATTAATTATCTCCGACTGCAAGTGGTCACATCAGTCAAGTATGTAATATAAGCTGATGTCTGATGAGAATCAGTGCATACTTTCGAAACCACTTAGTTAAAAAAATTTCAATTTTAATCATCCCACAAAAACAATTCTGCTTTTAACATCCAGTTCTAGCAAATTCCATTGTTTATATCTTGATCACTGCAATTTTGTTTTATTCTTTAGTACATTTAAGTCTCGTATAAGGTCACCGAGTTCAATTTGCAAAAGTTTAGGAGGTTCGTCATAAACATTATTTTCACGCTTGCTCGTTGCGTCAACTTCCATTCAATAAATTTCTTCCTTAGTGTCGTGCTGGTAGTCTTCGGCAGGTTTTGGGATAGGCAAATCGGATCTATGTAGTGCAAGTGGTCGTGTAACCCATATACCATGCTTGTCGGAAGGTGTCAAGTAAAACTAGCAGTCATTGATATGATTCGTAGGTTCGCACAGCTACTTGATCAAATTAGTAGAAAAAATACTGCAACTAAAACGAGGTACTCAGTTTTTGTCTTGGTTTTTAATTGAAGTTCCAAATTAACGGAAAAAAGTAGTTTCTAAACGCTGATTAGAAATAGCTAATGAAAATTTTTTACGTAGATTGTGCTTAGCTCCACGTTATCACATATGTAGCGAAAATTGTATGCATGTATGGAAATATTAAAAAACCAATAAAACTTTACGTTTTGACTGGTTAACAAAACACAGACAGCATTAGACACAACTAACAAATAAGTATTAACAAAATTTATGCTGGAAATTAAAGCTCATCATAAATATGATAATTCTATCAAGCTACCCTTTATTATATTAAATATGGTTTAAATGAATAATAAGAGCTACCTACGTTTAGATTCAGCAAATCAAATACTATAGATATGATAGATTCTTTTCGTGACTTGATAGATCCTTTTTCTTTCTTTCATAACTAAAATTCTTTACGCCTTCCGACACATCAGTCCCTGATCAAGGGCTACAGTTAAAGGCTGATCCGTTGGCCACAGCAATAAATAAAAAAAAAAGCTTCCAAGTTACCAAACTTATTGAATACATTTTCCGCAACAATTCTTTGTTAATTTTACATGAGAAAGGTGTATTGATGGTCTAATTTAAACACACAAGATAAAAGTGTTGGCTTTGTCTTGGGTTTTAAAGGTAATTTTAATACAATGTTCGGAAATAACAGTAAGAAAATCATCTGATTGATGCCCATAAAAAATCTTCATTATATATTTCTAAACAGCATAGCGAACACAAAGTATTTCATAATGCCCTTGGGGGTAGAAATTTTTAAAAAAAAACCCTTGCCTTTCCATCCGCTGAACGACCCAGAAATCTTTGTGCAAGAATGAAAGAAAAAGGCGTTGGAATATGCCGCGTTTTCTTATATGTTTCTAGTTCTTTTCATGGCTTATACTACCCAACCTGTAGCTTCTTTTCTGCTTATTTTCTTCTTTCGTGCCTTTTCACAGATATTTATGCATTTTTACTTTGTTCGCAGGTACTGTAATGCTCAAGTGGACAGTAGAATATGTAGACAGTACTCTATCTCCAATGCAACTTTTCTCGGATAAATTTTTTATTAACTACTTTCTGTTTGCTTCTAGAAAGGGCGTGTTTTTTTGGTCCTATTGCTTTGCATGCTATTTTCATATTTCATTTCTGTAATGTCTTCTCTAAGATTAATTGTTTAAACCTGGGATTTTGTTGCTCTAGAATTGGTTATTTATCAATTAACTTCTCTTATTTGAGTAAAAAAGTTCATTTGTTGATTGGTTAGTGCTTGACATATAAACATCAGGGATATTTTATTCAAAGACTAATTTAGCATTTAGAAGCTAGTTATATTTCGATTTCTTGACAGATATCGATATTTCCTGGGTATGCTGAGTAGGCTTTATTAATTACTTAGGATTAAGTAGTAGATGACCTTGGGTACGAGTTGGTTTTTATAACCCTTCCATGTTCCATGTGTTCCATGTGTTTCAGCATTTCGAACCAAAGCACGCCTCACAAAGAAACCGATAACACAAACACAAACTTGATCAAGAGTTTTGTTTCTGTACCAGAACTGGTAAGATTGCATAGTTTTAAGGTTATACGGAGCCTTGACAAAGACCAGGATGGTGTCGTTACGATAAGTCACGTCTAGCTGCCATCATTCTGGAACATTGAACCAGTCAAGTAGTTCTTCCAAAATAAGGCCCAATTTCACGTATTTCAACTACAAGTGATAATATAAATACTTGAATATCATTGCAGTGCTTGGAAAAGAACACTGTTGCAAGTTAAGGACATATTGCGATCATCGCCAGTAACAATCAGGTAATATTATCTAAAACTACATCTGATAAAGAATTTTGGTGTCTCCGATGACTACAAAATTAGCTAATTGCTAATTAAACTGGACCTTGACGATAAATATCCATCCCAATATCCTTCCCAACAGAAAGACTGCCAGACAAAGAATCTTGTTTTAACCCTGTGGTTGTGAAAACTTCCACCTAACACGTGCAGTATTATTGTTGCAATGGCAGTCTTACATTCATCCAAGGGGAGAACAAACCGAACTACTTGCTATCATTATCACAGATTCGGTAACGCAACCAATTTTAGTGGAGTCGGCAAATTAAATAGGCTGCTGCCTAAGACTGCACACCTGGGCAATTATGTTTTGTGCAATGTTCATAATCCAGAACATTGCCTTGACATGGGAGATCGTATCTCACAAATCAAATTTTTAATCGATATCGGCTCACTTATATCAATTCATCTAATTACAACCGTAGATTCTACACTCAACAAAAGCTCAGAAGCTAAAAGAGCCACTATATTCAGGACCATACGTAGTCCTTGGCAGACTAACAGACCGCATACTGCAAGCTGACTATGTGTCATGCGGAGCGTTTGTATTGTCAACACACATATATATGTTATGCCAATAAAATCAGCTTAATTTTACTATTTTGAAGTACTAAACATCTTTACGGACAGTCAAGCGGCGGTAAAAGCACTGCTGTCTCACACATACAAATCGAAGTGTGTATTCGATTGTATTCAGGCTCTGAACAGACTGGGTAACAGCAGAAGAGTTAGAATCTTCTGGGTTCCCGGTCATAAGGGTATTGATGGGAATGAAAAGGCGGATGCGTTAGCCAAGTATGGGGCTAGTCTTCCCCTTTTGGAAGCGGTTAACATCCTTACTCCTATCCAGGCGATTAAGTACTCAATCGACTCCAACATGATGCAGGGAGCGACGCGCAGATGGGATGCAACTCAGACCTGCAGAGTAACCAAAATCATGTGGGGGTCATACAATCTCGCATCGACCAAGTACCTCCTCGAGTTAGTGCGGATTGACTGCAAACGACTCGTTGGTATCATTACTGGTCACTGTCTTATAGCAGCACATGCTAAGAAAATGGGACTCCTAACGAGCGACACCTGTAGAAGGTGTCAAGAGCCGGGAGTGTCAGAAACTATCCAGCATCTCCTGTGTCACTGCCCGGCACTGGGGAAAACCAGACTGCGATACTTTGGTGAGCCCTGGCTGGTGGATCTCTCACACGTGGCAGAGCAAAAGCTGAAGGACATCCTTCAGTTCGCGAAAAAGTCCGGGGCCTTTGATGGCCGTTTGGACTGAATTCCTTTCTCGAGGTCCATTTATCTGGTATCACTACGGACCGGTAGGTCTATGTGTGGCCATGCGCCAGCCAGTGCAACCTAACCTAACCTAACCTACTATTTTGAAATGCTTTATCAATTATTTCAAATAGCGCCCAACGTGGGATCATTTATATCGACTCCAGGATATTGAAACAGAATTTCTGATCCCTCCGCTATCTCAACTATACAGATGACATTAAAACAGCTATAATAAATTTTAACAGCCTTTTGACACCACTAAACCCTCAAATGAAGAATTGTAGTTGGCAAAATTCAAAGCTAAAAACAAAAGAATAGTATGGCTGATAGCAAAGCCGTCTTAAAAATGTCGCGACTTAAGCAAACTCACACATACTTATTGATGAAAGCTTATATTGTAAATCACATTATCACATTAAAACTTAGCGGGTGAGGATGATAAATGAAAAGATGTGTAGATGTAGGATCACCTGAAAAATTGCATAGATCAAAAACTCAAAAAGATTAATAGAGTATCCTATTAGGAGATGGAAACTACACATTTACAAACGATTCTCCGATCACTGCCGTGTAGTTTTACTTAAGTTTATTTGCAGACAAAAGAATTATCTTAATTATGAAACGGCTAGCTATTGTCAAACTGATTCATAAAAGAATAATTATTTTTCGGGCAACTACCCAATATCTAGGCCATAAGTTGGAATTTTAGTAATTAATTATGATTTATTTGTATTCCTTTAAACTATATTACTTTTTTTGACGCAATTTATATTTTATATCAAACTTTTTTTATTTGAATCACTTTGATCCTTCAGATAATTTAAATAGTTTTCTCAGCATTTCATTTATTTTAATATTTTTTACGCTTTTGTTTCATTATCCTCTAAACGCTATACAAATTCAAATCTGGGGATTGATAGAAAAATGTTTTGCTTTTGAATACCTTATCACAACTGTAAAAAAATGCATTTTTTCACCAGCAATATGCATTCACGGGGGCTGTTCTATAAATAATGAAAATGTTAAAGAAAACGTTTGATTTTCGGCAACATGTATTTTTATTTTTCAACATAGTTTCTTTTCAAGTCAATATTATTTGCTCAACGGTAAAATGCTATTTATCGAGTCCAAAATAGGCCTTTGCCTAAGCTATCGTGCTATGGAGTCCGCAGTTGACATGCGTTTTTTTCCGGCAAACAATTTTTTTGAATTCGGGAACAAGAAAAAGTCGCTGGGGGCTAAATCTGGTAATTTAAAACGTAATTCATGAACTCTTGCCATTGTAATGGAAGACTTGTGAGCGAGCACATTATCGTAATAGAAGAGAACTTTTTTCCTTGCCAGGCGCGACCGTTTTGTTTTGACCGCTTCGTTCAGTGTGTCCAGAATTAATATACTTCCTGGTGGCCGTTTTTCCTTTCTTCAGATAGTCAATGGGTGACCTGGACGCACTGTGGCCAGATTGGGCTATTTCCCGCCAATTGGGCTATCTAAAATTTGAATTCGCGGGACGTTTTTCCATTTCGCGGGTTGGCGGTTTTTGGGTTATCTATTTTTATGAAAAACTATATTTGGGCTATACAGTAAAACCTACTAATCAGGACACTGTATGACCGAACCACCTAAACAATTGAACTATAACATCAACGCACATACTTTTTCTTGAAGAAAATTCACTCTGTAATCGGGCAACCTCTAGAATTGGCCCGTGAACCAGATTAGCTGCACAAAAATTTGCTTAGTGATACTTGCTAATCGGACCAAAAACGGTCTTAAGGCCAGCATGAAAAATTGTGCAAAATTGAGTTTTCCAGAAAAATATTATCCGGTCAAGGTCAGGAAATTTTTCGTATAATCTCGGCATAGCTTTCTGCTAAAAAAATATTTAATGTGTAGAATTCGGTACCTTATAGATAGCTTGAATTTTATTGGTATTCTGATAACAATAAAATATTGATTTATTTGAGCATTATTGTATGTTTTCCCTTTAAGCAAGTATGAATGCGATTCATTTAACAATTATGATGTAAATATTTGAACGTTTTTTCAGGTAACGTCAAAACAACTGAAAATATTTACTATGAGTGCAAAATACAACGATCTAAGTGTTCGCAATAAGTAGAAGTAATACGGTCATCCGACAAACAATTGCTCATCCAAAGCAAAACTGCCGATAGCTTTAGAAACCAATTAAAACGAAAATTAAATGACGTTGGAAAATTTTGAAGGCACTGGGGGAAAGCTGTTGAAATTAAATTTACCATACTACCAGATAGATAAATTGGTGTATTAATGGTCTTTTTTTTAAATACGCTTCAAAAAATTGCCAATATCCGTTATAGAATTACAGTGTTCTTCACAGTAAAGTCCGTCAAATCACTGCAAAATTAAAACAGTGTGATTTCAAGGCATCAAACAGAGCGCCAAAATTCGTTAAAAAGGACTACAATATTCACTACGGCATGCTTTGTGGCGAAGAAGCTGATGTTGATTTAGACACAGTTCAGGAATTTCAGTCACAGCTAAGAATATTATGTGATGGCTATGATGCTTCAAATGTGATGGCTAGGATGCTTGATGAGGCAGGAATATTTTTTTAGAGCAACACCTAAAAAATCACTACGTCTTAAAAAGAAAAAATGTACATATGGAAAACCTTGAAAGAAACGCGTGACAGTTGCAATGGAAGCTGCATAGGGAAAACCGAAAAACCAAGATCGTTCGAAATAATTGACATGAAGCAAAGTTTGGGCATAACTTGGCGAGCTAGCACAAACTCTTGGATGACGGGTGGTATTTTGAAAGAATGGATGCACACACTTGAAATTGAAATGTAAACACAAAACCGAAACATCACCATCTTTTTTTATAAAACTAGATGTGATAGCAATGATAATCTGGAAGACTTCAAGTTCGGTTTTTTCCAACAATTTGCACTTCTCATTTACAGCCCTTAGATTAGGGGATTATAACAAACATAAAACTAAATTGCCGCACGTATATGATGAACCTTATATTGCGTGCTTTGGAAAATACTGAGCGTACTTCAGATCCAACAAAATTAGCATCTTTATTTGGAGCTTTGTGCTGGCTACGATCTGTTTGAAATAAACTGTTTCCACTTACTATTCCAAAAGTTTTTTTTGGAAATGTGGGTTGCATTGAAATCTGAGGGTCAAAAGCGGAATCATAGTTAGAGTTCAAATTCACAGTGATTTGAACTCAAATGTTCAAGCAGAAATTCTAAATTTGGCAGGAGTCGATCAATTAACGACCACAAACGAGTCTCTCCCGGAAGATTGGGAAGATATCTTTTTTGAAGGGGTTTCAACCGATAGTGAATTCACGAAATAGAAAATAAATTTCGTCAGCAAAATACTAATTCCATAATACGGAACATCAAATCTCTAAACGAACAAATCTAAAGTTTTGCAAACATTAAAAGATTGCGCAGTTCTAATGGAGCAGGTACATCTGACAAGCGCAAAGAGGAAAATTTTTATATCTATAATTTTAAATCTTTAAACTGAGCGTGCGTTTCTGAGAAAAATAATAAAACATTCAGCCATTCTAGCCTTTAAGATTGTTGTTTATACTAATTCATTTATTGTGCCACCCAAATTTGCAAGTTGTTTTTATTTTCTGTGTGAAAATATTTAAAAAAAAGTCTTAAAAAAATAAGTGCTCCTCTACATTTATTTTTTCACGGACTTTTCTAAAGTTTTCACACAGTTCCTGTAATTTATTCACATTTTTCCTGCTTTCCCTTTTCAAATACGTTATGAATAAAATTTTATCTGTATAAAATATCGGATATTTTTACTGTTTCAAACGACTTTTGGGCTGCATTTGGAACATTTATGTTACTTGGTATGAATTTTATGGGTACAATGTTATAATTTAACCAGCTTTAATGAATTTATTTAGTTATAAAGACAGTTATCTGATGTGACGGTTTTTGGGTTACAAATAAAAAATCTTCGCTATTTTGGGCTATGAAAATTTGAAATTGGGCTATATTTTCTCCCAAATATCTGGCCACACTGCCTGGACGTGGCTCATCACAAATGGATGAACGATCACGTTTAAATTCCGCTAGCTATCTGCTTATTGTGGCAAACGATGACAAAGAGGCTCTTAAAATCAAATCCAGCTCAGTTTTTATTCCAATTGCCGTTAACTCTTTGAGATTTAAAACAGCAAGAATTTCAATTTGCTCCAATTTCGAAGAGGAAGGGAGTTCTCTGACATGTCCGCTTGACGTGATCATAACAACTAAGCTACTCAATAAAACTATTTGAAATTTTAAAGGATCAAACATTAAAAAGATCAGAAGCTTCTAACTTTATGAATCTCCCTTCTGTGTCATTTTCATTACTTATAGAACAGCTTACGTAAGTTTACGTTGATTATATGCATTTACGTTTACTACTGTCGAATACATTAATTTAAAAGCACACACAATGGTAAAAATTTAAATTAACTAAAATGATTCTCTATATTTCTTATTCTGCACGTGTGTCATAAAACTTCTAAGCAAAAAGATCATTGCCCCGGTATTTTTGCAATCTCAGATATTCCATCTAAAAAATGAACACGTTCCAATAGCTCTTCCCATCAGTATATGTATCATTCTAGAAATAAACCTATTCATTTCTACTCATCTACTATCCGCTTTTTTGATCATTCAACAATTTCGGAAGGAAATGATGTTACCGCATTCCTCCATCACATTCGCAAGGATAATCTCGAATATCTGTTAACCGCAAAAAAAATCTTGACCGCACGTAGCATCGCTTAGTCATGGAGATCCAGTCGACCCGTTGTAACAGCGGGAACAGACATCCGGTGTAGTCGTTATTTTCATTTTACCGGAACGACTACGACGAACTCTACTACAACTCGCCATCAACTCGATTTAATTTAACGATGTCTGAGTTGGAAATAAAAGCCTAACAAGATAAATTGCCAAGATAAATCAATGACCCAGAACTGTACCGAATCCCATGACCTTTCACTCATTCATTGTGTTGTTTTTTTCGCAGACTAGGCTACCATTCCTAACGCTATACTTGTCTATTTTATTTCATAGAGAAATGTTCACAAAACCTTCACTCGTTCTGCCAGGAAAATCCAACAATGTCCGGTGACCTAAAGTTTATTCGCGAAAAACTCTTGATTTCATCAAAACCAACAAACAACGGCAGCGAAATGGAAAATTGCCCGTGGATAATTTAAAGCATCATAAAACGTCCTCCATTACACATAATCTTATAAGAGTAATGTCAATCTAGGTTGATATTATTTCATTGCTGGCATGACTAATCTGAAAGAACGTATTGCCCATCGGAAGCAAACATCAAATCTGTAGTAACATAGCATAAAAAAAGTATGTATTTGACCCCTTAATAACTGTTGTCGCTAAATTGTTTTGATTTCATATCATTATTTTATTTTATTTTATTTATCAACCAAACAAGGTATAAACAATACAAAGATTATATTTGAAATAAATATGTGTAAACGAAAAATTAAATAAATTAAATAATTAACAAATAAATGAATAACAATTGATAAATAACAAACAAATAAAAGATTGTCATATAGCTTAAGATAAGGGGTTATGGATGGCTTGGAAATGGGAGTGTTTGAGGGAGAATTTGGAGATTGTTGGGGAATACAGAACACTTATACTGTTAAATATTCTGTAGCATCTATTTACCAGCTCATTAGCTGCGTAAGTAGTGGAATGTGGATATTCCTTAAGTAAACGAGAGGACCTGGTGTTCCTTACAAGGTTATTTAATACCATTTTACTATTCAGGAATTCAACTTTGTTAACGCCTCTAATGACGTCGAATGTGAAGCAGGCCGAAATCATCTTTCTTCGGGATGCAAGTGTCAATAAGTTTAGATGACCCAATCGAAACTCATAAGGCGGAAGGGTATTAAAACCGTAAGGAATGTATAGTTCTCTCAATGCGAAAAGTAAGAACTGTTTTTGTATGGACTCGAATCTGTTACTGTATTTTTCAAAAGCCAGATTCCAGCAGATAGAGGCATATTCGAGAATGGGGCGTACAAGTGAGATGTATAAGGATCTTGTGACCCACAGGTTACGAAATTCCTTGGAACGTCTTTTGATGAACCCTAGCTGTTTGTTTGCACGGGAAAGTATTTTATCGTAGTGCAAGGTGAAACGGAGTTTCTCATCTCAGATAACACCAAGGTCAACAACGTTTTCAACTCGCGATAACAAATTATTGCCAAGGAAGTACGTGGTATGTGAGACCGTGCATTTTCGGGAAAAACTAATAACCCGGCACTTAGCAATGTTGAGAGAGAGCTTATTTTCATTGCACCAATGATGAAGTGAATTAAGTTTAGGTTGGAAAAAGAGTGCATCGGATTTAGATTTAATGATGTGATAGACTTTGAGATCGTCGGCATAAAGTAGAAGAGGTATATTTGCTAAGACGTCAGGTAGGTCGGAAAGGGGGGTAGGTAGGTTTTGGGGGTCAGTAGCTTAGCTTGCTAACACGTCAGTCCGAAGCAGCGATCTACTGTCCGCGGGTTCGAACCCCGCCGTGCCCATGGCTGTATTCGTTCGTCTTGTGTTGTCTTAACAGTCGGCGACTGGGCATAATACCAGCGCTCCATTAATTAAGTGCCACATTAAAGCTTTAGTAGGGACTAGGCATAACACTAGCACTTTAGAAAATAAGAAATAAATGTGGCACTTAAAAGAATAATGGAATAATTGATATCGGCTTCTCCCATATGTGTCTCCCTACCGCCATCGCTAAGCATTCGCTTCAAAGGGCAATCCCCTGAGCTTTGGCATTATCATAAAAAAAAAAAATATATTAAAAAGGAGTGGGCCAAAATGGCTACCTTGTGGTCCACCGGAGGTAGCAGATATATTTTTCGATAAAATTCCTTGAAATTTTACCAATTGTCTTTTCAAAAAGTTTCTTAATTGAAGATAAAATGGCAATGCCCCCATAATTTCCGATACAGCGTTTATCACCAGTTTTGAAGATTGGTGTGACAAACGAAAGTTTCCAACAGGATGGAAAAACTCCAGACAAAAGTGGTCTGTTGAAATAAAATATGCAAGGGAGTTATAAGCTGCTCTACACACTTGCGCAAGAAAGTGAATTATCATTCAAAAGATATTTACAATATTTTAATTCAATTTGTAGTCAATCATGTGCAATATATATCTTATAATAATGTTTTTATACATTCACTTAAAACTATACATTGGCATTAGTGTTCAATCATGAAAAACAGTACCTCTGTCAAATATATATTAAGCTCAAATGAATGTCGTTTTACAACACCAAACCAGTCATTTTAGACATTTTCTGAGGTTCTAAGGTTTTTCAATGAAATGATCTTTATTGTGATGTTTAAAAGCCATTAGGAAATCGTGTGACACGAAAACCAATTTTTCTGCATTTTTTCATTAATTGTTGGTTTACGTGAATTATTATCCGATTGAATTTGTTCGCCATAAAAATTTGCACAAAAGCTTCACAGACAAAATACACGCGGGACCAATAGTTCTCGAGACATAAGACTGATAAATCTTCGACGTAAATACACATAGTGATATTTTAGATAGAAATCTAATAATAAGAACTTATTAATTTATATAAATTATTTATTTGCATCTGTTTTTATATTTATTTACATTCGTAATTCATAACAACAACATTTTTTAACATTTCAATTCATTGACATTCTAACTCTATATTCAATTCTTTCTTCAATTTTTTTCACAAACTTCAGCTTATTTTCTTAGCCTATGTGTGTTTCAAATATTGGTGT
This sequence comes from Nemotelus pantherinus, assembly GCA_963978885.1. Classification (NCBI taxonomy): domain Eukaryota; kingdom Metazoa; phylum Arthropoda; class Insecta; order Diptera; family Stratiomyidae; genus Nemotelus; species Nemotelus pantherinus. Next base: position 78,029,213 of record OZ022265.1, on the reverse strand, counting down.
GTACTAGAGATGGGAAATAACTATATACATAAGTAACACGTTCCAACGTTACATTTTCCGACGAGTAACATGTTCCAGTAACATGTTATTTTTGGAACGATGTTCCCGTGAGTTATATTGGAACGCACAACGTGTGTTATCATACACGTTGCGCGTTCCAATATAACGCACAGTAACTAATACGTTGCGCGTTCCAATATAACGCACAGTAACTAATACGTTATGAACGTTCCAAACTGTCTATCGAGTTTACTCAACATCGTGTATTTGTGCGTTCCTGTGCAAATCATCGCCAGTGAAGCTAAAAGCACATAGAACTAAAAATATGAGTTTTTTGTGAGCTGGCGAACAAGTAAAATAAAGAGGAGGCCAATTACCGAAACGATTGTCGCATGCTCTTGAGGCCGCTTATGATGTTTCAAGCGTTTCGTTAGGCGTTACTCGTTTTTGATATGAGTAAAGTGTTCCAAAAATAACATGTAGTTTTTAGTAACATGTTCCATTGGGAACATGTTACAGATTTGGAACTATGTTATTTAACGTGTTACGTTAAATAACGCCCAACTCTAGTGTGTACCCAGTGTTTGAGGAGAGTTGTGGAATATATGCGAACAGAAGTGTATTTATGAAAGTGTATCCACAATACTCACCTGCCATCGTTTTACGCGTTATCGCAAGGCGTAGGAGAGTGGCACCTTTGTGGTTCTACCAGCTAGAGATACATATGGGGCGAAAGAGACTCTCCTCGCTGGACCCTTGCTCGGAGCTTAAGACAGAAATGATGTGTTTTTATGTATATGTTGCTGCTTCCCGAGAGGTTTGTCGACAGGTTCCGTAGAGGATGACATGTAACAGGGCTTGAGCCTATTAATGGATATATTGACGGATTTATTTCTTATGTCAAGAGTGTAGAAGCTAGTTTGTCTGGCTAGGACTTTGAAATGGCCGTCATACGATGGAACAACTGCTGGGCGAACAAAATCGACTCTAATGAAGACGTGAGAACAAGAGTCAAGTTGCCTGAAGATGAATATCTTCGGTGTTGTGTGGTGTTTTGCGTCAACTGGCCGGAGTTTTGTCATAGTTGCCGAAAGTTCGGAGGCAAAGTTGGTTTGACTGATCCTCCTAAGATTTTCATGAAGAAAATCACCAGGAAGACGTAGATTTGCTCCTATTAGAGTTGTGCCGGTGACGCTGTGAATTCTTTTCTGATTAGAGATCGTAATCCAAGAAGAATTAGGGGTAGGGTTCTAGTCCAGGACGCATCGTTGTGAGTGATGATAGCCGATTTTAGAGCGCGATGTCATCTTTCAAGGAAAAAAATGGCCCAAGAGTCGCGTTCGAAGCCCAAGAGTCAACCAAGCTCAACGTGGAGTGCTGACTCAAATTGTTTGCCCTAGTCGGGGACAATATATTGGGGAGCTCCGAATCGAACAATCTAAGTACTCAGTAGAGCAAAAGCACAGTCATTGGATGTAATGCTGTCCAGAGGAATCGCTTCAGGCCAACGAGTGAAACGGTCGATAATGGTTAGACAATATTTGTATCCCTGAGATTGTGTTAGGGTTCCAACTATGTCGATGTGAATGACCTTAAAACGTTCGGATACCGTGGGAAAGGTTGATACAGGTTTGCTTACATGTCTAGTTATCTTGCATTTTGGCAAGATTTCTGGTTATTTTGCATTTTGGCGAGATCTAGTTGAAATGTGCTTTTATGAAGCACAAATACTAGGGTCAGCTATATTGTGTTCCAAATTCAACCTTTTTTTCCTGAACGTAAGAGGGATATGAGGTCAAATGGTTGAGCCAGATACTTCACAAAAAATGTCGATGTTGACTTCAAATATTGATTATTTTTTAAGAATAAATTTGAGTTCTTTAGAATCTTCTGAAACTCTGCGTCCAATGTTTGGGACGAGGCAAGAGTTCTGGGAAGAATTATTTCTTCAAGATGAGAAAGTGTGTCTGCAACAATGTTTTTGCAGCCAGAGACATGCCGTATGTCAGAAGTGGACTCACATCACTAATATGCCTTAATTGACGCGGTGTGGCATTTTCTGGCTTTTGCTTGAAAGCATAAGTCAGTGGTTTGTGGTCGGTGTATAGTATGAGCATCTGGGCCTCCAAACATTATCGGAATTTGTGCGTCACTTAGGTTGGCCGAGTAAAAACCAAGGGGTTGCCAAGAGCCTTGACATGTTTGTTGCAAAGCAGTCCCGATAGTGGTATCAAAAGCCTCTACGAATATACCAAGCTCGACGTTTGAGTCCGAAAAGGAGAATAGATTGGCTTCTAATAAGCCAGTCTTGACTTGGTCAAAAGTTTTGTTAGCATCTGTTGACCAGTCGATTGTTTTAGCACCATCCTTCTTGAAGCCGCAAATGATAGGCGTTGAATGGTTACTGCATTTCATCTGTGTGAGAAAGAAAGCGACGGTAGAAGTTGATCATCACCAAACTTCTCCTTAGGTCTTTAACCGTGCTGGGGAGTTTAGCTGAAGATATTGCCTCAACCCAATCTGAGGAGGACTTCATGCCTTTCGACGAAACCTCTTGACCTAAGAATTTAGCTGGAGGTCGAGTGAAATGGCATTTCTCCAATTTAATTATGAGACCGTGGTTCACAAATCGTTTGAAAATTTGTTCTAAGTGAACAAGTGAACAACTAACCACGAAAGTAGAAGCTTCCAAAATGTCGTCAGGGTAAATGAAACAGAATTTTAGTCCGTGTAGGACTTCATGAATAAACCGTTGGAATGATTGTGCCGTATTGAATAGTGTAAAAGCCATTCGGGTGAACTCAAAGAGTCTGGAAGGCATGCAGGTAACTGTCTTAGGAATATCGTTCGGCTCAACTGAAATGGAAGTCTTGAATAATGGGGATGGGATATCCATCCGGGACGTCTACGACGTTAAAGCGTCTGTAGTGGCCACAAGGACCGCATTCAGTGCTGTCATTTTAGCATTTTGAATGCTAGATCTGGCATTATTTTTTCCAAAACGGCTTTAGAAATTCGGAGTTAGCATCTAGCATTATTTTTAGCATTTAAGTTTAGATTTCGGAATAATCTGGCACTCATATATTTCCAACCTTGTCCATCATCATCACAGTGTGCTTTCAGTCGCGTTCATGGACTGAAACTTCCTGAAATTCATGAAAAGTACAAAGACGCTCTCATGGCATTTCTTTAGAAGTGACAGCCAAAAGTGACAACCAGAAGTTACAGTTGCCTGATTTTGAAATAATAATAGTGATTATAAAGTCGAAAAATATTTTCGTTGCTTCGCATTTTGAAAATATGTATTCGCGCCACACCGTTTGACACTTTTCAAGGTTAGTACGCTGCCGAGCCTGAATTCCTGTCCCCCTTTAAAATGCATGGGAAAAGAGTGACGGAATTCCGGACCTGAATTTTTTTTCAGGTCACTTGAGAAAATCGGTACGCTGCCCGTCCTGAAACGTTGCCTGAAAAGTGTCAGAATTTCAGTGTTGCTTTTCGCTCGTAGGTGGCTCTGCAGCACAAGTGGAGAGTTTTTTCAGGCACGAGGTGCCTGAATTAAATGAGGTCTGTTCCCGTACTACGATTAATTACAATTAATTGCAATGAAACGTACTAAAACGGACTAAAAAACTCTGTTTTAGTACGCTTCATTGCAATTAATTGCAATTAGTCGTAGTACGGGAACAGACCTATGGTCTGCTATTTATTTGGTCACGGAAAGCAATCATTTTGGCCATTTTGACCGCGCTTTTATTTTGAATTTTGTTTGAAAATTTGAAATTTGTTCAATAGTTACGTCGCCACTTTCTGTCGACAAATTTACAAATTTCATACGCACGATAGTTCGTGCAGAAATTGAATGATTTATTATCCAGCACATTTGTTTTTTTTCAGATAGTTTTACTAGGATCTACTTCAATTGGCTGGTTGTTTAATTGAATTAGTGCAACATTAAAAATTTTCCAGCACCGCATGTGTACGCGATATGACAAACATGAATGAAAATTAGGTATTCGTGTAAAGGAAATATATATAAAATAAAAAATTATTCAAAAAATTACATAATTGTTATACTTAGAAAAACTACGCCTATTTTCTTTCAGTCTAATTGAATTTAACTTGAAAATCGTTTTGAAAATGTGCTACTACAACTTCGTTGCTTTCGTAAACTTCGATCTGCTTAATAATATAGCAATATGATGAGGCAGGAAACTTGAATGAATTTAAAATTGAACAGCTGAAATAAGCATTGATGTAATAGTAACATAGAGTGTTTCGCATAAAGTTGGTACATTGTATAGGTTATTTTAAAAGAAAGCTAATTTCTGAATCCCATGCCGCCAAAGTTGAGCGTAGTGCGGTGCTAAAGTTGTTATGCAACAACTTAAAAATTAAGCGGGCTGGAGACTTGTACTTTTGAGGAAAAACAATATAACAACGATGTATAATATGGTTGTTTAGTCTGCAGCACAACCAATTTACAATTTTCAATAAGTATTGTGGATATAATTTCCACCTACAATTTATGAAAATTTTCGCACCAGAATGCGGTATTTACTTCGCGTCCCAAGAATATTCAAATGGCAATCAGACATCTGCAATAGAATAATTATCAATAGTAAAGGAATAGGTACATTGGAAAGTAATACCTAATTTTTGTATTGCTTAAGACATATTGCTTAAGACATTCTGTTTGCTGCAAAATTCAAATGCCAAACATCTACACAATTAACTGTCACTTTGTAATATTCTACACTTCTCTACACGAAAATTTTTTCGTGTAGAAATAAATAGCAAAACCGAGTGGTCGAAATTCAGGCACGGCTGCGTACTTACCTTCAGTATCTAGCACTAGCTCAAATTCAACTGAAATTTCATGCTCTTTCACAACGGATTTTAGTGTTCAGTCAAACAGCCAGAGTACAAAAATCACTTCATGGCAATGCATAGAGTACACGAACAGACCAATGTAATTCTGCCTCATTTAAACAAGTATGCGCTTTAGGCTAATAAGTTCCCTAATAAGTTCATTGTTGTTGAGATAGTACGAGTTGGCGATGACTTTATTTTTTCGGATTAGAGAATTTGCCGATTGCAAAGTCTAAGTAAATCCACAAAAGATATGAGCGGAAAAAACAAGGGCTCATGATCTGTATGGGTTATTCCCAGTGTAATATGTCGAAAAATTCATAACATTTTTCTTATATCTGTGAGTAATTAATCAACATCACGCCAAATCCAATTCATTATAAATTTGAAAAATAATTTCACTCATTTTGATTTCCGTTTAGCGACATCTAGCTACGAATAGTTTGAATGGTATAAATTCGACGACATGACCTCCAGAATGGGCAAATGTCAACACGGCGTTGACATCATTTACTTTGACGTTTTCGTGTGTTGCGCGCGAGTGGCAAAGCGATGGAAAATTAGTTTCTGTGATAATAATCAACTCTCTTCGTTCGCCGTATAATTTCACGTAATCCAAGAAATTGATAAGTGTGTTTTAAATGAAAAAGTCAAAGAAATCAAAGCGCAAAGAGGAATCTTCGGAATCTGAAAATGATTCTTCGGATTCGTCGAGCTCGGACTCATCGAGTTCATCGACTTCGGTAGAGAGTGTTAAAGTGTCGAAAAGAAAATCACGGAAAAAGAAGCAGAGTTCATCCTCGTCATCTTCGTCGTCGGATTCTGATAGCCACAACAAAAAAGTAGAAAGCAGATCCACCAAACGCAAATCGGAACGGGAATACGACGATGATTCGAAGCACGACAAACCTAGCCGGCACAAAACCAAAAACGAAGATGCTGATTATGATTCTTCCAAACGATCCAAGTGGGACAGTCCGAACGTTGAACATTCAGCCGACTACAAAGGCGACCACAGAGACCGAGGAGGAGAATATCGCCATCGACAAAATGATTATCGGGACTACCGTAATGATAACTACAACGACGGCCGTCGACGGAACTTTCGCAACTTCCGGGGCCGTGGTCGTGGATACCATCAGCGAGGGCGAAATTTCGACCGCCGAGACAATCAGCGATATGACTACAGGGATGACGATCGTGATAGGCGCAGACGGGAAAGTAGCAGAGAACCTGATGAGGACCGAGGCAGAGGCCGTGATTCAGATCGCAATTATCAAGATCGAAGAAGAAGTGACAACAGGGACCAGCGTGACTACGACGACAACCGCGATGACAGAAGACCTGACAATCGCGATCGAGGAGGAAGATACAGCGAGGACCGAAGAGACAATCGGGACAGACGGTAATTGTCTATATAACATGACCAAAGTAAACATATTATTCTCAGCATCTTGCAGAAGTTGTAACTTACCCGTCCACTAGCAAAATCAGTCAGTGTCCCAAACTTAACTTGAAAGTTGATGATTAGTCTTCTACTGGGAGTCTCTTCGATTAATGCCAAAAACTGCCCGCGCCCTTAATTTGCTTGCATTTAATAAGAATCATTTTCTAATTCTTTTCAGTCACAGCCGCAGTCCGCGTCGCCCGCGCAATTTTCCACGCAAGCACGAAGATGAGAACGAGGACTACGACTGGGGCAAAAAAGTGAAAGAGGAAAAGGACCACGACTCGCCCGCTGAAAAGGAAAAACCAAATTTCGGCTTGAGCGGAAAGCTAACTGAGGACGCAAACAAGGTCAATGGAATTGTCATCAAGTACGCCGAACCTCTCGAAGCTAGGAAACCGAAGCGACGATGGCGTTTGTACCCATTTAAAGGTGAAAAAGCTATGGCTACTCTATACATTCACCGGCAAAGCTGTTATCTGATCGGACGCGACCGTAAAATCTGCGACCTGCCTGTAGATCATCCTTCGTGCTCGAAACAGCATGCAGCACTTCAATATCGCCTGGTCCCGTTCGAACGCGACGATGGATCTGCCGGCAAGCGAGTGCGTCCTTATCTAATTGACTTGGATTCGGCCAACGGTACTTTCCTCAACAACAAGCCGATTGATTCTCGAAAGTATGTTGAGCTGATCGAGAAAGATGTCATCAAGTTCGGGTTCAGCTCCCGCGAGTATGTCCTTTTGCATGAAAACAGCAAAGAAGACCAAATGGATGATGATGTGTTGGTAGAAGAAGTCGCAGATGTTCAGATTAAAGAAGAGCCTACAGGTTGATTGGTCGTAATGTGAGTAATAAGTTTGGTTTTTTTTTTCATTTCTTCCTTATTTTTGTGTATCTGCCAAGTGGAATACAATGTCGTTGATATGCTAATAAGAAACAACTCTAATAAACGTCTAATTTTGGTGAATCTACTTGTTTTCGTTCCGCTTTGATTGCTCGGAGGGCTTTTTAGGCTTTACTGTATGCAAAATACTGTGCATATTTCATGCAAATTAATTAGTCTTGTCAGACGCGGAAGGTTTTGTATGATAACTATGACTATTGAACGGGATTTATTTTTCATTGTCAATTTAAGGGTTATCTCCAGACGTTGCTGTATTTCTTATTTGTGGTCACACTATTTAGCTGGGTGATTCATATTAGTTTCCTTTATCCATTATTTGCTTAATATCCAATAAGCCTAATTATTTTTATAATTGAAGTTATAGTGGAGTTACTTTTTAATGGTTTTTCATTAATTTATCGATTGGAGCTTTGTTTTTTTGTTTATGTCTGGTTCCACAAAAATCCTCCAAATGCAATATTGGGACGAATAATATCATGAAAAATAGCTCGTTTAGTGTTGACAAATATTCATACTTCGTGAAGACCTATATTGTAAACATGCCTTTCCTCGCAGAAATTTACTCTAAAGCTTTTAATTGAACTATATGATTGTTTTGGAAGTATATGACTCATATTTTTTTTATTCTATCAATTGTGCCCAAAGTATTTAAATATATTATTTGAAACAATCAAAAGCAAGGTCTTCTTTGAAATGATAAAACGTGAAAGATTGCCGTTTCTCAATCAAAACTGATTTATAAAGTGAAAAAGATAGTTCCACATTCACAGATCTAAACAAAAACAAATCTTAATCTCGCAATTTGCGATGGTGAAAAAAGTGCAAAATTAGGCGAATATTTTCAATCACGTTGGAATATACTTTGATTTTAGGACCTTTTGATTCATATCTTTGAAAAGAGAGATATAAGGAAATGAAAACAGCAATGTCAATTGGACCTGCAAAGCAGATTGCTCAGCAGTTTCTTGCCAGACCCTTCCTTCAACTGATAGTGACATTACACTTACGAAGCCACGGGATACAGCCAACTGCAATATACCTTCTCTTGTTAGCGATCAAGCTTATGTTAAGCAAAACGACATTAACCAAAGTATTCCGGCCGGGGAAAAAATTTGACACGGAAAAACAATTCTAAGTCCTATTCGAAACAGCCCGGATCTAATCAGCCCGGATTCGTCGAACCAACTGCAATTCAACCAGACATCGAATCTGCAAACACAGTTTCAGCAGCAATTTGCAACAACACTTTCAGTTGCAAACTCAAAAGAGTTGTACAGCTTAGGCTGATCTTTTTATCGAGACTTGCTCCAGATACCACAGGGGATAGTGTCAAAATTAACATAGTAGAAATTTTCCAACACTCGTAAATCCTCGTACCAGCTGACTGCATATCAGTTCGTAAAATTGGATGTCATACGCAACACTGTTCATACATCAACGATAGTCGTACCTAACTGTGAAAACTTGGAGCTTGTTTGTGCGTGTGTGAACTCAGGATCACGGAAGTTATACCTGGCTGTAATATACATTTTGAAGCAATAATTAGTGATACCGTAGCATTCCATAGCAAATCCTTCATTTCTCCCTATCAGCACGGTTTCACAAAGGGGAAATAACTGCAACAAACCTGTTGGAACTTGCTAACATTGTTATTCTATCCATTGAAAATGGTTTGCAGGTGGACTGTGTTTATACTGACTTTACGATAGCTTTTGACAAGCTGGATCATTCGATTTTACTAGAGAAATTATCCACTTACAATTTCCCCCATAAATTTATCAACTGTATTGCTTCTTACTTGAATTTACGTACCCAGTTTGTATCCTTTCGCGGTCTACTCTCTTCAGAAATCATCATTTCTTCAGGTGTTCCCCAAGGGAGTCACCTGGGCCCACTTCTTTTTGCTTTATATATCAACGACGCCGTCCGTCTTGAAAAGCTCATCTATATTATTGTATGCTGATGATGCTAAAATCTTCAAAAAGCTATCCAATTTGAACGACTGTCTTAATCTACAAGTTGACGTAGATAATCTCTCAGAATGGTGTAGCACAAACCGCTTAATAATCAACATCGACAAGTGTTCTGTTTTATCGTTCACGCGTAAATCATCTTCTTTACAATTTCAGTACTCTCTGAAGAATACACCATTGGCACGTTCTGGAAAAAATACTCGATTTAGGAATACTTCTGAAAAGCTCATTCACTTTTGACGATCATATAAATAGTATCATTGTAAAAGCCAGCTGTGCGTTAGGCTTCGTACGGAGGCGATCGAGGGAGCTTAATAACATTTTCCTAAAAAAAACTTTATATTGTGCTTTGGTGAGACAGCAAGTGCATATTGATTGCATCGAATCGGTTCAAAGAAAATTCTTGCGTTTTCGCCTATATGAATTTTCGTGATCTGATCCTCTTTTAGTAATCGGCTGAAACTTTTGGCTATGGACACAGTTGAAAATAGGCGCCAAAAATTCAAAATCGTTTTTACTGCTAAACTTTTCGCCGGAAATAGATCAATTTGGCCTGAATACTTATTGCCACAGATTTCGGCACGTGAGCTTATCCGTTCCTTTTCATCGAACCAATTACGGCTACAATGAACCTATTTCAGCGATAAAAAGAGCTGTTAATAAGACTAGTGATAGTTTTGGTTTTAACAAGTCTGCATTGTCTTTGAGAGGTGTTGTTGTAAATATTTATTGAATGTTTGTCTATACTTTTTAATGTAAGTAGTCTTTATTAGACGAAATGTTAAATAAATAAATAAATAAATTGAAGCAAATCACTTGATTCCGAGCGTTAGTAGTAGAGAAGGAAAACTATGGGACTATGGGCACATTTGATAGTATTTTCTCCCGAGAACAGAAAATATCCGCCATATTCACTGAAGTAGGCCATATGTATACGATTTTAACTTCAGCTAATTCGGAAAATTCTCTCCCGAAAGCTCGGGGAACTTCGGTAGCGGGGAAACCAGAAATAAAATCAGAGGTAGTTATACTAACAATATGTTCTATTTGTAGACTTTTATCTTTGTATTGAAATTGATTCACTAAATTTCCTTAAATCTATCAGGTAGTTTCATACCAAATGTCGGATTTCCTGACAGTCTTAAAAGTGATCCCATGGTGAACAGAGTTGTTTGGTAAAATTCAAAATAAGTTTTTTGTTTCAAAATAGAGGTAAATACCTTTCTTTCAGTGCCTAATTTATTACCCGTGTGGTTTCCTATATCTGTTCTTGTCGCTCTTATAGATATGTTTACAGTAAGATATATTCGGGTCCTTTACCTGTTTATGTTTAAAAAAGGACAAAATGCTGCTGCAGCGACGAAAGAAATTAATCAGGTGTTAGGACCAGATCCCTGCAACGAACGCACAGTGCAACGATGGTTTGCCAATTTCCGAGAAGGAAGTTTTGGCTTGGACAACGAACCACGTGGTCAACAAGGTAGCAGTGTTAATGATGACGAACTGTGAGCAGAAATTGAGAGGAATACATCGACAACCTTACAGTGCCTTGCTGAGACCTTCAATGTATCAAAATCAACCATTATTGGAAATGTGAGAAAACTCAATCAATGGGTCCCACACGAATTGTCTGTAAGGAACAAAATGCTGATAGTTGAAGTAGCCTCTTCACTGCTGATGCGACATAAAAAAGGACCATTTTTGAAAAGGATTGTGACTTGCGATGAAAAATGGATTCTCTATGATAATAGGAAGCGTTGGACACTGGTTGGATCGCGGAGAAGCACCTAGCCACAAAGCAAGAACGGGACTGCACCCTAAGAATGTCATGGTTACTGTTTGGTGGACTTCAGAAGGCGTCGTTCACTATTCGTTCTTGAATCTTGGTGAAACGATAACTGCAGAGACCTACTGTGCACAATTGGACGAAATGCACGCAAAATTGCGTTTAAAACAGCCTTCTCTGGTGAATAGGCATGGACCAATTCTGTTACAGGATAACGCACGACCGCATGTATCCCGTTTGACCATGCAAAAACTACAGGAGTTGCAGTACGAAGTTTTAGCTCACCCTCCATATTCTCCAGACCTGTCACCAACAGACTATCATCTTCTCCGGAGCCTGGGAAACTATTTACAAGAAAAGCGCTACTCCAACCAAAACGCTGTAATTGCGTCCTTTGAAGAGTTTTTGGGGCAAAAAAAATATTAATTTTTTCAAAAAAGGAATTTTTTTTTTCATTTCATTTGAAAATAATCGATTTTTTCTTAACCCTTCAAAATCCGACATTTGGTATGAAACTACCTGATATGTTCTGAGATTCTTTTATTTTGATTCCTTTGACGGTGCACATGAAACTGAAATTCATTCAAATTTTTGTATGAGAGTTTTTCTCGAACGGAAAATCAATAGCATTCCAGCTCATATTTTCTTTTCCGATCGGTTCGACTCAAGCCACTTGAGTTTTACAGGCTGCATGTGTACTTCAAGCAAGAACCGCAAAGTAAACATTATGAAAAGCGGTGCGATCGTGGTATCATAGCGTCATGATATCAGCGCAATGCTGCCATACATCATAATACATCTCTAGAGGTCTCAATTATATTTTTATCAGTGATGTGTATCCGATACCCCTTTGCATTTTCTGTGTACCCCATGAGTACTGGTCTTGCCTTTTGTTCTCATTTAAACATTTTTGATCAGGAAAGTGAGCAAATACCGAAGACATTTAAGTTTTATAGAGCTGGTTTTTCGTTATACCAGAACTCGTAAGGAGTTTTCGATGCAACCGAACTACGATCAGTACAAGTTAGTAATTAAACTGCAATATTCACTGCTTCTGACCATAATTGCACTCTTATACCTTTTGAGTGTTATATCGATCACGCAGCTTCAACTATAGTTCGCATTTCCGGCTCAGAACACCAATTTTGCTGCTGGTATTAGAAACTGAGGCCTGATGGCGCATCAAGAATCTTTCTAACAATTTTTAAATTAAATTTGATATTCAAGCTCGTTGCTCCTGCGCAAAATTAAAACAAGCATTTTTGTGTTTGTCTTCACTTTTTTCATGAATATTTCAATTAGTTCACACACCTCAGTTATTTCTTTCTTAAACTTCACTACTCTGAAACTAGAGTAATCATTCAAAACAAAAGAATATACTTGGAACCTCCCACTGACGTCTCATGCATAGGTCCGCAAACATCTAAATGAACTAATTCTATTTTCAAAGTAGACGATGTTGTTTTACTAGCGGGCTTGCGTCGCAATGTTGTTGTTTTTCTAGACGTTTCGTACATTAACAACATTGATGGCTGAAACATTCATGCCCCACTTGGAAAACCATCTTTACCCCTTTATCTACAGTCCGATTTGATTTTGTTACCATAAAGTGCATTCTCCAGATATTTTTCTACACATTCATGTTCATTGAATGCAAGAATATTTATATCGCCAGTTCCTTGGACAATAATTTTCTCGCCGTTGCTGAGTCTTATCACCGCAATCTTTGAAGTTTATCATCCACTTACGTTAAGAAACCAGTTAAGGACTCAAAAACAAGAGCATCGCTCTTCTTGCTACCACCAGCATTGTGCACCACTTTCATGTTGCGAGAAAGGCAGTCTTATTTCCAGTGACCCTTCTCGTGACAAAAGAAACATTTACCTAGGCGAGATATATTCTTGGCTGGTGATTAGTTGAATTTTCCTTTTGCAACAAATGCACTACTTTGAGCATCAGAAATACCGTTGTCTTCCCTAACCAAGCAAGCCAAATTGTCAAGTGTTTGTAACTCTGAAGCTGTAGATACCCAAGCCGTTACAAAATGATTGAAATAAGTTTAGTTTTTAAACTATATTTACCAACTTGGGGATATGCTTCGCAATATCACCAGCAGGATCTTTAGAAAAGCTGTAAAAAATTTGTTGCAGCATGTGAACACTCGTTTTTGATTTGTGCTCGTACACTATTTAAAATATTTCCTACATTTGCTGCGCGGTTTGAAAAACCCGCCATATTTTAAGCTTTTCTGCATACACCACCTTGAATTTTGATAATTCTGACCGATTTCCAATAATATGCATACAACATGCACGTGTATAACTATTCGAACCCTGGTCATGAAGATAGTCCTTTTTTGAATGCAACTTTTTTTGAAGTTTGTGGTGGGGCTCATTTGCATTCATCCAAGGATATTCACTTGTTCGTAGCGATGAGCATAATGAATCGATCAAGTGAAGCAGCTAAATTAGACTCATTCTTATTGCTGACACGCTCTTCCAGACTCTTAGCGAGGAACATTAGTAGCAAGGAAGATTAGTGACTGGCGATCAAGCAAATATAGTTGTAAACACTTTTCATCTATAAATGATGAAGCGGTAGGTTGGTATCTTTGTGTCGTGCTGAACCAGCTCACCCAAGCTGTGTTTTGATGTTGCCATCAACAGCCGGATGGGATTTTTTATTTTACCGCTCTAAGCACACACTGGTTGTCATTACAGTAGCCGATTGAGCTCCCTGTGCTATAGTCAGGCCCGGCGGACGCCTTGGGTGGTGTGGGTAGTAGTACCCACCTGGGAAATCAAACGGTGGGTAATTACCCACCCTAAAATTTCGATTCTATATGCCACATTAATATAATGAAAAAATTGATAATTTATTTCTTTATTTGTGGTGAAGAAGAATAAATAAAATGTGAAATGAAGACAGAATTTACGAATGTCTTCAATAGCAAAACAACCACATTCCTTTAAAACATATGATATCTGATGGTTTCCAAGGTACCCTAGAAATCGTAAGTATTGCCCATAAAATAGCATTTAAACGCGCAAATTGTAGCCAGCATTACAGTCAAATATTATAGTTTTACGATCGAATGGATGGTCTGAAGCCGATTGCCCCAAGCCAAATGCGGCTTCTTGGAATCTGCAGATCCACAAATTGCGGAGTTAAACTTCAAATCTCTTGACTAATCTTAATAAAACTAAATAATATACCAATACATCACGGACCCATCATACAAATCCGATTTGATGCAGACGGGCAACTTTTGGGTGACACGTACCTTTCCTTAGCACCCTTTCAGTGTCACCATAGAGAAAACCAACGTAAAGAGACACGAAATACAAAAAGAGATACAAAATACATAAAAAGGTGGGGTACTTGGTTTTATGACCTGGGGCCATCATATTATAACCTAGAGCGAAATGTAAGAAAACGGCGATGATAAACAAACATAACAGTTGATGAAAACTAGGCAGCATTGGGTAGATGGAGTGCTTCTTTTCTTTGTATCCTTATTCTATAGCTACAACTACCCAGTATATCTATCCTGTTGCGTAGGGTATTTTTTAAGCGATATGTATTATGCTTAGTGTATTTGAATAGTCAGAAATTACTCTCTTTAGCGTGAGGAGCCCGCTTTTGGTTTGTGTGACTGGTCTTGAGGCTCTTCAGCTCAAATGTAAACGCCTGAAAATCATATCTACGCAGCAACAAGAAGAAGAAAAGAATAAGAACAAAGAGTAGCAAAACGAAAGGGGAAGGCTCTTTCCGAATTTCCGCAGTGATATTCCGTGAACGAACACTCTATCGTTCACAGCATGCCTATGCTCTCGAAGTTCTATTTCTAGCTCCATCGCCATCGCTACTGAAATTAAATTCCAGCGAAATCGTAACCCGTACTGCGCTTGCGAAGGGACAAAGAAAGAGAGTTAAGCAAGAAGAATGGTATAGCTTCACCGCTCACACTTTGAATCTTCGCGCAAATTTTTTAATGTGCTTATTTCTATCACGTGATTTAAGGTGTCGATAGTAGCGTTGAAAACAAAATAGACAGTTTCACCATAAAGTTGAAAAGTATTAATGAAGGACTCAAGAACAATACTTCCGAAGTCACGAAACAGCCAAGCGATTCTTCTGTTCCTTCGACATCATCAAGCAGTCCCAGTGACAATTGTCGGTATGAACTTAAAACTAGTACAGGTAGCGGTAAGTTCATTCTTCAAAATTTGGCTCATTTGGCCTCTACTTTCCTCTATATAAACTATTTTGCATTATTTACTCTCTTGTGTGATTCACTAATGAAGTGGATATTTTCCATCGAAACGTTACAGACAGCTAGAATAAATATAAAAATATAAAAAATATCTTATGGCTTTTCAAATTCCAATGTTTCAACATCGCTTATACCCAAAGCATATCAGAGATGAAAAACCCAGTTCCCGTTCCTCGATACAAATAAGGCTGGTTTTTTGATTTGCAAAGTGTGCACACACGCGATCGCAAAAACAATAATACTTTCTTTTGCTGCCTGTTATTTATAATCAAAGGAAACATGGATGAACAGAGGCTTCAGCTATTGAAAGCACGGGGTGGAACGGATCAAAGCACATTCGAAAAGTTCTTTGCATCTCGAAAGTGTGGGGGCTTTAAAAAGATCATCACTCTTCTGTGAACGTTGTCGAACTTCTTTCATCTGAAGCGTTGAAACAAATGGTGGATCACCGCACTGCCTTGAAAAAAGTATTTAGCACACTAAAAACTTTGCGGGAGCAAGGTTTAGCATTACGTGGAGCAAATAATGATGAAGATTCTAATTTTATGGCGTTTTTATGAGCGCGCGCTGAAGATGTGCTTGAGCTTGAGTCCTGGATAAAACGAATTAGTAGTAAATAGCTCCCCCACGAGATTCAGAACAAAATTATAGAACTTATGGCTACAGAAATTCTGCTAAGGAACATGAAAAAAATTAAGGAAGCAGAATTTGTCGCAATAATGTTGGATGGAGCTGCCGATATATCGAGGACGGAACAATTTTCTGTTTACATTAGAGTTGTATCTGAAGAGCTCATAGCAACTTAGTACTTCATTGGATCTTATACAACATCCAACGAGAAGGCTGAAACATTGTTCAACCTCGTGAAAGATGTTTTCTCACGCTTCGATTTGCCTGTTTCTACACTTAGGGGCCAATGCTACGCTTGTGCGGCAAACGTTTCTGGGTCAGATTCAGGACTTCAAGCAAGAATGAAAGCCACCGCAATAAATAATTCACCTTTTACGTGTTGTTTAACTACATTATGCTAATAAATGAATGAATGTGAAATTATTTTTCAATGTATCCCAGCCACCCACTTATCTACAATTATCGACAGTTATTTACTACCCACCCCGGAAAAATGTGTTCCGCCGCCCCTGGCTATAGTGGATACTAATAGATACAAATTCCCACTCTGCGTAGGCTGCTTGTCGAGCAGGAATTTCAGGCTGTCACGGAGTCATAGCATTTTCATAATACGATCATCGATCTTGGCATTTGTCCTATCTAAATTTCGCTTGTTTATACAGGATGCAATAATCCTGGTCAAAAAACTTCCAGAAGCTGTTGGAGCCAGAGAAATAGGCCACTCCTACTAGGTGCAGACAGCAAAGCCGTTTCAATAAAATCTCATGAACTCACAATAGAGTGGAAAATTGAGGAAATTATTTTGAAGTGTTACTTACCTCTAGCGATTGCATCAACCTATGAATATTCGCAGACTGACAGTTTGATGAAATTTAAACATAAATTTTGAAACATTTACATCACAACGTTAGACAAATATCTGCTAAATTGGCGTTACACATCTTGATTATTCTTTGAATATCACTATTACTGCTAAGTACTAGTACTAAGTACTGCTTAGTACTATTACTAAGAACTGCTTATACAGATTCCATGAAATTTATAATATTTTTATGGCAAACGAACAAAACCACTCTTGTTTACTTTTCGGTTCATTGTATATAATTAGCTTCCAGCTAACGCGTTCATAATTCGCATGAAATAAGAGAGCAATTTAAGCAATAAGTCTTAGTCCAAGCAAAGATTATAGCGATGAAGTCTGACACTTGCGACGAAAATTTGGAGGAGTTAAATCGCAACAGCATGTTTATTCTAAGTTTCCAAGATCCTGTTCCCAAACCATTTTCGAAAAATCGCACGATTTTCAACCTTGAAATAAGTTCATTTATTACATAACTCTATACATTGTTTTCTAAATCTATCTAGTAAGTAGTAGTTGTTCATATCCTTAATATAAGGGTATGATAATTGTTTTATGCATAAATTAAAATTTCTACAATCCAAAGTGCAATTTTCATTGTCATTTTTCTCTCAATCAATTATTCTTAACTTTGCCAATTTCAACAGCGACAAAAAAGTTCTACACTAACATTTTGCTTGTACTTTATAATTCTAATATCAATAAATTCGTTCATTTCATCATATTTACAAAACGATGTAGCCTTTTTACGAACTCGCGCAATATCATTCAGTCTAGAGTAGGTTTAGTGCCAGTAACATAGGCTACGGAAAATATTAACAATAAATTGATGACCTACAAATATTTTAAAATGTGTTAAACCTTAGAGTCTATGTGTGTCTATTAACAGGAGTAATCTTTGGCAAAGCTCAATTTGATCGAATCCAGCGAAAATACGCGACATTACGACAGTATATCGCTCTATATTACCTAATATTAAATCATAGTCTGTGTAGTTTTTGGCGTTTTACAAACAACATTGCAAATATTCCTATCAACTACAATTCTATACTTTACATAGCAGTCCTTGAAATATCATCGTTTCTCACTTCCATTGTGTTGGAATAAAACGGTTTCGAGTCATTTACAATTAGTTTTCTATTTTCTTTTCCTAGTGTACTACACTTATTACTTCGCTGCTCCTCCTCGTCAGGGGGCAATGCTACTGACAAAATTGCATTCATTGAATTGAATTTTCCTAGACTATTAACTAAATTCGGTGAACTCGACCGGCTTACAGTCGACGAGTTCGAAAACGTCCGTTCCTTATTAGGACCAGAAATTGGAATTTCATAACCATCACTGATAATGTTGATGGGTCGCGGATCGTCGTTTTCTTCATACAGCAGCTCAAGGTACTTCGGAATCACTGTACTGGTAGTTGATGAAGCAGGTGTTAGAATCGCAGGTGGTTCTATTGTATGTGGATTGATGAATTTCAGTGTACCTGAAAAACACAGATTTATTGAAATCGATAATAACACGCCTTGTCTTAACAATTATTCTCATTTATATGGTATTAGTAGAATTGTGATGATAGGAAGAGCACCATACCTGCTGAATGATTGTGGTTAAAATCTGAGCCCATGTACGATGGATTAAATATGCCTCCTGCAAATTATAGAGAAGAGACGGAAAACGAAACTGATTGAGATGAGTGGATTCGGTTAGATGCATGAACATAAAAATGAGAGGTCTTAAAACTATAATTATCATACGTCATGCAAATTTATTTACAAGAAACCCTTTAAAAAATGCAAAAGCATTAAATCGACTAACCGTTTGATACTCGATTCGAGCTTGTTGACATCAGAATTTGGATATTATCGCCAGTGTTGTCCTGCAAGCACTGCAAAACTTCTAAGCAGTAACGGAATGTAGGCCGATCGTCTGGTGAATAGCTCCAGCATTTTAACATTAATTGATATCTGAAAAAAATTTTAGTTGGTTATAATATTGATAAATCAGAAGTTTCGGATTTTCGGAAAGTTCTTCGGGATACGTTCTTAAATTGGGACTAGCAAGGAAAGAGGGAAAGAAGATTAAGTGAAATCAGAGAAGGTTGGACGGAGAACCATGGTCACTAGCTAGCGACCAGATTAAGATTGACATACAGACGAAAAGAAGGATACCAACTGTCATGCATCCATGGTGGTTGGCTCGGAAATTGTTGGACCATTAATTATCGCGTATCGCGGAGTGATTCTTCACTCAAAGCTGACTTATGAAGAGCATATCCGAAAAGCATGTGGTGGGACATTAGGAATTGTATTCTCGCATAGCAGACTCATGGTGAACGTTCTAGTGTTCTAATTCTAGTGCGAATTAATGCACACTACTTATGCTGGTGGCTCATTCAATGCTGCTGTATGGTGCGGAGATTTATTTATTTGTTACATGCCAAAGCAAGACGTATTAACAATAAATTAGCTGTGCTTAATGAGCTGCCATAGGTTAAGCTAGGTTGAGATATCTCAGCAAAATATGTTTCATGAGGAATTGGGCTGCTTTAACTTGCCATAAGTTGCTCTGATTTGTAATTCATGAGCCTGCTCTAAGTTGAGCTAGAGCAATTTAGAGCACGATTTCTGCTCTAACTTTTTTGGTAGAATAAGTTCGGGCAAGCAACCAGCAGTTTATCAACTGTCATGGAACTGACTTTTAACATAAAATTGTTACTGAAATAGGGATTTTTATTAGTGAATTGACAGGTTGAACTTCAGACAAACAATCAACTCTGAGAATAGCCAGTAGATAGAGAATGGCGGTTCTGGCGCCTCATCCTCATCCTCCTCTGAGGAGGGTGACGTCACTGAGGAGGATGACGTTTATGTGGAGGATGACGTTGATGTGGAGGATGACGTCACTGAGGAGGATGACGTTGATGTGGGGGATGACGTTGATGTGGAGGATGACGTCACAAGTGGAGGATGACGTAAGCGAGTATTGGTCCGCGCATGACGTAAACGATCATCTTTGAACTGATAAAACAGCTCGTTTAAGCTGATAAACAGCCCAGTTGAGCTGATAAACAGCCCAGTTGAGCTGATAAACAGCCCTGTTGAACCAATAAACAACCCTGTTTAGCTTTTAAACAGCCCTGTTGAGCTGTTTGTCAGTTCAAAGATGATCGTTTACGTCATGCGCGGACCGATACTCGCTTACGTCATCCTCCACTTGTGACGTCATCCTCCACATCAACGTCATCCTCCACATCAACGTCATCCTCCTCAGTGACGTCATCCTCCACATCAACGTCATCCTCCACATTGACGTCATCCTCCTCAGTGACGTCACCCTCCTCAGAGGAGGATGAGGATGAGGCGCCAGAACCGCCATTCTCTATCTACTATAGCCTCTTAATTGTTCTAACTTGCTCGATTTTTTCACCTCTTAGTTGCTCTAACTTACCCAACTTTCTTTTGACAGCTGCTCTATTTTAACTTGCCTTGAGATGCTCTGCTCTTTTTTCAGAGTCATTAAACATAGCTATTACATCACCTTAAGCTAAATTAAACTAATCACAAATACCCTTATACTAAATAAATTGTACATATCACAAAACTTTTGTCCGGAAATGTTTTGGTAGGCGGAAGTTTACCATATGGAAAAGTTAGTCTTAAATTTGGATTGGCAATAGACGGGGAGTAATATTTGCCAAAATTATTAAATATTTTGCAGCACCTGCAAATTGGCTCTCTGTCTCCATATGCAGTATGATGTTGATGCTCATTCAAAAGACGTGTATGTCTTGTCCGTCTTTCTGAATTGTTGAGACTGATCTTATTGGACAAAGCTTTAACCTTTGTCGAGCGACTAACAACGTCAAAAACGAAACAAGATCAAGATTTCGTCTTTTTTGAAGATTATGTTGTAAAATTTAGAAAACTAAGTATGTATGCGGTATACTGGTAGGCTTTCACAATCATGTGGATTATATGCATCTCTCAAAACGAAAAGCAAAAATTGCTTTTGGAGAGATTCGAATCTATGACTTAGTTTATGCGAGATCCCAATTTAATCCCGATTCGGGATTATCCCAAATATCGCGTCGTATAAACGGGCAAAATTGGAATTGGGATTTTATGAAATTCGAATTGCGTATAACCATAGAAACTTGTTTTGCGGAATAGATTACACTCACATTGAAAGTGTATTGTATAAATGTGACAAGATAGGAAGTTTACGTTACGTTGAAAATTTCAGTTAATGTACGATGAAGGCAATGACTATGGAGAGACATTTAGCGATAGCTGACGATTTTGAAATGCTCCATTTGACGTTCCACAATGTTGTGGAAAACACAGCAAGCGGCAGTAATTTGCGGCACTTATTAATATAATAAATAACGTCTTCTTTTGCGAAAATAAACGAAACGACATTAGTTTTATCCAAATGCACAAAACAAGCGCCGTCACATATTTCATATGTGTAATGTGTAAATCTGCTCAAAACAGAATCACTTTTATTGACACATTTCATATGTACACTCACACATCGTCATCGGGCGTACACCCAACTGTTCGGGTGTAAGCTCAAATCCGAATTTGACCGTTTATACGACGGTCTGACTGGTATAATCCCAAATCGGGATTACATTGGGATCTCGCATAAACTAGGTCTATCACTATAAATATAAAAAATAGGATTCCAGACAATGCAAGCCTACTCAAGTAACGGGAGAACTAAGAAAATGTACAGAAATTTTGTCACCCATATGTTCTTGAACACCGTTGAATTTTTCTTTGTGAATTATTCATTCTTCAGTACCTTATTATTGAGGTGGTAGCTGAAATTTAAAGTAGTGGTTTTGCGCGAACAACTTATAGTAAGACATTTGTTGACATTAATAGATATAGTTTGTTTTTTTCACACCATTTCTCAAGGGATAACAGTTTGGATTGAAGGAACTCTGAGTTAGATTTCTATTGAAAGATCTGATACATTTTCAGATCATCCACATAGAAGAGATGCGGAATGTTAGATAAAACCTCTCATAAATCCGAAATGAACAGTTTGAGCACAAGGGGTTATAGGTGGGCTGCCTTGTGATACTCTCAAGGAAACAACGATAATTTTTTCTAGCAAGCCTTGAAATTTTACGTATTGATTTCAATATCACAGATAAAAATCCAACCAGTTTAGCATGCTTCTCGCGATGCCGAACTTCTGTAATTTGAATTTTAGAATGACATGATCGAAGGCTGTGTTAAAGTTAGTATAAATGATATCAGTTTGTTGTCCTCTTTCTTTATTGCAGAGAATATTTGAAGTTATTGTCATGAGATTGGTATTTTTTACCTTCCTTTTCTGAAACCATTTTGTTGTTCGTTCATGAGAAGTACTATTGGTGTTGTGAGCTTGTCCCAGACGATTTAAAGTTAGAAGAAAAGTTTTCCAACAAGCAGGAAATGCATCGCATGAGAGTGATTTGCCGAAAATTATAACAAAGGCTGAGGTAATCAATGATGCGCCATGAATGAGGAAGCTTTGTGGAAGTAGCTCAGGTCTGTGGCCCTTGTTTACGTTTAGTTTCCCTATGGCTATGGTAATGTCATCTCTTGTTAATTCAACTTCGTCGACAGTAAAAAGCTGAGAAGTTTGGAAGAGTGGCTCATTAGGTGAGCAGGTGGACACAAAAAAAAACTATCTGAAAATTGTCGTCGAAAAGATAACCGATTTCTGGGATGTTGGACGTAACGAGGTTTTTCTTATACATTGACGTAGGGTAACCGGAAGCTTTTCGCTTGATGTTTGCGAAATCGAACATTTTTTTCGGGTCGTGAATTATATTTTCACCATTTATATTTACGTAGTTCTCATAAGCTTCGCGTGATTTGGTTGAAAATGCCAGTGCTAAATCTTTATATCTGTCCTTGATATATGATAGCTTACATTGATGTTGGTTCTTATTATATTATATAGAAAAATTTTTCTGAAAAATGGTTTCGTAAGTAACTCAAGGTGCTATGAAGACATACCTCTAAAAGTTTGTATTTTTTCTTTATTTTCTGAACGTACTTATCAACGGCTTTAAAAATTGTAATTATGATCAGCCGGATATTTTAAATTTGGTCGGGTGAAATCTTCGAATATTAAAATTATAGTATAATCGTCAAGAGATGATAATAGGGAGGAATCAGGTGAGATCTAAAATATTCGAATGTAAAGAAAGCCGTGGGGCCAGAAAACCCTGATGAAAATGTACTCTAACAGAGTATATGAGGTTGTTTCGATCAGTTCACTTGAAAGCGAAGTATGGGTAGCATCACATCACCTCCACGAGCTCGTCTGGTACAGCGTTAATTACGGTTCTGTAAATGGTCCAGTTACCATCAAGTATTTCCTCGTTTTTATGGGAGTTGTTAAGCCAGGTTTTCTGTAAAAGTGAGTTCATTGAATTGGCAAGATTGACCTCTCTCATGCCGCCACAGTTATGGTAAGAAGCCATTTGGTGGCTATCTTTTATTAGGAGCAATACTTTTTACAAGATTGATTGATGGTCTCTCATGACGCCACAGTTATGGTAGGAATCCATTTGGTGGCAATCTTTTATTTGGAGCAATACTTTTTGAAATCTTCCGTTGCCCTTTGGTGGCAAGAAGTGTACTTGGATGAAACTTGTGAGGCGTAAGCTTTGAGGTATATTTTTACTTGGTCTGCCGAGAAGCCAAATTGTTCACAATATCGAATAAAAACAAGATTGAGTGCATCAAAGTCAATAGGAAACCGTTCTTGCTGAGCGTTCTTGTGTTCTTTAAGATGAATTTTGGTTTTGCCTTCAAAACATGCACAACCGCTAGTATTATGCATGAAACCAGGAAACGACGCACATTTTCGTATAATATGCTATCCCAAAGTCGAGAAAGTAGATATCTACCTCCCAGATCAGTGCTGCAAAGAATAGTGGCTTTGACTCCCGAAACATTACCAGTAGACTCACTTGGATTGACAATGCTGGATTTATTCGCCACGAATAAAATTGTGTACGGGGATGGTGGGAGAACGTTGGGATCGTTATTGTCGTAATAGGTTTCAAGTCACAATCAGTTGTTTTGGCATTTGATTTAGGTATCGGAAAACCACATTTATTTGAAAAGATTTTCTCTTTCATTTCTCGAATGAAATTTTTGTATGGCGAGAAAGGGACTGTGTTTCGTGTGACATTAGAGGAAGCAAAACATTATGCACTGCGCGACTAGTTCAGGGCCAAAGACCTGCTGGGAAGCTATCCTTGGAAAGTCTGATTCGTTACTAGTGAGGTCAATTTGAATGGGGTATCTTTGAGTGAGCATTGTGGAAGTGCTTAGCTTTGTGTAAGGAGTGTCGGATATTGATTTGGTGGTAGTGCCAATTTCGGGATAGGAGAAGAAGAAGCTAGGAGAAGGCGGATGGTACATTTTTTAAATTTCAGATTGCTAATAGTATGCTTGCTTATGTCTGGTTCTTCCAACGGCCGAAGGTAATCCCTTTCCAGGTATGTCTTCGTTGTTTCTGTTAAGATTGATGGATAGCCAGGCATACCGTGTTGGAATTGCTACTTTGAAACAGCATCAAAATTCTTTTTGCGTTTTGTTCGTTCGTGGAAGGACTTCAACCTTGCAGTCATTAGCTGAGGCTTCCTTCTCAAGAAATTTATACATGTAGGCTTTATCTGAAGAGTGAGGGGCTTCCTTTACAAAGAACGTATCGGATTCTAGAATACTTTGATTTATGGTATGGCTAACTTTCATAGTTTGAGCTGCGTTCAAACGTTTAATTTTATTGATTCGTCGCAACCTTAACCTTCTCCGCATTTTTTAGCTACGGCCTTAAAGTTTGAAAAGTATCGAGGTGAGATGACGATTGTTCAACCGTAAGTATCACTAGCAAATACCGTACGGTATCGAAAAACGCCATGTTGGTCATAATTGGCATAATCCCAGTCAACTTACAGGCAAACGATCGTATGAAGGTTTTCCTGAATAGCTCAGGGGTGGCAAGAGAGGTTAAATATCGCTCAAGTACGAGTGCGTGCCCTTGAACTTTGGGAGAAACACTGGGCTACAAGCACAACTCACGCTCTCGTTGTGCTTGTAGTGGTGATACGCACTATAAAAACTTGGCTTTGTTGTTACCATGGTGAAATAAATGTCTACTTATTTTTATCAGATCATGGCCGCTTAAAGAATTGTGGAAGTCGTGATGGTGTACTGAGATTACTGCACTAAAGAAATTGATGATTGAAGCACAATTTATTCAAATGTCTCCGCTTTGGAAGAGAACACAACGCACTCTTCTCCGAAATCGGCCCTGTGACGTTGGATACGATTGTGGAGGCGACGATTCAGAGTATGCTTGGGAACGGGTTACACATGTAAAGGTAGTATAAAAGAGGAGAAAGATGTCTTACAAAATTCTCCTGGTAGAACTAAAGTAATCGTTACACAAGCATAGTCGACTTTAAGTAATGCGAAACCGATTCCGACTCGGACTCACATCGTTAGTGGGTGAATCGCACCTAATCCTGCATCATTCGCAGGCTCAATTGGCCTTGTCTAAGTATCATAGCAGTCTTCTAATGACGAGAGAATTGCTATCGATCAGAAAGTTTGTGATAACTTGGATCAAAACTATACAATCGAGTATTTCTTGGGATGCGAAGTTAGAAAACAATCAAAGAGATAGGAATTTTCACCTGGTATATCCGCGATCTTAGTTGGACAATCACTAGTTACTGTGAGATAGGTATACTTCTACTAGCTTGTGGTGGAAGAATATCTTAGCCAATGAATATTATGTACAGTGAAATCGCTAGCAAGACCGTTTTCAAAAAAAATGATTGTTTCCACTAAAGCATCAATGTTCGTAAATAGTGATTAAGAGAGACAGTAAGTACCTACGTCAGACACATTAGGGCTGCTATATAGAAAGCAAAAAAATATGATGTGCTCCTGGGGATTAAATATAATCTAGCTAGAGTTAAATACTGGATTATAAGATGAAAAATTGGAAGGGAGTAGGGAAAAAGCAGCCTCATTATGAATATAAATTATGAATCCTTTTTGGGGGCAGAAAAATGTCAATAATTAGTAACGACGAAATACTTTGGGTACATCATTTATTAGGAGCGACCACGGCGCATGCCCGTCTCTAAAGACCATCGCAACTCAAATCCAAAATTAATAAAATAAAATATAATACAAAAACTCCTCATTCTAGAAATAATTTTAGCGCCATACTGTGGGTGTATTTTTAAACAAACAACAAATCTTTAATTAATAGAACTCCTTACAACTATGGAATTCTACCTTTAACTCCTTGACTAGAGTCTACTTATTAAAAAAAAACACACAAAAACAAGAAATGCGCCAATGATAAAAACACTGGCGGATAAACATTGGCAAAATAATTTAGCATTTTCAATATCAAAATACGAAATTTTCACTTTTTATGCTTCCAACCCAGGATTACATAAGACTTGGCTCCTCAAAATGTATTTGATAATTTAAGTAGATTTATGTTTTAAATTCAAGTAGATTTATGCAAGTAATATCTAGAGTTTCTAAACTGACTAATAAATTTGGGTACGTTTTATGAAACGATAAATTTTTATTTTTTTATTAATATGATACTTACAATTCATCTGGACAATCAGCTGGTCTATCTAGTCGTCCACCATCACGCACATACTGCAACACTTCAATATTGTTTCGTGCTGGATACGGCCGCTGCCCGAGAGTCATTATTTCCCAGCAAAGTACTCCAAAAGCCCATATATCTGACTGAGATGTGAAAACACCATCAACCAGACTTTCCGGTGACATCCAGCGAACTGGCAATAAACCTTCGCCTTCTTTTCGATAGTAGTCATTTTTGTATATATCACGCGCCAAACCAAAGTCTCCAATTTTCACAACCCGATATTGAGGGTCCATCGATGACACCAAGCAATTTCGACAAGCTAAATCGCGGTGTACAAAATGCATTTCTTCGAGGTATCTACAACCAGATGCAACATCGACACACATTGATATCAAGTCGAGAAGAGTTAATGATGAGGGAATTTCCTGCAGTGATATAGCAGTGAACGTTAAAAAGCGGAAAAACGTGAAACGTGTCATAGATACGTACCAGCGTCGGTCTAGATTGCCGCAGGTAGCTGAGTAAATCGCCGCCTTGCATTAGTTCCATAATAATGTAAAGTGAGTCAGCATCGAAGCACACACCTATCAGTTTAAGAATGTGCTCGTGTTTGAAATTGCTCATTAGTTGCGCTTCCTGAAGAAACTCTCCCTTTTCCTGCTCTGATGCTCCTTTCCGCAAAGTCTAAGTAAAACAGGAAATCATTCAAGTCCGTCATATATTAAGGGAAAATGAGTTTCTTTACCTTGATTGCTACTTTCGTTTCTGCAACGTTGTCTACATTTTTCACACAACCTTCATAAACCTCACCAAAAGCACCACTCCCAAGTAAATTTGACATGGTTATCTAGAAACATAAATAATATTGCATTTAAGAAAATATAGAAGAACGTTTTTGTCTTCGTAAATGTAAGAAGTCTTACCTGCTCTCTTCGTATTTGCGGAAGCAATGCAACGTCTTCGTCTGTTAAAGGCGCGGGCATATAGAGAACATTCGTTGTGTGAATAAAGTTTACACCTCTTGGAAGTTCCCTTAAGTTGGCCAGCTCGACATCAGAGAGGGGAGAAGTTGTGCCACTAGCAATCTTCTTATTTGCTGAGCGATGTTTAAAAACTAAATAGAAAAAGTTTTCTATTGATTTGGAAAGTTTAAAAATGAAAGATTCGACTTACATGCAATAATACAACAGAGCGCTATGACACAAGAACCGACTATAACGACCGGCGCCAATATTGCAACAAGCAAAGAATCTCTTCGTTTTGGCGAAATAAACTCATTGATGGCCTCGCTAACAGGACTGTAAGGACCCCAGCCGTACGAGTTTTGTGCCTTTACACGGAACGAATACAAGTTTATTGGCTGCAGGTCTTTAACAATCCAATAAGTATCGGTTCCGTTGTAATAAACTACCCACTTTTCTTCGAATGGCTCAGGTTCTTCTACTGACGGGATGTCGCTTTGTAGAACGGTCGGAGAGTAGTTCGCATACGGAGATGGCTGTAGCAGAGCAGCAGCAGACTTTTCGTACGTGTCATATTCTTTAGCAGACCGTATGAAACGATTAGTAACCTGAGTGATTAATGCTTCTAGACTGTATAGTAATATAGGAGCACCATTCTCCTTTGCAGCATCCCATGTGACTTTGTAAACATCTCCGCTGACATGATAAATTTTAGGTTTCCCAGGCGCACTGGGATGATGGCCCAAGGTCTCGAATGTAAACCTATTATCCATTGGCCAGAAAAAGGCTTGTTCACGTTTCGCGTAGTATAAACGAAATGAGAATTTATAGCTCGTTTTCGGTTCCAAGTTTTGAACAACAAAAATATCCCTCTCACTCTCCAATCGGTCATCGAACTCGGAATCAACTATGATTTGATAGTCCGTGTTAGTGAGGGTTGTGCACTCCATAACGTATCTGGTTATATTACGGTTGCTTTTCCATCTTAATTTCATGCCATACGGTTCATACTCTTCCACAGTTATGTTTCCTGGCTCAGAAAATGTATCGATTTGAACGACGGGGCTACTAGTGTAGGTTTCGGGGGTCGAGTATGCCTGGATCCAAACAGAGTAAGTCTGACTGGGCAACAATTTCGTCAAGTGTATTGAAATCAGATCGGAGGAGTTAGTCGCAGTGTTTTCTTCGTTCGTTACGATTCGCTGTTGTCGGTTGTGAACTCGCGTTATTGGATCTTCTGTTCGCCAGTGAACTTCGTATGATACCGAATCAGAGTTTAATTGTAATGGCGGAAGAAACCGTACAATAACTTCCGTGGGACTCACAGGCTCCGCAGTGATATTTCTCGGGGGAGACGGAGAGCCAGGAGCAGTCGAAAAAATCACCAACTGACCTTCTCTTGCAGGAATGCCCATTTGCTCTGCATAGTGATTGTTGGCTTTCACTTCTACTTGATACTTTGTGAATGGTTTTAGGTACTCAATACGTGTGATCGGTTCGTATGAAATTAGTTTTTTACATATCGACTGTGGACAATCGTCTAATTCGACGTTGCTTAATTCGGAATAAGTAATGACATATTTTACACCAGGAAGTTTTACATGCGGACAGTCAGATTCCAATTCAGGTAGTTTCAATAAAAATGACTGATTGGTTTTCTGTATCAGCTCCGGAATATAATCGATAGTTGACCCTTTTTCACTGGGAATTAAGCATTGAATGCTTGGATAGTTTTGATGGTAGTTTGCCAGTATTTGATACACCTTAGGCACATCTAGGGTATGTTGCAACACTTGTTTAGAATTATAAACTGATATTATATTATCTTTCATAACATAAGTATGACCACTATCCTTGGAAATTAATTGAGTGTCATTGTCATAACGAATTTTCAATAAAACACAAGATTCAGAGTCTAATCCATACTGAAATACTTTGCCATTGCCGTTCACAAGTAGGAGCTTGTTTTCCGCAAAACTCGCGGTATCCAATATGATTCTGCGAAAAGTAGCATTCAAGCAATCTGACACGGTCAAATTGAAATCTTCATACTCGTGTGTATTCAAGTTTAATTTATAAATCTCGCCGTCATCTTTCACATTCAAATCAGAGAACTCTAGCCAGAAGAAAGTATGATTCATAGGCAGAAGAGTCAAATCTCTTATTATTGAAGGTCGACGCACCAATTGCTTCGCCGACATTTGTGGATCCTCTTCTCTGTTCAAATCTAACATATATATTGAGCTTCCTCCTTCGGGTTCCACTTGACTCCAATAAACTATTCTTTGGATCCAATCAACAGTTAGCGCCAAAGCGTCTCCAGTTAAGGTTGACAGTTTCGATCGCGTATTTTTCAAACTATTAAAAGAAACCAGTTCGGAGTTTTCATTGATCCAAATAACGAGCTCTTCGTGCTGGATTTGACCTAAGAATTTAGCCGGACTCCCGGTACGAACTTTCACTGAGCTTACGTTCAAGTCAACATCGTACTGCAGTATACTTTCAAAAGTGGCAACTAGAATAATTGGTGTCGGATTTTCGTGATTCGTTTTTATGTATATTGGATGGGTTTTTGCACTGCTACCGACCATTGTAGTCGCCCGCAATTGAAACAGATAATTCCTGTCTTTGCTAAGATTCGGTATGACCGCTTGTAGATCATTCGAAGATTTAGTTCCCCTTTCACTGCAGTTTTGTTCATCATAGCGATCTCCTGCCGATAAACAATAGAAATAGAAAAACTTTTGCAAAGGACCGTTTGGATTTAGAGGCGGGTTCCATCTCACTGTGGCTGTGATATTCAACCCGTTGTGTAACGGGCTGTGAAAGTGATTGATGAACACTCGAGCCTTTGTTGGCATTGAAGGTGCTGCAGCAGGTGTGAATAGATGAGCAACAGTATTCTTACTGGATCCCCAATATGTAAACGCCCGAATAGTGATTTCGAGTGGTGAGTATGGGGGCAGATTATGACCTGTGTAGTGGAACTCCGTTGTGTTTGTCTCGCGCTTTGTATCTGTTGGACCAGACTGGCCGTTGTGAATCTTGAGTTCATAGAAAACGTCCCCGTAAGTAACTGTTTCAACTGGATTCCAGTAAATATCAAATGCTGTCCAATTTCCATTTATTCTGATTGAATCTGCATCTATTTGTTCTGGTATTACATTCAATTCGTCAGTTACATTCGGATAAACATGATGAGTTGGATCAATCACTGATATTGATCGCAGCCCGGTCAGAAGTGAGCTACGAATTCGGGCTAGATTTTTACCAGAGGTATCTCCAACTACCACGGTATGGTTATCTTGCAGCCACAAAAGCCGATCGCTAAAATGTGTTAGAGGGCCATTCAAATTTCTCTCTTCTAGTATTGTTTCAACTAGGTCCAGATCCGATGTAAATTCATTTGCCATTGGGGCACTGAAAAGACTAGAACGTTCGTAGCTTCTGACTATCCAGTATATTCTTCTACTGTCTAAGTCCAACGTTAGCCCCATTACTTGCTTCCCTGAAAATGTTTTTACACTGAAATACACACGCTTGCTTTTTCCGTGCAGCTGGCAAACTTCCACAGCATGGCCCGAGGAGTAATAAATGTGGCCATGCAACGAATCTATTTTTAGTTCACGTGCTACTGCAATAGTTGGTAGTGTTTCCTGTTCTTTTCCGTTAAGGGTGGCACGAGCGATCTGGTATTAAGACAAGAAACTGAGATAGTTAAATATTTTTCACTTACTTAAGAACATAGATAAAGCACTGTTAATAAAATCTTACCGATTGCAGAGACGGGTTCGACCAATAGATTCGCTTGCCAATCCAATCGATTCCAATGCTTTCTACCGAATCTAGTTCGAGAAATCGAGCAAGCAGTCCACTAGTTCTGTTGTAATACCGTAGCGTAGAATTGCTTACAAAGTAAAGTACATCATCGTACCAGGCCATATCGGTAATTTCGTGGTCACCAAGTTTTGATCTAGGAATCAATGGATGTATGTGATCACCAAGAACGTCAGTTTGGAGCAACCCGTCTTTCGAAGACCAGATCAAATAGCGATCGTGTGACGATTTCAATGTTTTCGCGTAGAACTCTGTACTCCAGGGACCTCGACCAGCTGACGTGTACGCAGCAGCACGAAATGTATAGTTGGTGTTGGGTTTCAGTTTATCCACAGTGTAATATGTCCCCTTTATGTCAAAGTTTTTGCTAACCAACGCTTTATTATCCTCTAATATTTCTAAAGCATAGTTCCACTCTTGCCAAGCACCCTTTCCTTGATTGCCCAGCAAATGAGGGCTTCTCCAAGAAATTTTCGCCTTATTCGCACTGAGAAGAGCTTGAAGATGTCGTGGTGGGTTTATGGGAATCGGTATAGGCTGCACAGAAGGTAAATTAACATAAACTGCCACCGAAGTTCCATACGATCGAGACGGAAACGCGTTGTGATAGTAATAGTTTTCCTCTGGATGATGGTCTTCCATGAAAATGTCACTTCCGTTAGTCCAGTAAAAAATTCCATTCGCCATTGCTAAAGACTTCACCGTATTCAGTCTTGGGCTTTGAGTGTTATTTCGAATGTCTTCTTCATCCAATCCATCCAAATTCACTGATATAACTGTATTGTTGTCTTGATAAGGAACAAGCACACGAAACCTAGCATAGTCAACCACAAATGCTCCCAAATTGTTGCCGTGAATGAGTTGATATGGTCTGACATTGTGTTTGACTCCATTTGAAATATCTCTTAAGTCGAGACGAAATAGGCCCGTATCCGATGAATAGCCAGTAATGACCCAGAATAAGTATCCGTTATATGGATCTACTTGTATGTGATTCGGTTTCTTCTGTAATCCAGCGATTGCTGTGGTCAATCCTCGTCCTTCCAAATCGCAACGCGATATTTGATAGGAAATATCCTAAAATGCATACATCCGTTCAAATACCATTCTTGTTTTCAAAAGTAAAATTACTTACTCTGTGGTTGACTTCACCCAATATGTAGACGTGGTCGTTTAGCCAATCTACCGACAGTCCCAGTGGATGAAAATTTTGATCTGAATGTGGTGTGAGAATGGGAGTTTTGGTTCCGACTCCGTCAATATTTGCTCTGGAAAATATAGAAATTGTAAAAAATGGGTATGTTTGAATTAAGACAATAAAGCCGTCATTGGACATTTGAAGTCAGATATAAAGGGTAATATTACTAACTTTTTTGAGTCTTAGGTACAAATTTAACACCCCATACATTATGGAGGTTAAAATTCTTTCATGCCCAAGACGGGGAGAGACGACTATTAATATCCAAAGAACTAACACCATTTATGTTGAAATTTTCTTGCTGATCATACTGATACCGTACTTGTTACTGATTTATATATAAAAATTCCAGCGAATAAAAATGAAACAATGAGCAATAAGAAGTTTTGGAAGAAAAAGAAGATGGAATAAAATAATTTCTAAAATTAATGACAAAAATTAAACAAAGGTTAGCTGAAATTCAAGGTAGAATTCCTTAATAAATTCTTGAATCTTTGGAAGATGCAGCAAAGGTAAGTGAAAGGAAACTTCCGTGCCTTTGATGATCTGCCAGGATCACTTGAATCACGAATGGTTATTTGGGAATCAAGATCAGGCTAAGAATTACCTTGCGAAAGTTTGAAAGTTTACGTGCTTCCAAGGAAGAGGTTTGCAGTATGAAAAGATGACAAGAACAGAGGAGTCAACAAATAGTCCTGAATTTAAAACAACAGCGAGCGAAGCCATGTTTATTTGAATTGATTCAATAGCATCAGATAAAGATTGAGGTATTAAGGTAAAAAAAGGTATGCAGGTGATGGTGATTTACCAACATTTATGAAGAACGCGAAACATAGCCAACATAGAGCATTTTTGTATGAAAATGACATTTGCTGACACTTTAAGATGTTTAGAGGTGGAAATTTTTGTGGCAGCAGTGGTTAAAGGCAAGTAAATTAACTTGTAACTGGAATTCAATGAGGGGGACGATGATCTCCAGTTACAAGTTTTAGTTTTTATAGTTATTTTATAACAAAATTACTTTTTTACAGGGTTACCTTTTATAATATTACGACATCCGCAGAAAGAAAAAAGAAAGGGGTTGATAAAAGACGGTAGATTACTGACAAGCAAAATGAATATTAAAGAGCCACGGATAGATCCTAACGGAACGCCGAACTTGCGAAAGAAAAGGGGAGAAGAAGTGGAACGTTTAAGTGGATTTTAAGGGTGACTCTGCAGTGACTCCGCCTTTGGAGATAGAAGAAAAAATTAGAGGAAAGATGGTCAAATAAGCCGAATATTTCAAGCTTATAGAGCAGGAGGTTATGTTTCAAAGAATCAAAAATCTTCGAAAAGTCCCGATAATAAACACCAAAATGACGTTGAGAATCGAGAGTTGAGGCGACGAAATTAGTGCACACGATAAGGCTGGTCGCTGTAGAGTGACCCTTAACGAAACCATGCTGCTCGGGGAAAAAAGGTTGAAGAGAAGAATGATATCACAATGACGACCACTCATACAAAAATGACTAAACGGTTAGGGAACTATCTCATGGAATGTTAGATTCTTCTGCAAAGCTCCAGCTGCTCAGAAGCTGGCGGATATCTTGCCCGAGTATTAGGCAAATATAACAGCAATGCTAGGATCAAATGGGCCAGGAATAGTGTTGTTACATAAGAAAGAATATGATTTTTACTACAAGGATTTTCGAGGGGTAAAAGTAAAGCGCCAGTCCGATATAGCGACCTACTGCCCGCGTGTTTGAATCTTATCGTATGATCATGGTTGTCTTTGTTTGTTTTATGTTGTCCTAAGAGCTGGCACTTGGGTTTAATATCAATGGTCTATTAATTAAGTGTCACAACATATTTTATAACAGCGCTTCAGAAATAAAAAATGTGGCAGCTAATTGGAACGAATGGAATGGCTATTTCGGCTTATTCCACTTGCGTTTCTCTACTGTTGTTTCTGAGCACTTACTTAAAAAATCATAAAAAAAAGTTGTCATCTACAGGACCTTGTGCTTGAAGTAGGCTACCAAGTTAGTCGTGAAATAAAGTCGACCTTAACCAACTTTAACGTTATACACTCTTTGTGTGCGAAGCAAATCCGCGAACGTCTGCCTCATAAACGTTCACGGATCTATGGATGAGTCTGATAACGGAGAAAAAATGCATACTATGAACAAGTGAAACACATCCTCCATACCTACACCAGGTATGATGTAAAAATTATTCTCGGCTCGAAATAGGCCAAAAGCCGGCATTCAGACAACAATCAGGCGCCCATAGTTTGCATAAAAGCTTCGAGCTTCAAGCAAATGCTTGGACGCAATTGGGGACTATCTCCAAGGCAGACCCTATTGACATACAAACAAATGTTGAGACCTATACTCCTGTATGGAGCTGCAATGTGGTGTAAGAAAACCATACAAAACCTGCTATTAATAGGCTCAACAAGCTTCAAATGATGCCCTGCCTGCTGATTACAGAAGCAATGAGCTCCGAGGAATGGAGGCCCTTGTAAACCTTGAATCGCTACACCTCAAAATTCAGGAGGAAGCAGCGAAACAAGCCCTTAGCCTACAACAGGCCTACATGTATAAATCAGGGTACCTTAAAGGCCACCTAAAAATCCTGGAGGACGTCAGGCCCATAATGGAAATGTTAAACTTCAGCGACCAAATAAAAACTGAGGCAGCATTCCATTCTATCAAGAGACAAATGGAAGGATGGACCACCTCCCTCGTACAAAGGAGCGCAAATGTGGTATACGGATGGTTCAAAGATGGATTGTGAAGTAGGAGCAGGGATCGTAGGTCCCAAGTGCGAAATGAATTTCCCTCTCCCAAAGGAGGCCACGATCTATCAAGCAGAAGTATCTGGCATACTAAGAGCCTCACAAAGAATAAAAATAAGGAACACTAAAAGGGTCCGCATTAAGATCCTATCGGCTAGTCAAGCGGCTCTCATGGTTATAAATCGCGATCAAAAAAAATCGTCTATTCTCCTAGAGGTGAGAGAGGCCCTAAATGTTGATATGGATCCCCGGCCGTGAGGGGCACCGAGGAAACGAGGAAGCTGATACCAGAGCCAAAAAAGGAGCAAAAATGCCCTTCATAGGTCCTTCTCCGTACTGGGGTTTTACAAAGGCAATTACGGAAAAGGAAATTAAAACATGGAGCAAGAAAAAGATCGAAGACTACTGGCTTAATATTGAGGGTTTAGAACACTCAAAAAAATACATTGGCTGCGATAAGATAAGAGCTCTCTGCAAAAGTGGCATAAGAGCCCTATGCGGAGCATTGACAGGTCACCTTCCATGCAAAAAGTACCTCCACAGGATAGATGAGGAGCAGGACGACCGCTGCAGATACTGTGGGGAAACGACAAAGTGTGTAGAACATCTGCTTACAGTCTGTCCAGCACTAGCGAGAGGGTTCGAGCTACTTGTCTCTGCTCTTCCTTTTATCAGGGACATCACAAATGTCCCGTCAAGGAACATATCCAGGTTCGATAGAAGCCTGGACATCCTATAGGCCATAACGCAAAGGAGGCACAATAGACCCAGGAGGTCGCAGTGCTAGGGTCCCCCTGGACCCACTCCAGGCTATCATCATCATCATCATCATCTTGTTTGTATGAGTTTCCGAGCGCGAATTGCCTTATTAACACAGTTGGCCTGCATGACAAGAATACCTATAACACCTTTGGCATCGCCTTAGGTCTTGCTCTCGAGAGCTTGATGGAGGAAGACTAAGTTTTGGGGCCAGGATGCCACATGTGGATGGGAAATGGACACACCTTAAAAGCTTTGTCAGTAGTACTGCTCAGGTCATTTCACGCAGTAGTGTCCGTGAACGTAAGGACATTGCATACCGAGCAATGAGGCAATTTCATAGAATGCGAGAGTACAAAGAGAGATATAAGAAGCTCAGAAGAGCAGAGAAGAAACGTCACAGAGGGGGAAACAGCAGCTTAAGAGGAGACCTGATCCGTCAAATAGAAAAAACTAGAGTGCAAGGTCCACACCAGGAACAAAAGTTCCAACAAATTTTCCAAAACATGACGCAGTACATATTACGCAGCATGTACTGTAAAGAGAGGAAAATCTTATCAACGATTCAGAAGGTATTCTGCTCGCCGAAGAATTGGAGGCTTTTCCAATCCAAAAAGGTGCCGCCACCAAGCATAGTAAAGGTGCAAGTTGTATAAGTCAGCTGAAATTTAACAAGGCCCTTAAAGCCGGCAGCACATTAGCTAAGCAAATTCAATATTGAAGGCCCACGTTACACTAAGCAATGAATGAAATTATAGTGCACTTATGGGAGCGTGATGAGATGCCAGTAGATTAGCGAAAAGGCATAATGTGTCCCATACACAAGAAAGGAGATGTCGAGACGTACAGCAATGATAGGGGTATAACATTGTTGAGTACCTCCTATAAGATACTCTAACTTACAAGAACGGTAGCCCCAACACTTAAGCCATCATCGGACAATATTAACGCAGCTTCATTCCAGGTAAATCTACTATTGACCAGATTTTCCACTCAGGCAGATGATAAAAAAATGTATAGAATTTAATATTTCGTTATACCATCCATTTATGGAATCTAAGGCCATCCACGACTTTATAGTGAAGGCAGAACTCTGTGCAACCCTAAAATTCAGCATCCCAAACGAATTAAAACGTTTTTATAGTTTGATAATGACGCACATGACCAGCCAAGTGAAAATAGCCTGATTACTATCTAAATCAATATCTTTAATGGAGTCGAACAAGGAGAATCTCTGGCCTGCCTTCACTTCAACCTGGCGTTAGAGAAAGCAATTTTAGACTCTGGCACGACAACGAGAGGGGCTATCGTCACCAAGTTCAGCCAAATACTAGCTAACGGAGATGACATTGACATTATCGGAAGATTTGTCTTTACGAAAATGCGTCATCCACATTGAGTGAGCGGCACGAAAACTGAGGCTCCTCCTGCGAGAAGAACACTTAGAGTTGGTCAAACAATCAGGGTAGCGGAGCATGAATTTGATGTATTACACTCCCTTAACTACCTTGGGTCGACAGTAAAAGCTGATAAAATTATGAAAGAACATATGGCGGGCGGCTGCTTAAGTCGAACAAACCCTCCTACGGTCTATCAAGGCTTTTTAAATCCCGAAATTTAACCATAGCCTCGAAGCTACTTGTATACTTATGCCTACTACCGAAGTTTTTTAACTCTCCAAATCTCACCACAAGTTCAAAACTACTGCTACATTAATGTATGGACTGCCTAACTGCACAACATCGGTTCACGATCGGGGAAGGTGGAGAAAATTTGTCGTGAAAGGCCAGGACCGGACCCCAATTATAGCGCCAATGATATTGAAAAACTACTATAACAGCTTATCCGCATTACTAGAGATAATTTATAATTGATAAGACATGACTCTATGCATAAAAACAAGTATTTAATAGGCTTGGACTATTTGGATTGTTAGTTTTGAAGTCACTAGATCGTACAATCGTATCGTATCGAGCATTTTAAAATTGATTATTTAGTATTAATTTGAGGATTTTTTTAGGGAGACCTATAACTTTTTTTTTGGCACACTGTATCCAGGCTAGAAGGTTCATAGAATATAGTTGGCTGTAGAGAGCTATTTTGTATATTATCGATTTTTTTACTGGCATGCCCACCTCATCTCTAAAAGTGAGCTGTTTTTGGAACGGTATCCCTCATCTCTAAAAGTGAGCTGTTTTTGGGACGGTATCCACTCAAGCTATTTCTTTGCTAAGAAAATCTAAATCTCGGTTTGGTAAGTGATGTAGATTTCCTTTCCGAGAAAATAATATAGCTGTTGTCTTTGATAAGTTCATTTTATTTTCAAGTTTAAGTTCATAAGCTCATTGTTATTAAGTCATTCACTTCGACATAAAATTATTCAAATTGTGACATCATTCATAAGAAAACAGTGTACGTGAAGACAACTTAAAAAAAATTATCCGAAATTTTTGGATCCATTATATTCAAATGAAGATAACTGTAACTAAGTTAAGTCGCATGTTGCTCAAACAATAAACTTTTACTATCAACTTTCAATTGAAATGTTTTCATGTAAAATGCTATCAGTTTTCAGCGGAAATGAAATCATTTTCTCTTCCGTATTATGTTGAAACCCTTCGGTAACTAAGCAATGTTCTTCAAATACAAAAGGAATTCTTTACTATCAATTTGCCAATCACTTGGCATTCCATCTTTCTACAAAATACCTTCAATTTAAAATCTACTTACTTGTGTACGTAGCCATTTTCCTCCGAGACAAAAACTAATTGCTTCGCTACGTGAATCCCAACTCCCATGATCCTATGTTCGCTCTGATAAAATATATTTTGTGGTTCCGATAAAATATTCGCTCCTTGCGATAAAATCGAATATTCAAATCCAAGAATTAGTGTCGGTTCCGGTTCGTTATCTTTAGCCGGTGGCTCCGGAGGTGTACTCAAAGTCGTTTCAGCAGCCGGACCTTCACCTTCCGCATTCCGCATCGATACGTAAATGGAATAGTTTCGGGACGGCGCCAATTTCGACCACATATATGAATTCACAATGTTCTCGGTGACTGGTATATCCTGTTTCGGTAACATTTTCGATAGGAAACAAAAAAGAGATGATGAATCTTATTTCTTTGTACGCTAATTAACTTGGATTTATGATAGGAAGAAAGTCAAGTCGTAAATAATTAAAGACAATTGACTGAAGCAAGCGGACAGCACAGTATGAAAGATGGGAGCAATTAATACGGCATGCTTCTAAATTTTTCAATGGATCTGTGACGGATGTTAGATTGTGCTCATTTGCCATTTTATGCCACTGCGGAAATGACATCAATATGCACAATTTGAACTCAATTGAAACTCATTTTAAATTGATGGTTATTAGGGTTTTCACTTTTTGTGGAAATATAGCATTGTTAGTTTTAGTAAAAATTAATACACACATTTTTGACTTCATGTAAAATGTAGTCAATAGGCATGCACAATAAATGATATTAATTGAATTGAAGGAAATGTTGTGGCATACGTTATACATATACTACAAGCTTACCTATAAAATAATTATATATTTACTAAGAAAACGGTTAGTATCTAGTAAAATGCATAATACATCGGAAGGCATTTTGGCACTGACAAAACTCTATTTTATCGTTTATAATAAAGCAAATGTATCTACTACTGCATCAATGTTTTTGAGAAAATATTAAGTTTCTCAATGAAAAGAACAAAAAACCATAACGCACCCAAATTAAACATAAACTGTTTTTCTTAAACGCAGATAAAAAGTTTAAATACGAACGTGCATAATTTAGAAAAAGTCTCATTTATTCTGATATTTTCGAACATAACACAAAATCGTTCTCACTTCGGTTCCTCCAAAACTGAATGTGTGGTTAGTGCAACAGGAAATTAAATGAAACAATCATCTGGACGATTTAAAGTAATTTATTGAAGATAACCTTGCCACAAAGCACAAAACACCTCATTTCGGAGCTCTTTACGATGTGCGACAATTTTACTGTGGGCAATTAAAACATCTCTACATTTACAGACCGTTCACTATTGAAGTGAACGATCAGAAGTTTACATACGATACACTGTTGGTACAGTTTGTGCAGCAAGAGATACAATTTCAATAATGTTTAAAGAAAAAAAATCATTGCGCTGCTAAAATATCTTCACAATTAAGAATATGCTGCTGTTTTTTTTAGAAAAAGAGATAGGTTTGATAATCTATTGAGCACTGCAAAGTTTGTCAATGCTACTAAAATATTTGGTTCAGCTAATGTATTAGGATATTAACTGACAGAATATCACACTCCAACAATGAAAATAACCTTGATTTTAAAAATCCAGACCCGATTGCGCCAATAGGGCAATTGTGAATGATTCTATGATCGGATAGGATCAAATCAAAATATCAGCGAGTTTTTGAATTTACGTCGCGTTTGGCAAATGTCAAAGGGAAGATGTTGTGAACTAAAATAACTCTTTATGGTTTACTAGAAAATACAAAATAAACTTCTGTTACTTTATTTATGACACATTCTTTGTGATGATGTCAAGAAATTGAAATATATTTAATTATATTTGTTTTAATTGGCCCTTTAATTGAAAGAGGCAATGCAAGAGAAATGGGTGTTTCAATTAAAAGAAATTAATTTACCTATAACATTGCTTCTGAAGCTTGATCTAGCCCTGAGTTAGTGCGTAAGTCAAATCAAGCGTCAACTGACATATTCGTTAATCTTGGCTTTAAATTCAATTTCTGCTAATTCATACCTCCAGATCCGCAGTTGGCAGTAGATATGCCATTTTGCTTAGATTACACTTTTATCTAACCTTTCTCTTTGCATATTGTTGTAGAACTATCACACAGAGGAATCATTGGTCCATACACACTGAGAAAAAGCATATTGCGATGAATTATAGCGCCTGTCACCATAGTGCTCCGCAAAAAAATGCATAGGATTGAGCGTATCTATTACTATAATTACTATAAACTCCATTGATTAAAGCTCTGATAAAAAGCAAAGGGAAGGTGAAATTGCCCATGGTTTTGACTATTTCGATGTTTAATGTAATGGAAATTTCTACTCACTTCACTAATTTTTTTTTTAGCTTTTAAGTTATGACCCAATTCTTCCGACCTTCTAACCATTAAGCTACACGAGCTTATTGAAAAGCTAATGTTATTCAGTGTACTGAGATTAGGTTCATAGTTGTTGTGGCTATGTTACATAGCAGTTGAGACTATGTACATAGCAGTAACATAGCAGTTGAGACTATGAAATTTGGCTTTTAAGCTATATTTTATAGCTCAGGATACTCAGGATCCATAGGACTACGCACTATAAAGATTTATTTCACTGTATCTATGAAGATCAAAAGGGCCGCCGTTATAGTGAACGCAGAACGATCGATTACTATGCTACATATTTTTCGTTTTAGGAAAGTAGCTGCGACTAATTTCGTTATTCTGTGGATACAAATTTGCTTGGAATAGGTAAAAACAAACAAAAAAAGTGTTTTATTGTTTGGCATACCAAGAGCACAGAAGAGAAAGTATTTGTCCGCCATGTATAACATTTACGATCCACTGACGATTTTGGCTGAATAATAAATGACTTCGAAACTACTCATCCAAAATGCTTGTAATACAAGTGAGGAATGCGGACGGAGTGACAGTAACCTTACTCCGAACAAAAACACGAATAGTTCGCACAAGTAAGATTATTAGCATTCCAAGAATGGAGTTACTTGTCAGTTTCAACCGAGTTAAGGAAATTTGTCAGACGTCGGATATGAGTTCGCGGCATGTGCCGAGCACCCATAGCCCAGCCAATCTTTCTTCAAAAGGCAGTTTCCCTTATAATAGTGTAGACTCGCCTGATTGAGTGAAATTCGTGAATTTTACAAAGATGCAGTGTTCTGCGAATAACAAAAAAAATATGTTATCATTCTAACGACGTATACAGAATACAATCTACGGTTTATGCTTACGAGTATACTGCTACGTTTTACGCTTTATTAACAAGTACCAGAAAAAAAGTTTAAAACATGGTGGACTTGACGGAGATGAAATTAAGAATACGCAGACCACGATCTGGAAAGATGTGCAACGAGAAGCAAATTTAAATCATTTAGAGAATACGAATAGTATTCGTTTGGTGAAAAACGAAAATGATCGGAATCGAGTGAAAACGCCAAAAGCAAAAGTTACGGCCTTTACGGTATTTCGAACAACGCAGATCGATTTGCCAAGATGGGTCATTACGTTCGTGGATAAGCCGGTGGGTCATTAATGA
This sequence comes from Nemotelus pantherinus, assembly GCA_963978885.1. Classification (NCBI taxonomy): domain Eukaryota; kingdom Metazoa; phylum Arthropoda; class Insecta; order Diptera; family Stratiomyidae; genus Nemotelus; species Nemotelus pantherinus. The sequence continues at coordinate 77,986,961 of OZ022265.1, read as the reverse complement.
GGGCAGTTTAATGAAACGTAATGAGTTTAAAGATTCATTATTAGTATAAACAGCAAACTTTATTGGAATCGAGCCATTAGCTTTTGAACCAAGCAAGTCAATTTAGAAGAATGTAAAATAAATAAAATATGGAGAAAACTGATCACCTGATCACATCAAAACTGATCACATCATCATATAAGTTCGTCACCAAACAAGGAAAGTCGGCTAAAACCACATTTTTGGAAGAAATGTCATCCGTTTACGGAGACTCTTGTCCAGGAAAACCCATTATTTAAAAGTGACACAATCTTTTTTAAACAAGGAATAGGCTCATGTGAAGACGATCAACCTAAAATTGTTCAAAAACTCGAAAAAGGTATACTAGAAGATGCTAGACTAAAGGAGAAACAGCTCGCAGAAATGATTTGAGTGTCAGATACCACGATTTTAAATAATGGAGTTCTGTCGCACATATATACGTTTACATAACGAGCGTTTTTAGACCTCTGTAGTGAAGACGAGGATGAGGTGAAGAAGTCAAGGATACTGAAGACGAGACATTGGTTGATCATTATGAGCCTGAGTTCAAACAAAGCTCTATGGAGTGGCACAAAAAGACACCACCAACAAAGAAGATTAAGGTGTTACAGTCTGCTTGGAAAAGTGATGGCGGCCATTTTTTTGGAACTCAGAAGGGATCCTGTTGATCGATTTTAAAATCAAAGCCGTCTTCATAGCCGGAGAGTACTAAAAGACAACATCGAAAAAAAACGGTAAATTAACCAAAGATGCCCTCTTTCTGCACGACAACGCGCCTGTTTACAACAGTCGTTTTGCATTGGCTGCCCTCCATAAGGTGTGCTTCGATCTTTTAGATCATCCAGAAGTGGTTCCAGCGATTGTTATCTTTTCCCAGAATTGAAGAACTTTCTTCGTAGGAAGAAGTTTTCAAACAATGAAGAAGTAAAGATCGCAGCTTCGGCTTACTTTGCCGAAAAACACAAAACATTTTTTTAGAAGGTATACATAAACTAATTGGAAGATCCGAAAAATGTTTTAGAGTAGCAGGCGAATATATTGAAAAAGAAAAACAAACTTGCATTTTTAATTGCACTTCTTACCCCCCATTACGCGGAACTAATGAGCCACCCTCGTATCGGGACATCTTTTTTTGAAGGGAGGAAAGGAGGCATTGTTCGTGTTATTTACTTGTGCGGTATACCGCTGAATACATTTGAAGCTAGTAGATTCACTGTCAACTGGAGCGATTTCACTTGGGCTTCAACGCTGAATTGCATAAGCATCAACGATTTGTAGTGATAGCTGGCGGAATTTCAGCGGAGCAGTTAAAAAGTTAAATCTCAAAGATTGGAAGAAGGTCTACGAGGAAAGGTAATTCAATAGCAGTTTAATTCACCTTCTGCAGCATGGTGGAGCGGGTTGTACGATCATCTTATAAAGTATATGAAAGTTCTTCAAAGAAGAATGATAAGAAACTCCATTTCGTAAATGAGCGCCTGCTTAGAAATATCACTGAAGTCTCCAAGGACCTGGTCGGACTTACTCTTGCTATGTTCATACACGAGGCACAAAATAGTCAAATGCCGAAGATTAAGCATGTCGAAGTGCCCACTGACGATCTCCACAACAAGTTAAAAAATGAGGACGCATTGAAGGAATAGCTAAGAAGTCAATTCCGTAAATAATATCTTTCCCAATTTATTTAGCGAGGTTGTACGGCCTCGAGAGAGATAGGCAACGCTAATAGGTGACCCTAATAGGCGACGATGATAAAAAAACAAATCGAATAGTCGCTCGGTGGAATCGTTGAGCTCTTTCCTGGGAAAGACGAGCAAGTTTGTTGAAAGTAATGCGGGAGAAGTCGTTTGGCCGTCGATGAATAAAACGTTCAGCAATACTGCTGAGATTTTTTTTTAATCGCATAAAGGGCTATAGGTTAAACTGCGCCTGCAGAAAAGTTGACTTATATTGTTCACTAGTTTGTGGCATTGCATACCAAAATAGAGTCTAAGGTATAGTAGTTATCGAAATAGATAGCTCCTGTTTTAAACACAAAAATAATCAATGAACAAATTCATGATAATTTTCTTAAAGTAAACATTTTCCAAACAAAAATTAGGTCAAAATTAGGTCTACTGGAGACATTGCGTGGAAAAATGCACCTTCTACTCTACTCCGAAGGCGACGGGGAAAGAGAAACATAAAGGTCACAGCTCTGTGAATTAAAAATAGTCAATGACAAAAATATAGACCCAGTTGGTACATGTTATTTATCTAAATTTATCGCTAAGTCTAAACAATTGTTACAAATATGATCTACGTAACATTAATGTTATTTTGAAGAAAATTTCATGGATCTAAACATGTTGGTCATAAAAAGGATAAACGAGGCAAGTTACATAAACGATGTGAAATGGGCTTCACAAAAGTTTTGATTAGCATATGTTTTCTGTAGAAAAATATAAATTTTGGAAATATGAAAGTGAATTCTTTTTTATGAAAGAGAAATGCTGAAGAATTTAGTATTTTTCAGATGCCTGCATCAGCGTCCAGGTTTCGCTTCCGTAGCATAGCACAGGTCTAATAATTGTTTTATAGATGCGAAGCTTCGTATTCCTGTGTATGCATCGAGATTTCAAAGTGGGAAGCACAGAAAAGAATGTCTTATTGGCTAATTGAATCCGTCGTTTGATTTCGTCAAGCTCATTCCCATCCTTCGAGAGGTCCGTCCCTAGGTACACGAAGTTGTCTACGTTTTCAAGGTTATAGTCCCCTATCGTTATGTTTTGTCTTATTGGCGTCCTTTCCCTTGATTGAGTCATAACTTTTGTTTTTTGTTCGTTAATTTGAAGACCAACTTCCTTGGCGGTTTCGTCTAGAGCTACAAATACTTCCTTGGCGTCGTTGAACAAACGTGACATAATGTTGATGTCATCAGCGTAAGCTACTAGCTGTGTCGACTTAAATAATAGAGTTTTGCTGATCACATATTCAAGCGCTAAGTTAAAGAGTACCGGAGCTAATCCATTCCCTTGTTTTAGCCCTGTATTTGTCGGAAACGAGTCGGTCATATTATTCTGAATCAGCACTTGTGACGTGGAGTCGGTCATGGTCATTTTCACTAGGCGTACCAACTTTGCTGGGATTCCGAACTGCAGCATGATGTTATATAATGCAGTTTGGTTGATGCTATCGTACGCTTGTTTGAAGTCGACGAATATTTGATGGACATCAATGTTGAATTCCCAGCATTTTTCCAAAATTTGTTTGACCGTAAATATTTGGTCAGTTGTCGATCTTCCACGTCTGAAACCACCTTGATATTCACCAACAATTTTCTCAGCGTGATGGGAAATTCTTAACTCTAAAATTTTTGTCAAGAGCTTGTACGACGTACAAAGTAGTGATATACCCCTGTAGGTTTCGCATCGCAGTTTATCTCCTTTCTTGTGAATGGGACATATAACGCTTTTTCGCCACTCATCCGGCATCGTTTCTTGTTGCCAGATGCCTGTCACCAATCCATGGATTGCCCTTAAAACGCAAATCCCGCCTGTCTTCAGGAGCTCCGCGGGGATACCATCGATGCCTTGTGCTTTGTTGGGTTTTAAGCGGTCCATGGCCTGTCAGACTTCATCTAATGTAGGAGGGTGAGATGAGGCACTGTCAAGGCACTGCCAATTAATGATGGCGATTCGTCGGGTGCGGGGACAATTCCGTTCAGTAGTTGCTGAAAATATAATAGGACGCCCATCTTTCCTTCACCTGTTCTGAGCCACTTATGATGCTTCCATTGGCAGCCCTGCATAGGCTAGTTCGTGGTTTAAAGCCTTGTTTTAAGTGCCTCACTACTTTGCACGCTTGTCGAGTGTTGTTAGCCATAAAGTTGTCATTCATGTTATTCAGCATGGTGTCAAAAAAAAAGGGAATTACGCAATGCAAATTTGATAATGAGCTCAAGATACCACAAAACATTGTGAAAATTATAATAAAAAAATACGAGGAAACAAATAGTGTAGTAAATAAACCCAGAAAAGGCCAGCCGAAAATTTTGGATAATACAGCAATTTCAGCGGTACAAGTTCGTGATGAAGGGCGTGTCATCGATTGTTATCGGATGCATTCAAAACAGCCCCCTGATGCTGGTTCGTAGATGGCACTTACCTTGGAAGTCAACTTTGAACGCGCTCGACGTTTCAAGAACGATGTTCCGTTCATGGGAAGGCAAAATCGAAAAAACAGGTGGAATACGGTTTCTGCGGTGCTGGCGAGTGGAGTAGCTGGAGACTTTGGAGCGAAAATAGCGGCAACGTGGTTTTCGTTTTATTCAAACAATTGTACTATTTTGGTTTTTTCTCAAAGAAGCAATAATCACGATTCGTGATGTTTGGATAAAAACAGGTAGTACGAATGAAATAAAAGAAATGATTTTTTTCTAAATTGATCTTTTTTCTAAATTGAATGAATTTCTTCTAAATTGAGTTTTTCTATATTAAATTAATTCGAAACAGGGCGTAGTGTAATAAATAAAGACTTATGTGAGAAACAGCTCGGCTTGTCATAAGAAGGTTCGGGGTCAGGGGTGGATTTGCCACTAGGCCCGGGCCTAGGGCGGCAAATTTCGGGGGCGGCAAATTTTCAATTTTTTTTCGATTTTTTTGGGGTAGCAGTTTTTTTCCTGTCGTATATCTACATATATCTGAGTTGAATGAGCCTAACACCTCAAGCCAACCGAATTCTCTAAAAAAAATCAATGAACGCAAAAATTCACCTCTGATTTTTTTTCGGACATTAAAAAGTTTGACTTATATTAAATATCGAAATGCGATCACGGTAAATGACCAAAGAAACTCAAAAATACCTAAAAAGTTCCTAGAAAGTATCTGAAAATACCTAAAAAGAGCCTAAAAAGACCTAAAAAGATCCTTAAAAGAACCGAAATAATACCTCTTCAATTCAGGAAAAGCTTATCATAGGTAAATATTTTCGTGCATTGAGTTTTCAGAGAATTTTTCCTTATTATTATGATACAGGATATATCAACTACATGCAAATCTCTTTATTTTTGACGTGTTTTTCAAATTGTACTTCATTACTGAAATTAATTTCTATAAAAAATTTCTATAAAATGAAATATAGAATATCATAGGTCAAAATACTTCGGGTTCATCCTTAACTAATAACATATCGAACATTAATTTACAGTATTCGAGTTCATAGCTGATCTCGAGTCAAGTGCGGAAGCAAACTTTGAATGGAACAGTAAACTTACTTGTAAAAATATGAGCGAAGACGTTGGAATTATATGCAATGTAAAGACTGTGAAAAATTGGTATTTTAGGATTCTTTTTTTTTAGGTAGTTATAGGTTTTTTACCGTGTGTATTTTAATAATTATTTGTGTGGCAAGGACGCAATAAAAAGGAATTTTTACGAACGAACCGGTGTCGTTTTTGTTCTGATATTCCTTTTTACTGAGCTCGGGCGCAACGAAAAACAGCGAAGTATTCTAGAGAATTAAAAAAAAATCGCGCATTGTTACACATAATATACTTCACGAAAACGGCAGCAAATATTTCTGGAGCCTAGGGCTGCGAAATGGTCAAATCCGCCCCTGTTCGGGGTACATGGTCGAATTATCAAGAGGAAATCATGGGTGAACAAAGTGAATAGTGCAAAAAGATTCACATTTGCAAAGGAGCATGCAAATAAATTCAATAAGTTTGTCGAAAATGTTGTGTTCAGTGGTGAGAACAAAATAGAGTTATTCGGGTCTCCTCGAAGGAAGCGCGTGCCGAGAAAGCCGGGTGAACAATATCAAAGAAGAAACTTACAATCAACCGTAAAACATGGTGGTAGGTCCATGATCGCCTGCGGCTGCATGTTGGCAGCAGGGATAGGGAAACTGCATTTTATTGAAGATATTATAGTTAACACAGTTTATTTAAACATACTAACAGAAAACTTAAAGACCAGTGCCACGAAACTGGGTTTGAGTGACAGTTTTATATTTCATCAAGACAATGATCCCAAACATGGTGCGCGTATTGTGCGGGAATGGATACTTTAAAATGTACCAGGACAACTTAAAATGCCACCATAGTCACCGAATATGACATCAATCGAGAATTTGTGGATGCACCTCAAAGATTCAGGGAGCAAACACAAAATGCTAGGCAAAAATCAGCTATAAGCCCGCAGAAGAATGGTATAAAATAAGTCCAAAATTAAAAGGGCAACTGCATTCGATGCCTAATATTTTTTCATTAAGGCGAAAAATATTGATTAAAATATAAATAGCGGCAATCGGATCAATCGGGACATTTGACATTGTTATTTAGAACAACAGTATCGAGATTCATACTAAAATCCAGCTTTCCGGGTATTTTCCGAAGAACAATGTCTAATTCCTCTGCACCTATATTCACATGGAAGCGTGTCTTCTATCAAAACAGACATTGTGTGAACTTGTTCGTTAATTGGATTCGCAACTGGTTTACTGTTAGGCGATTATGATTGAATATTTTTAGATTTTAGTTGATGGCGTTAAAAGTATATCATCTATAGGAAGAATAATAACGAGCTAGGATTCGTTAATTATTGAATATTAGAAATATTTAAATTTTATTTAAGTTTTATTTCATACAGTTTTTAGCATGTATAGGTTTTAGATTTTATTTTATCATATTTTCCTTAGTGCCATTCGAAGTCAAAGTATAACCAAGGTATTATAAAACATTGACAATACAACCACGATTGTTAATAATATAAACGTAAGACTCACAAAATTATTATTGTCTATTAAATCAATATTATAACGCAGACTGTAAACCATTCTAGCTTCACACATTCAATCTATAAAACTACATGGGATGCTCTCTCTGAACTCTTCTGATGATGATGATTACAAATTACGAGGGTAATCATCGCGTGCCTAAAGTCCAATTAAAAATATGTATTCATACACACATGCATACGTTTACGTAACGGTCAGAGAAGCATCGCGACAATTAAAAACGAAACCACAACGAATAGTACCTCCAGCCATAAAATATGATTTAATCATTTGTCTTCCATATGACATACTAATTCCGGAATTAATCTCCGAACACGACCGCATGCAATCAGGTCGTTCCATGCATTTCTGTTCGACATACTCAATAGCCGCGCTACTTTATGGAAACTGTGATTTTTCCAATCAACGCTAGAACAGAATTGTTATTTATTGCAATTGGTCTACAGTATCAAAACGAATAGTGTGTGCTTAGTGCTCCCATGCGCTTTTGAACTCTTGATGAAATATGGCATTCTAGATGCAGTTCCATTGTCGCAGTTCCGTTGTTAGAGTGCAATAATTGGTATTTGAGTCAAGGTGAATGCTGAGGTGGCATGCAATTAAATATCGATTCCCGTATTGTCGCGCTACGTTTGAGTTGAGTAGGTGGCGAATCAGGCCGTGGGAAAGACTCGGACTCAAGTATTCAATTATGGAGGATGCTGTAAAATTTTCGACATAGAAGTCAATTGATTCTGTTCTCTCTGTATTGAAAATGAAAACCTATTTTCATTAAATAAAAAATATCCGAAAGAAATTGTTGAAGACTGATCGTAAGACTCCAAGTCCAATAAAATATATAGAAGAAATTTCTTTCTTCGAAGGTCATTGAATTTACTATTTGAAGAAGGTTTAAATACCATATATATTGCAATGATTATTTACAAAAGCTTTGAAGTAAGCAGAAATATTGCTATAAAACTTGCTAAGTAAGCCTGAGAGAAATTTACAGTTAAATTTAAATATTAGCAAAGCTTGCTAGATTGTATGACGTGGTGACAAACTAGATAGTGTGAAAACATACATACCTAACTTTTAAATCGCAAACAAATCACGACATATCATCTTAAAGTCGCTAACGTGGTAGAATAATACATTCTATCGTGGAAGTACAAGGACTATTAAGTGCAAGAGGATAGAAAAGAAAGAAGCAGTAGAAAACGATAGCGGGAAAGACAAAACGGTAAATCATTGTTAATAAACACCTTGAATACAAAATCTCTCCCGTTATGTGATAAGTCTTTGATCCGCAGCAAATATGATAAAATTGGACCATTCGGAAATGGCCCCGGTTCCCACGAAACAGATATCGTTGTATGATCAACAGCAACAGCTCTTACAATTGACGGTTTTGATTTCGGCGCACCCTGGGGCAATGTCGTGATGATAACGCTCTGTTCCGAAACTAGTACCTCGTCCTCCTTGCGTGTGAGCGGCAATGCGACTCGAAACTGTCGGAAAATAAAATTTTGTTAAATTTAACCAATTTCAAACAATTTAAACTGGAATTTCGAACTTGAAACCAAACGAGAAATGAACTGTTAAATTCGATTCCTTTTTTTACACTTACCCGGTATTTCGTGTACGGTTGCAAATTATCTACTCGAACTGTTGAATTTAATCCCATGCTTTGGTTTCGACAAAATTTCCAGTCACCATCAACTTCCTCATAGCGCCATTGAACCAGATAGCTCTTCGGTACGAACGGTTTACCTCGTGTTAACTCGATAAGTTTTAGTGGTATCTCCCATTCCAATGTTAACGATGTGGCATTCAGAGTGTCCGGAACTAGAGCGGGGGCAGCAGGCGTTCCAACCTCAGCTCGAAGCCACTTGAAGTATCGGCTCTGAGCATCGTTGCATCCCATGACGCAATACATTTCCTTCGGTTCCATATTCTCATCGCTGCTTCGATTCTATTGTTTATGAAAATAGATTAGAGTATTAGTTTCTATGACAAAGATAAATGAGATATTTTGAATGTGAACAGAAATCCATCTGAAATGGATATGCATGCCTGTGGCTATGAAATCGAAATGCAAATACGACGATGCAACTTAATAACCCAAATAATACTCTAATGCAAATATAAATTGGTTTCTGTGGTCACTCCATTGATTGAAAGGACAGTTAAAAAAGCTTGCAACACTTTCGACGCCGCGTCACCCGTACTTGGGTGACGGTATGCTTCCGTAGGGCCCCGTCACCCATGTATGGGTGACGCTCTTGTTCAAGCTAAATAAGATTTTCAGTTGCATTTTGAAAACAAATTTAATGGAACAAGCACTGCAATATAAATATAGAATATACAGCATAAAAATATTAAAAATATTCAAATTATACTCTACTTTTGATTAATTGATATTAAGGATATTATAAATATTATTACATTATCTACTTCGCATGATATTCGTTGAAACAGTCCAAGCACATCTGTGGTGAATTTGAGCAATTCAAACTAAACGTTGCCGTTTCTTAACGTTTTTCCTCGCTTGTTGGCGTTCGAATTTCCCTCGTCTTATGGCACATCCTTCTTACAGGCTTGTCCTGCTGATTCTAGCGAGTCTCCAAGTGATGGGACAGTTTCCTCCTTTTTCATCTATTGGTGTCGGACACAGTATTTTTCGAGGACAACCATTCTGTGACTAAAAGTTCCCGCAATTTTCTAACCTCTATTTTTTGTGAAGCTCTCTGATACACTATATGTGCATTTACTATCGCTGTTCCCAAAAGTAAATGTAATGCTAATTTGCGATACTATTTGATGGTTTTTCGTATGTTTGTTGCATATGACACCATTAAGACGCTCCTGTCGATGCGTTTTTCCAATATTGTACGCCATTATCGCCAAAGGTCTCATTTTCGGAGGACGACTTCGGAACTAAACAATGTATCATTTATAATGGGTCGAAGGCTCTGCAAACGTAGATAATTGACAACGCATGGACCTAGTCGAGTTGCATTGTTGGTATCCCCGCTTACCTCTGCGTTTCCGTTCTGGTGCGCGAATAGTAAAATTTGGGCCCGCGAAAAACCCAACCGATTCACGATTGGCGCCGAACGTGTTAATGAAATGTGTTCACTCACTTCAGTCGACTGGCATGAATCTCGTCTATGATTCATAGACGCGTCTTTGGCTCTCCTATTAAGTTCTGGTTAAGATAGTAGCATTAAAAACGACAACAACATCCTGACTCAGTAATCTCACTGGGCGGCAAAACCGTAACCATATAGTTCTCTCAACAAATATGTTTTCAAAAAACCAATATGCAAAATGAATTTTAAAAGAGTTTCAAACATACATATGATAATGTTTTGGAAATGTTTAATCTTAGGTGTGTGCTAGGTGCCTACTAGGTGTTGTGGAAAATTGAATTCAAAGAATCTGTCGCTGCAAACTTGTGCGGCATTTGCAATAAATTTTAGTCCGATATCTCATATATTTTGTGTTTAATTTAAACTCAAAATTGCTATACCCTTATTTAAAACCCCTGTGTTCGTCGTCAAATCTCTGAAGCTGATTTTTTTTCAACCATTTCATCGCTTTTCATAATGACTTGAGATGGCCGAATAAGTTGGCTCATAAGCAGGTTCTCTTATGTCCCATCACATTCTTCACCTGCAGAATCTTATTCGCGATTCAAGTTTTCATCGTTAGTCAGTAGCATATTTGCAACTGATTCACGATCTTGATCTGTTGCATTTGTGCTGGTGGCGCGGTACCGACGGAGTGAAACTTGCTTTGTAACCAGCTTCCAGCTTCATACGACAATTTCTGTCCCGTTTAAACTCTCGCAGGACTCAGAGTACGTTCTTAGTATCGTCGCCATTAAGTTGATGGAGTAGGCTCGAACTTCTGATTAGATACGATCTGGCTCTGAGTATTTGTCTCCATCCATTAACCCTCACGTAGCCCGCCCTGTTTGCATAGAAACTCATGGAGTCATTAATGTGACCACACATTCAGTTTGAGATAATGGCTTTTAATACGAAAAATAACAACATCAAACCCAAACCCAAACTAAAATTCAATATACCCACTAATGTCGAGGAGGAGACCATGAAAGCTTTGCCTTCGGCCGCAGGTTAAGCGCTGGGAAGTAGAACTATGGGAATATGACGAATGAGCCGGCTTTAATGGGCTGTCAGCATGGTCTCGGGGCTTTGGCTACCAAACCTGGCTCGAGAAAAGCCCAGAAGCTCGTTTGAGGCCAGAGTGGCGACCAGGTTACGGAAAACGAACCGAGCTGAACATCAACTAGTTCCACTCTCAGTGATACTCTCTCTTCCGTCAATCAACCTTCATCTGCCAACTTGTCGCAGGCTTTCAGAACTAGAAGGTCAGCATTCGAAGTTTTGTGGAAGCTAAAAAATTTCCCCTTAACACGTTGCCCGACAAAGATTAAAAGTTCCTTCAATAGGCAACAACATTTATCGGAGAGATCTCTTTCGTAATCCTGCCGATCCTACACAAAAACAACAGAGTTGAGTAGAAGAGCCAAAGCAGATAAGCATCGAAAAAGCCCAAACTAATGGCAAATGCAACAGGACTAACTCGACCTTTCAGTGAAATGGCCCAAACTTCAACTGGGCTGTGATTGATGCAATGAACGAGATGTAATCTTCCAGAATCGTTAGCTCGTGTTTTCTGCCCATGTTGAACGATGCGGTTTAGCTCAGGCTAGTAGCAAGTGAAGATCAGCGCTCGACCGATTTATATAAGCAGGCAACCTCCGAACTGGAGGAAATTTTTCTCAGATTCCGAACTAAAGGTGGTGCCGAAGGATAAAATCTCCAGCCGGCCTAGATGCAAAATATGAATTTCCTACTTCCATCCTGATCCAAAGAACATTATAAAGGTAATCAGGCTATTTAACTCTAATCTCCCGACGGACGATTGAGGGTTTGTCAAATTTAGTCAGCCTGTTTGAAATCGACGAGAGTCTCTCCTAATTCTAAATGAGATGAGGCATTGCTTTTAGGAAGGGCATCATTAAGTACGGAGTCGAAAAATTGCCCCCGAGTGTTTATAAGACTGATAAGGCTGAAAGCTCTGGACCAAAGATTACTGAGCCCGTCAGTTACAAGCCGAAGCTGAAGGAATATATCTTTGCGAGAATCAAATGTGGCATTTCTCTCGGCTGAGGGAGACAATGTCAGGGCGACCTGTGATTTGGGTGGCTGTTGAGACCTGTGATTTGGGTGGCAGGGCCAGTGCTCTGGAAATGGAGGAGGGAAGTGAGACAGCCTTAGCAGGGGAAAGAGAACCTTGACATTATCCTGATTGATAAAGGTGAGGGTAGTTCAAGTTCACCTCTACCATTCCATAGGAGAAATAGCTACCTTACTTCTCCCTCTGCCTAAGACAGGACTGGGGTTAATATTAATCCATGAACCACGAGTTGTAAACATGTGACTTTTATAGCTATACACCAATGGATATAGAGTGATTACATGCGATAATTTGTAGAAACCACGAGTCTTGTAGTTCAGAATTTTGGTGACAAGGATAACTTGGCTGCTGCAGTGAAAATTTGAACGAAATCTGAAGCTGAAATCTGAAACTGAACAAAATTTCCGCTCTTAATTTCACTCTCAACTCTGAAGCTAGTGCAGCGTACAACCCACCCAAAGCCAGGGGGAATCTTAGTTTTTGTGGTGGAATATCGAAAAGAACATTTTACGGCAAGAATGCAGGAACAAGTTTAATAATGCCAAAAGATCTACTGACTGACTGATTGATGCATGAAACGAAACTGAAAGTTAAGGCAAAGAGAATCTCGTGAAGAGCTTTCTGTGGCAACATAGAGGATATCAACTCGTCATCAGAAGTCCTTAAGCACAACATCGAAGGCTGTAGGCCGCATTCAGAGCCCTGATGGCTGCTGGACTAATTCAGGCATTTATGCACTGACAGTTCTCAAGGATTCACATTTCGCGGGGAATCACAGCACTGCAGCCTACCGCACATCATATGAGGCAGGCCCTCCAGCTTTTCAAAGCCTTTAAATATCTTAAACTGTCTATTAAGGTGGCCGTAAAATCCTTCAAGCCGTTAAAATGTCCGGGCCTTGATGACGTTCGTCCGTCTGATATCCAGCAATTTATAGCGAAGCATGGAACCGTTGGATGAACAAGATATATAATGCGTGCTTGTGCTTCTTGCAAGTCCCTGTCAGCTATCGGGAAGCGTAAGTTGTGTTTATTTCTGAAGCACAGAAAATTTCGCACGTCAAGCGTTTAATATATCTTAGCTCTGTTTTGTTGAGATTCTCGAAAAAATAATTGGTTACCATATCAAAAAGTAAATTGGTGTTTTATTGATCTCACAGACTACACTAAAGGTAAGTCTGTTGACACTTCTTTTCATTCCTTCACTGAGTAATTTAAAAAATCTCTCGGTCTTGAGGAGCATTCGCTCCTTAAAGAAATTGAAGGGACTTTTAACTACATCAGGTCTGAAGCGATTGTGAAGGATAGATGGATGTTAGTATTCAGCTTCGTATCGTTGAATGGCTTTAGACCACTGTGGTTGAGCCAACACTACTGCATGGGGTGGTATTTTTGTGTCCGACTACTCTAAAGTGTACCTGTTAAATTATGTTTGAAAAATGCGGAGGGCAGCCGCATTTTTCGGACACTTGTCGCCCTACTAAAGCACTTTTCATGTTGCTTCATTGGCTGCCAGCCAATATAACAATCTTACAGCAAGATTGTCACTGTGAGATTGCATCGTATATTGGTATGAACTAAAACTAAGTATGGCCATACTAGGATCTTATCTGTGGGAGTTCCTGCTCCAATGGCCGTTGACTACGTAACTCCGGACATTCTACTGAGCTGCGAGGTTTTCACTGAAATTCATGGTATGAATGAAAGTATATTGATACTTCAAAAGTGAAAAATGAAATTTCTGGCGGTATATCCTTTATCCTATCCTCTCATTTCTCGGACCATTGGAGTATCTTTCAGATAGAAGCGGTGGTTGTTTTTCACACTATTGATCAGCTTTTATGTAATGAAATATTAATATTTAATCGGCTGTAAATTCCCTTACTGGGTTTTGTTGCAGTGCCTGGAATTGTTGCTGAATGACATGCACTTCCTAGGTAGATGTCGGAGCACTCGGCAGTACAATTGATTTAGGTACCTGTACATACGAGCATTCGGGACCACTGTATGACCGACAAACTGAAAAGGATTGGCATTTTGCTGCCGCAGCTACATAGGTATCATTGGTAAAACTAGCCTTTAGGCGAAAATACGGACGGAGAACGCCAGCAAGTCGTGGGCTGAATTTTTTCGCTTTTGAAACGTATTTCATTTATTTCTACAATCATCCTTAACTGCAAAAGTAGAAAAATTAAAAATTGTTTCACATATGTCTAGTAAACTAAAAAATAATAAAACTAGGTCTGCAGCTAAGTTTCAAATGCTTGTGATCGCAACCACTTTTTCAATCATTCAACTTTTTCCAAAATAATGGAAAATTAAAAACACAAGCTGTATTTGTTCCTTGTTAAAATTATTTGCTTGCTATATTACATGTAACCACTGTCGATGTCTTTCGAAAATGAAGGGAAAAACTACTTTCTTAATTTTCAATTCGGATATTAAAAGTTCACACAGTATATTTTAAAAAATTAGTTCTAGATTTAATGATTCTATGAGCAAACGACAAATTGCAGTTTTCCCAAAATTCATCATTTCAAAAAAGGATGATATAATACCCGTGCATATTATTTTAAGATGGCATAATGTAATGACCGTTATTTTTTTTAGGGCTACGTTAAATTTCTGGTATGCTGAAAGATATTTGATTAATTTCATCAACATAATATGATTAACTGAAATCCAATCTGTAATAAAAAACGTGTTACATCTTGCCTACAAATCAGTTTGTCTCATTATAAATTTAGATGCTCTCAAAGAAATCTCTTTGCACTCTTTCATCGATTCAATTTCTTCCTCCGATCAAATCGAATACTAAATTCAAAGACAGATCCAAAGAAAATTAATTAAAACATGGTTTAAAGGAAAACCAATCATTTGAATAAATTTTCAGTTTCGACGTTTCGAACAATATTTCCCCAAGAAGAATGAAATATTTTAAAAATTAAGCCAAGAATCAGTTTACACATAGGAAAAAAAATCAATTTTTGATCTTTCTAATTATAAAATACTAAAAAGTAATATTTTATAAATAGAAAGATCAAAAATTGAATTTTTTTCCTATGTGTAAACTCATTCTTGACAGACTGAGTTGTTTTACAAAATTTATTTTGAAAGAATACTAAAATATATGTAGCAATGCAATTTAAGTAGGTAGATATGTACTTACACAAACAATCTGACAAGATGATTCCAATGCCTGTTCCCACCGTTCACAGCCCCAAGTGCACTGAAACAAACAAATTGAAAAAAATGAAAACAATAAGTTAGTTAAAAAGCAGCACGACATTAATCAGCAAGTTAAAACACTTGTATCATTTGTATTGTAATATGTAATTCTTCATTGAACGCCCCGAATCAAACTCATGATCATTAAAACAACATCGACGATATGCAGACGCGCCCGCATAAAATTCCTTCCGATTTTCGGACACACACCCCGTCAATGTCATGACATTTCCTGAAGGACTAATTGGCTACCAGACAGTGGTTGCTTGTGTCCAGAGCCAGTCTCTCAGATCCATTAAGGAGATGTATTTTAAGCGTCTCGCAAGATCATTACAATAGTCACATCGTTTAGGCTGCGAGTGATAATGAAAATGTCAATTGGATTCGGGGGTTGTTTACAGTGAAGATAATTACCGATGGAATCGCATAGCGTCCGACAAGTATTCGAAATGGAAATGGTAAATGTAATTTTAATATTAGGAAAATATGGTCAATTTACTAATTAGTCCCAAAATACTTCAGTCATGTGTCAGAGATGAGGGCGTAGGTCAGATTGGGGGAGGATGCGAAGATATGCAGCTAATCTAATGATATCGATCCTGTACCCGGAAATAAGTCAAGTTTGGTGATTGCTGCCGTCAGAAATTAATTTACTTTAGAAATAAGGAGACTGCTATTTACATTCTATCCGGAAATACTCAACGAGTTTTGCGTTGAAATTGTAAATGCTTTTAGACTACAAATTGAATGAATATTTTTCATTTTATCCTTTTGGAAATGAAGAATTCCCTATGTGCATTTTGAGAACATCCACGCACATTCGTTTTGCCAGCGTAGTCAAAATAATTTTAAAATTTAAGCATTCGTCGCACTCTACTGCATTACTTGTATTATATTATTTGCATTGTTGCACACAAGAAAATTGTCGTCTTTCATAAATTTCAATGCGCACACTGTTTCGCAATTTATGTATGACGACATCTATCCTCGAGCCAAAAACAAAAATTTCAGTGGTGTGTACCAACAAATATGTATCATAGTTTTCATCTCTTGAGCACGAGCTCTTAATTCCGGAAAGCGAGGGCGGTACATAAAATTAACTTATAAAAGCATCTGAAGATCACATTAATATCCAAGTGTCTTAAGCGATTCTTGTTGCCGCTGATGTTTCTGTTATCAATGCTAGTTCGTTTCATCTGGGATTAGCAACGTAATCAGAAATTTCGCATCTCCGCGACAAGATCTACATGTCATGCGGAGGATCTATGCATGTTCAAGAATTTAGTATCGTTGTTGTGCAGCTAGAACATCTAGAAAAGCATCTGTGGAATCGCTCCAGGCATACATCAACTCTCTTGTAGAGCTATGTGTAGATTAATGCCACTGATTCTATTCCAGGAAGCAAGAACGCATCATAACGACCATCATGTTTGTATACTAAGCTTGAAAATTGAGTTGATAAGAGGCTCGGTAGTGAGACCACACAAGCTAGAGCGCACTAGGATGCTGCTGATGACAAAAGTAATTACTGAATGAAGTCTGTTTAGTAGTGATTGATTGGAAACAGACGCCGTACAGGTATATACTCGTATCTGTTTATGTGTAAACAAATAAAGGGACAACTTTCCGGAAAGGAAAACGATTTATAAACTCTTATGGAAGGAACAGGCGTCCTCATTGTAAATAAATATTTGTGCTTATAATATGCACGCGGAACAGATCAAAGTGTACATCCAAGAAACTCACTGAGCCGATTAAGTGAAAGATCATATGCCAAGGAAATTATCGAGAGTAGTAGATGTTTCAATGCAAAGCGATTAATTTGATTATGTAAATAAATTAGAATTTTTTAATAGCCAGTCAAAAAAAATACTTTTTTTTTGTTGAAAAATAACAGGAAGTGAAAGCCAGGAACAGGATGTCGACAGAAAAAGAAAGTTAAGAGCATAAAGGTAGAACTAATAAACATTTGCCTTGTATAAATGAGTTTACAGTGGCTTTGCATTTATTCAGAATTAGTGGGATGGAGTCAATGATACAGTGCTTATGATAGCATTTATGGGAGAAAGTAACCACATTAACTATCCAGATAGAAAGCTTATTAACTACAAGCTGAAAAACAATGCTTACTAAACTTATGGTTTAATTAACGTCCACGTTCAGCTATAATTTTACATAAACGCTTTAATTTTTCCACTGATAAATTAAGGAAAAACTTTAAAAGGAGAACCAGTATATTAAAAAGGGTATTTAATACGTTCTACACATTTTTTATATCTGATCACCTTCCTCTTACTTCCAGTATTATTAACGATATATACGAGGGTGGGTTAATAAGTACGCGGAATAGTAGATAGGTCATTAATGAGGATACTTTAATGAAACGCAATAAGTTCAGAGACTCATTATAAGTGTAAATAGCAAATTTTATTTCAATCAATCAATTCAATCAATTAATGGCTCAATTTTTGAATTATCGTCGACCAAGCAACTCGATCTAGAAAAAAGTGTAAAATGTGAAAAAAAAAAAAAAAACGAGTACCGCGCTGTATTAAATAGCTCCTCACCGAACAAGAAAAGTCGGCCCAAACCATAATGGAATAGATAGCATCCATTTACGAGAACTCTTGTTCAGCTAAAACCATGATTTAAAAGCGGCACAGTCTTTTAAAACCAGGAAGGGACTCACTTCAAGACGATCCACGAACAGGACGGCCAATCGAAGTGCCCACTTCGGAAATTGTTCAAAAAGTCGAAAAAGTGATATCGGATGATGCTAGGCTAAATAAGAAACATCTTACAGAAATGGTTGCAGTATCGGATGCAACCGTTTTAATTATTCTTCATGGTCATCTTGCCGAGAACGCTAGAGCCGACTTTAAAATAACAACGCGTGGAGTGTTGTCGGTCGTTTTTGGACCACTGTTGTGAAGGTGGGAATGGACTATTGAGTTGAATGGTTATAAAAGACTTGGATTTTGAGCTCGAGGGCAAACAACACTCTATGCAGTAGCGCAAAAAAGGCACACCACCACGGTAGAAGTTCAAGGTGCCACAGTCTGCTGGATAAATCATAGCGACCCGTTTTTGGGACTCAGAAGGGATACTGTTGTTTGTGAAACCACAAAGGCGTCTCCATAGCCAAAGAGTATTACGCTTCAATTTTAGAGCGATTGAAAGAAGCCATCAAAAAAAAGAAGAAAAGGAAAATCAACCAAACGTATCCTCCTTCTGCACGACAGCGCACCCGGTTACATTAGCAGTTTTGCGTTGGCTGCCCTACATTAGGTGGCCTGCGATATTTCAGATCTTCCACCTTAACGGCTCTGATCTTGTCCCAAAATTGGTAAAGGAACTTCGTGGGAACAAGTTTTCAAGCGATGAAGAAATAAAGGACGCAGTTTGGGCTTACTTTTCCGACAAACACAAAACATTTTTTTAGAAGCTATACGTAAAGTATTTGAAAGATCCGAAAAATGTATTAGCGAAGCAGATAAGTATATTGAAAAATAAAAATAAGTGTGCATTATTGACCCTCTCTTGTATCTCAACACAAAATTTCGGGGGAGTTTTCTGGATTGTGTAATCTGATCAAATTGAAATTTTTAAGAGATATTGGTGCAAATTTTCCAAATTCCGCATATATGGAGACTTATTTCGCAAAAACGATCGAGTTTCCCGGATCAATATTCTCTGCTTTGAAAAGCTTTAGAGACGATATACGTTGTCTATGCTGATTTATAGACAAGAAGGGAACCATGATCACAATTAAAGGTAACACTTCGCCAAAACACCTTTATTTTTAGCACCTGAAATCGGCATTCAAAATAAAACGACCTGATTATCAGATCCAATTGAAATTCAAGGCATCTATTGGTCTTTAGAAGGACCAGCGATGTGTTCAATCTAAATGCTACTCCAAAAGCATGGAATAGCATCACTTTAGCAAGTGTGAAAATTTGCAGTAGCAAGGCGAAACTGCTATTTGCAGGAGCAAGACGAAACTGATATTCGCAGGAGCAAGGCAAAGCTGGTATTGGACAGTCAAGAACTACTTTGTAGGTCAGCTTTTACATGGCACAACTCAATATCAAATCACTTCACACCCGCCTTTTAAAACTCAAGATGAATGGCGCTGTGCAACATGCTACTTAAAACTTGAGATGAGTTGAAGTGTTTAAAAGCGTGGATGTTTTATGATAGCACCAATGGATAGCACTATTTTCAAAATTATTTATCATCTTCTCTGTCAGCAAAGCGAAAAACTTATATATGACTTAGTTTATGCGAGATCCCAATTTAATCCCGATTCGGGATTATCCCAAATATCGCGTCGTATAAACGGACAAAATTGGAATTTGGTTTTTCCGAAATTCGAATTACGTATATCCACAGAAATTTGTTTTGATGAATACCTTACACGCAAATAGAAACTGTATTGTATAAATGTGGCAAGATAGGCAGTTTAGGATACGTTGAACATTTCAGTTAACGTATGAAGAAGGCAAGAATGAATATGAAGGAACATTTAGCGATAGCTGAACATAATTATTAACTCGTTTTTGTTTTTTTCTGAGGCTTCGTTCCAAATCAAGAATGAATTCCACAAAAACGATAATGGATAACAGACCAAGTGCACAGCGTTTACCAAAAGTCGCGATGTTGAAAAATCACTTTCATATACACATTTCATATGCACTCTCAAACATAGTCAATCCTAGTTAATCCCTAATCGGGATTAAATTGGGATCTTGCATAAACTAGGTTTATGTCAGCTATGTGCGCACATCCATTTTCCCTTAGCTGCTTTCTTGCTATACTCCAGATTGCGAGCAGCGAGTCTCTGCTAGCATAGCACCTATTCTGGGATCTTGCACAGCCCAACAGTCAAATAGCAAGCATCAGAAAGTAGTTATTTCCTGACATTGGACAGCCGGTGCAGCATCAGCAAGAATATTGAACACACTCTAGATCTGATAGAAGTTGTTCCAAAATGTAGGCAACTCCGTCGTAGTGACGCTGTCATCAAAACACGCCAAAAAAAAGCTCTTGTGCCTATAACTGTCGATGTAGTCATCCAATTTGAACGAAACTCACATAGCTGCGTTTTATTTTCATCCAGAGTGTAGTAGGTATCCTGGATGCATAATAAAACGAGTTTTTTCTGTCATATTTCAAAATTTGAGCTGTCATATAACCAACGCCGTTTTCAAATGTATGACTATTTATCCTGGTTGCCAGGGTGACATGGAAATTTTTGAAAATTCTAACTATTCCAGTTGATATGACTTTTCGAAATACGTTCCACAGAGAGCACGAGTACGAACTCCACTGAATTCACAAGTGTTTGTACTCTGGATGTTGTTGTTGTTTCGTGTGCAAATCGATATCCTGCACTACTCTGGATGTATAATAAACCGCACCTATAGTAGGTGGACCGTAGTTTGTGTGTAATAAAAAGGTCGTTTAGTAGATTAGACATTCAAAATCTACACAACTCTTCTAATTTTCTTCGCAAATCCTCTTCTCTAGCAGTTACTATGCGCTAGAACTTTTTTCAGTCTGTTTTTTTGCAAACAGTTGAAATACAAAAGATTTTACATGTCCTTAAATCATAAAAATCCTGTGTTCTCCTAATTATGAAATCAAGTTTTCTACGGTCCTCAGATGATGCGATTGTAAGTACTCTTCGAATGCAGGCGTATCGTATGTTACTATGAAGTCCACAGATCAACAAGTGCTGTGCACTATTGATTACAGCACACTGAACCTAATGGCGCTGCCGAACAGTGCATCGGGAACAGTAATAATGGACGAATGTTTTTTGCGATAATAATATTGACATAATTATGTAAGTACATAGCACTATAGTCCTTTTCGGTCTTTGGATGCTATCAGATGAGCATCCAATTGTCTCGGTCCAGCGACCACGTCCTCGAGTTTCAACATTATAAAAAAAGAGTAGTCGAAACACAACAATCTACACTACAGATTTCGATCATTTTGCAGGCAACTGACTATCGTCCACCGCTGCTTGAAGTGCCTGCAAATTCACCGACGTGGAGATTCTCCTACTCAAGCAGGATAAACCTATTGGAGAGCTATCATCTTATAGGCCAATATGCCTGCTAAATACGATGGGCAAAGTTTTCAAGTGGGTCTTTTATGAGCAACTGCTGTTGGAAATCAAAAGCAAAAAGTGATTATCGGACCAGCAATTCGGTCTTCGAAAAGGGCGATCAGCTGTGGATGCTGTCAGAATGGTGTCAAAATTAGCAATGAACACCAAAGATAAGGGAAACTACTGCAGTGTTGTTACACTAGATATAAGGAAAGCCTTCAACTCCGCGAGGTGGAGCCGTGTTGTACACGCACTGGCCGATAATGGAGTGGCACACTATTTAACATGTATAATCGTCGACTGATTCAGAGAAAGAACCTTATACTATGACTCAGACGAAGTACCAAAACTTTATCTATTAGCTGCGAGAGTACCACAGAGCCCTATCCTTGGCCCCTGCTTTGGAACATAATGTATGATGGGATACTAAGGCTAGGAGTGTCCAGAATTGTGGTTGTGGTAGGTTTCACCGGCGATATTGGCATCGTAATGTCAGCCCGTCATCTCGAAGAAGTTGAAGCATTCTGGGTGATCAAATCGTGCCTTATGAGTGAACTTTATTTTACTGTACGTAGCACCAGTGTGGGCACCAGCGCTACAAATAATCAGCGAAAAATGCAAGTGGCTTACTGACTGTTTGCACTTCGAACCTGTTGCGCCTTTCGAACAACGTCCTATGAGGCGACATGTGTAATAGCCAGCATGCTGCCCATTGAAATTCTTGCGGATGAAGCGCTTCAACTCCACAAAAACGAAGCACGGGAAAGAGGCACGTGAGAGTTTGAAAAACGAGTGTCAATGCGCACATGGTAGAGAATTTGGGAGGAGGCGCAAAACGGGCGTTAGACGCACAAATGGATTTCTAACGTTGTGCCATGGGTTTCAAGGAGCCACGGAGAAACGACCTATGATCTAACCCAATTTTTGAGCAGACATAGCGGGTATCGATACTATCTGTACCGTTTTTGACACGACAGCTCATCGGGCTCTCCACTCTATTAAAATGTATTTAAGAACACATTATGCTCAGTTGTCCGCGCTTTGAAGCATACAGAAGTAGCCTAGAGACGATATTAGGCACAACGATGTCAGCGGAAAATATCGTAAACTTTATGATGGAATCCCAAACAGCGTGGAATGCCGTCGAAACAGCACTAAAAAATATACACCGCAAACTGCTTGACACCGAACGGGACAGGAAGAAGCAAGGATGTCTAGAAGCAGCTAAGGGCTGATCCACCCTTGCGAAGTAATGCTGTATAAATAGTTCCCTGGGGAGTGTGGAAGAAGGAGGTGGTTTTAGTCGGTAAAAATCCGGCATGTTCCAGGGTAGGAGCCATAAAACATTTTTTTGAAAATGTCTACCTTCCAAAAAATAAAGACCCACAGCATGCATGCACCAACTGTGGTTAATGGTCACTCATCCAACTTTTGTCGACGCTCGTGATGCAAACCAACGGTCCCCCGAATTTAAGCGAAGAATATTTTCCGGGACTAGTACCAATGGGAAGCAGTGCTTTTCCCAGTTCTGTTGCTCGGTGAGTTCCAACCCGTCAGCGTCATTTGTAGAGTATGTCATAAGGACCGATAAATGTTTTAGCTGTAGTCACAACAACGGTCCATAGCGAACCTTTTTTGCTGGTCTGTATCTACGATGTAGTGTGCCAAAGTCAAGTTCGTTACATAATTTTAGAGTGATTAGCTCAATCAGTCAACCACAATGAGAAGATTCTGTGATAAATAGAAATGTCATGGAATTGCTCGAACGGTTGCAAGCGAGCAATCTTCCCATTCCCGTCCAGGTAGTCATTCCGAAATCGCCAACTATATTATGAAGTAGAATATATACTTGATCACACATAACACATCAGAATCATGCTTCAATTTGCAAAGATGTATCACTGCGAGTAAATTTTATTTTCTACAGACGTAGGAGAGCTTACCTGTAGTAAGAAACACTTTTCTCAGCAAAATCATTACTGATATTCTCATGCAGCGACTGGCCGATAATCGACTAGACGTCAACATATTTAAAGAAATTAATTTGCTTCCTGGCAAATATAAAAGTCGGGAGATGGTGTATTGAAAATGTCGCTGAGCGCAACCCTAACCATCAGGCAGAAATTTTTGCACCGGCATTACAGTCTCAGGTGAAAACTTTTTCAGTTTTTTCTTCAATTTTTGAGCCCAAACAGATGATTTCTGAATACCAGTTTGGATCTAGGTGCAAGCATGGGACGCAGCACCCCAACATTTGCCTGTTTGATCATACTGCAAGCTGGAACCTTTCTTATGAACAGGCAAGAGCACGTCAGCATCAATGAAACAGATTTTTTCAAAGGGCATATGGCATCAGGAGTTCCACAAGGTTCAGTCAATGGGCTAATTTTTTCTAACAAGTCTAAATCCTTCAATTTTTTTAAAAAAAAGATTACCAAATATTATAGCTGCTAAGTTTTAAGTTTTCATTGTTATTTGAGCTATAAATTAAGCTACAAATGTACAATTTAATCATAATCTTTTTTCAATTCAAGGGAAAATTGATCTTGAAATAAAATTATTTGACTGGAAGTGAATTAATGAAAGTAAACATGAGTCTTATTTTTTTAGATGCGCAATTAGCATCTCGCGAATTTCCGCATCGAAATATAGTGACAAAATTTATAATGTCATTGAAATAAAATTCCATTAAGAGTTGATTAGCATTTTAGTAGCCTCTAAGAAATAAAGGCTGAAGAATGTATAGCGAAATTTTAATTTTATATGCGTACCATTTCACAACTCCTACAGAATCATGATGCAAACACTTCTACATATGCTTTTGTTTGTATGTAAATTAATCAAATCAACATTCGATTTCAATACCAACATTAATCAATCGCAAAGTTCACGATGACGCACTACAGAGCCAGTATTCAATCAATTGCGATTGAACTTGAAGCCAATGTCCAATGGCAAAATGCACTGTGTGTAGCGATTCAATTAAAGTCGGCTGCTAAGATGCGATGAAGCTCTACTATATACATACTTTCTCTGTACCAAATTAATTTTGTCCACAATACTAACACACATGTTTGTGTTCAAGTCCAAACATTTTCCCACAAAACAGTTACCATTTCATCGCGACGACCAGAAGCACGTGAGATGGAGAGGAGCTACTGAAAAATTTAAAGCAACTGTTAAACAATGTACTAAAATGTTTACTCAAAACATTCAGAAGATGTTGGCCTGGCGTGGGACTGTTTACATGTCGAGTCGAATTAAGTTCAACGCAAAAACCACATGGCACTTGAAACTTCACCCGAAGGTAGCATTAACTATTTACATTTATTTTTGACTATCTATCAGCAATTTCAATGTAAATATAGCAGCTGAGTTCCAAAGATGACAGTTTTTCAAGTGGATTAGGTATGGATGGCTAACGTGAGGACTAACTGTCCCTATAATCCGATATTTATAATTTTTCATTTAAGTAAATTTCCATAATGTTTCCACAAAGCTGCAGTTGATGAACAACCATTTTAGCAAACGTGTACCTAGATAAATCGATCATAAAAAATTAAAGCTATTTTTATTTGAATTTCTAATATCCGATGAGGCACATAACATCATATACGCTATGTATCCAGCCCCTCTTTTCTGTATCACGCTATGAATCTATTTGAAATAATGACACCATAAAATCAATCAAACGAATTTAACAACACTACTCAGACCATAATTACATTTTAATTACAATTAAGTGTTCACCATTCACTTAATGACACTTCTTGATTTCGCTACTTGTACTTCCTTCCTATGTTCGAACTCAAACTAGATCGTACACACGACACAAACATCTGTTTCACCCCATCCATTCAGTCATTGTACTCTAAAATGGATCATTATTTAAAATGTTTAAATTTGGAGAGACATTGATATCCGAAAGGCCGAAAAGTTAAAGTACGAGTTAGTTCAACTCGGCCGCAACATACAGACATCATTGTATCTGTAACAAATGGCCTTTGCGATAATTCTGATTTATGATGACCCTTTTAAATATGTATGCATACAGTTTCAGACCGATGATGATGCGTGGGTCCCGTAATGACCCTAAACTTTTCCGAGAATAATTTTGTAAAGTTTTTTGCTTCGATGGTGGCTTTTTATTCTAACTAAACTGATGACAAAGTACACTTGTGATCTGGGGATACTCAACCGTAATGCATTTACATGTATATGAAATCGTTAGACTTAATATTCGAAGAGCAACTTAAGTGATTTATTGAAATATATTAAATTGTTGGATTTAGTACATGTGTAATGAACGTGATTGTGTTTTGTTGAAAATATGAATTTCATTTGAAAATAACTGGAAAACGATTAGGTCTTACTAAATATTGATGTGCGGTAAATAATGCTAGCAAAAGTGGGAATACATCGTTTTTGCGAATGCACGTGCTTTCAATAAATTGATTACGAATATGTTGATATTGTGAAGCATTATCAAATGCGATCACTAGTTGATGAAAATAATAAAATCAGAAAGCATGAAAATATCTAGGTACTGTGAAATCTAAGCCAAAATTCCGAAATATGTATGCAAAGAATTAATTGTTTTGAATTTCGATGATATTGATTCTAAAAAAAACTGCATGGTCGGACGTGTAGAAAATTACCGTTAGCGAGTCAGTGCCAACACGCATAACCTCCCGAATAAACACAAAGCTTCTCCCGAATAAACACTGACTAAACTCAACAATACTCCTACTTACTAAGTCAACGAAGTAAACTGTACTAATGCATCTTTATCTAAAATTAACCTGCAAGTGGCACAATAAATCTAAGGAAAATTAAATGAAATTTGATCAGGAGACGAATTCAATAGGGTGACACCACTTTCTCTCGATTCCATAGTGCTGGTTTACAAGCCAAGTGCCAGACCTATGCGAATCTATAGCTTAGCTTACTGTAGTGGGGAGCAACGTGCCTATCGAACGCAAAACTCAACGTAACGAAAAGATGTATATCTGAAGCAACTTAGTACTTTCATATTTATATTTATTCATTCACCAAAACAAGGTACAAAATCACATATTAAAAAAAGGACATCAAATTAAAATAAAAAAATGGAAAAGTAAAGTAAAGTAAAGGAAAAAATAAAAGCAAACATGTTAAATAAGTAAAAAACAAACAAATTAAAAAAAAAGAGTAACAAATAAATTAATAAATAGCAATCAATAAATAAACATTGACTTAAAAGCTATAGGTTAAGGTTAAGGGTACGGATGGCATGGAAAAGAGAGGACTTGAAGGATGATTTGGAAATCGTAGGGGAATATAAATTGCTTATTCTGTTGAATATTCTGCAGCATCTATTTACTGGCTCATTAGCTCCATATGTGGTCGAATGAGAATATTCTTTTAGGAAACGATTGGACCTGGTGTTCCTCACAGGGATATTTATCAAAATTCTATTATTCAGGAATTCTACATTAATAACGCCTCTAATGACGTCGAATGTGAAGCAGGCCGATATAACTATTCTTCTGGAGGCTAGTGTCGATAGGTTTAAATGACCCAGTCGAAACTCATAAGGGGGTAGGCTATTAAACTCATAAGGGTTGTATAGCTCTCGCAAGGCGAAAAGTAAAAATTGTTTTTGTATTGACTCGAGTCTATCACTGTGGGTTTCAAAAACAGGATTCCAGCTAATGCAAGCGTATTCGAGAATAAGACGTACGAGTGAAGTGTATAAAGATCTTGTGACCCACTGACTACGAAATTCTTTGGCTCGTCTTTTGATGAAGCCAAGTTGTTTGTTTGCACGAGAAAGTATTTTATCGTAGTGTAAAGTGAGGCGGAGTTTTTCATCTAAGATAACACCGAGGTCAACAATGTTATCAACTCGAGTTAGTATATTATTACCGAGGAAGTACGTATTGTGTGTGACCGTGCATTTTCTGGAAAAACTAATAACCTGCCATTTATTAATGTTGAGAGAGAGCTTGTTTACATTGCACCAATGATCAAGGGAATCAAGTTTGGATTGGAGAAAGAGGGCATCCAATTTGGATTCAATGGTCAGATAAAGTTTGAGGTCGTCTGCATTGAGTAAATGAGGTATGCCTGCTAGGACGTCAGATAGGTCGGAAATAAATATATTGAAGAGAAGTGGACCAAGATGGCTACCTTGGGGTACACCAGAGGTAGCACTAACGTTTTTCGATAAAAATCCTTGAAATTTTACACATTGTGTTCGATCGCAAAGATAGGAAGTCAGCCAGCTGAGTAGAAACCCGGTAATACCGAATTTCTGTAGCTTAAGAATTAAGGTAGAATGGTCAACTCTGTCAAATGCCTTACTGAAGTCTGTGTAGACTGCGTCAATTTGGTAACCTTTTTCCATTTTGCATAGGACGTCTGAGATTAGGATTGTCAAATTCGTGGTAGTTGAGCGACCTTTTCTAAAGCCATGTTGTTGCTCGTTCAGACGGGAATCAACTAGCGGAGACAATTTGTCGTATACTATCTTTTCGAAAAGTTTCGGAATCGAAGACAAAATGGCAATGTCCCTATAATTTTCAATACAGCGTCGATCACCATTCTTGAATATGGGTGTGACATAAGAAAGCTTCCAACTGGATGGAAAAACTCCTGACAAAAGTGATCTATTAAAAAAAATATGCAAAGGAGTTATAAGCTGCTCTACACAATTGTATAAAAAGATCGGAGGAAGAAGATCGGGCCCAGGACCTTTGTTGCAGTTGAGTTCTAAAATAGTTTTACGTATTTCATCGCGGGAGATTTCTAAATGGTTGACAAAAGCCGTTGGAGTTGAATCGGAGGAAGAAAGGTGTGAGTTTGTTAGATCTGGTGCACTAAAAACTTTTTGGAAACTATCTGCGAATAGGTCACATATCTCTTTAGGGGAAGAAGACGTTGTGTTATTCAGAAACATTGACGATGGATAGCCAGTAGTTTTTCGCTTCACATTAACAAAATCGAAGAATTTTTTCGGGTCACGGACTATATTTTCGCCGATTGACCTAATGTAAGTATCATAAGCCTCACGAGACTTTGCTGAAAATTGCTTAGCGACTGAATAGCAGAACTAACGTCAGTATTTTCTCTAATCCGCTTATATAGTTTGTTTCTACAATTTCGCAAATGCCTAAGGTCTCTATCAAGCCATGGCGCAGACAATTTTTTTTTTTTTATCTTTGGTACATATCTTCAACGGCGTCAAAAATTTTATTGTAAAAAGAGGAAATGGCTATCTCAAGATCCTGAGTTGAAAGAATATAGAATATAAGAATATCACACAACATCAATTTACACAATTCACAACATCAATTTACACAGAAGCTGGGGAATTGAGAAAGTCATTAAAAATAAAAACAAATCTATCCCACAAAAACCGCTAGAAATACTTATGTTCGATGAAAAATAGAAGAATTGTGCAGATGCTGAGTGCATATCCTATTACCCTATCAATCTCGATTTTATCCGACGACTTCGTCAAAGTTACAGGGATAGAAAGATATTTGAAAAAAATTTCAGCACTTAATTTAAACATTCGTAATTTATTTTCACTGTAAATGTTCGCGATATGAATACTTAATGCAGGCATATATTGATACGAAAATAGCACAACTGCCTCGCGCAAAGCCAAAACTTATTTTCACTGCAAATGTTCGTACCTTGAAATCAACCTTCCCTGCGAAAGTTATTGAGGTACCAAGAAATTTAGGGTTACCACCCGCAAAAGGATTCAAATTTTCAAAATCTTAATACTGTTTGTTCACTGTCATTACAAGATTACTACCGTTTGAAAATTTTACGACAAAATCGCATATAAAAGATATGGCAAACAAATAGAAAACCAACAATAGCTTGGAACCCAATCATAGTTTTTCTACCAGATTCTTTCCGAATATTGCCTGCAATAAGTTCCATTTACCATATGAATTTTGTTTAATTGATACCAAAATTACCATAGCTGGTAGTTCAAAGAAACTTCTACCAAACGTGTCTTAGAGTAAGGGTTAATTACTGGTGACTGAATGAGAATTCATAGGGCAAAAAGCAGTGTTTTTTTCTTGGTAATTTTTCAAGATGGCATCACTAGTACAGAGTTGCCCACATTTCCAAATCGATTCTATCAGACCTGGACTTACTTAAAACCAATACATTATGTTTATCTTATTAATCAGATGTATCTGATTATTGGATCGTGAGTTCCCGTGAACATAAGTTTCTTTGGTTGTGTAAATAGAACATAAGATTTCTATATGAGTTGGTTTTTATTGTTTTCAGGAGAGTTGATGATTTGAATTTTTTCACTTTCAATGAGTACCCTAGCTGCAGGGTTGCCAGCACGTTCATAGCAAACTACACAAGGATACAACTTAGTAACATCAATATGTCCTTTAAGTTTCATAATGATCTGATGGTCTGGTCAAAACTTATCACCATTCAAAAATTTTCAAATTTTCCCAATCTTTATTTTATTATATTTTTTAAAAATTTATTTGTGGAATGAATTATAGGTATATTGAAAATAACACTAAAAGGGGCGCCAGGTGAGGGTGAGACCTGGTACTATTCTGCATATATGTACATCAATGTATCCTGCAAATTTCAGTTCAATCGGATGGAATCCCGAGAAAAAGTCACTGAAATTTTTTGGTGATATATATAGTATATACGTGTATATATATATATATATATATATATATATATATATATATATATATATATATATATATATATATATATATATATATATATATATATATATATAGGGTGTTTTTTCTAGAGGTATAGAACTTTGAAATGAAATAAAATACGGATAAATTGTATTGATTGCCATGAAATTGGTTTTATTGGAAAGATGATTCTTTGCCATTTTTATTTGAATATGATTTCGGCCAAGTGAGCGCCACGACTGGCGCGGAGGAAGTCCAAGCGAGAGGTCCAATTTTTGACTACTCTAACCAATAATTGGGGCCGTATCCCGCCTATAACGCGGCGAATGTGGTCTTCCAAATGGTCAAGCGTCTCGGGCTTGTCGGCGTAGACTAGTAACCCCCACAAGCGATGTTAAATCACAAGACCCTGCAGGCCAGTTCACAGGTCCAAAATGAGAAATTCTGCGCTCATCAAATGCTTCTTTCAATAAGTCGATGGTTGCAAGAGCTGTATGGCATGTCGCGCCATCGTGTTGAAACCAGAGGTCCCCTGCATTATGGCGAGTCAATTCCGGAACGAGAAAGCCATTGATCACGGCTCTATAGGTGTCACCGTTGACTGTAATGTTATTCCCAGCAGCATTTTTGAAGACATATGGACCAATTATTCCACCGGCCTATCAAGCACACCAAACAGTGACTTAACGGAGTTTGGACAACCGCCTGTGGTTGCTCATCACTCCAAATGCGGCAGTTTTGTTTATTGACGTAGCCATTCAACCAGAAATGAGACTCATCGCTAAACAAAATCTTTGATTTTTGAACAAAATGAGTTTTTCCAACAGAACCGTTTTTTTTCGAAATAAAGCGGCGCAATTTGCAGACGTTGGCAACCAAGGAGCCAATCAATTCACGATAAAATGGCAAACCGAACTAACCATAAAACGCATGACAGCTGTCACACCATATGTAGCATTAAAAAAGTTCTATATCTCTAAAAAAAACACCTTATATATATATATATATATATATATATATATATATATATATATATATATATATATATATATATATATATATATATATATATATATATATATATATATAATCTATAGGGCTTTCCTTATTTTGTATCACTTTGCATAAACGACGGGGCATGTAATTAACAAGGGATTGAAGAACATATGTTCCAATTTGATTCCATTCCTTTATAATGGCCGTTTTTAGCTCTAAAATGGTGTCAAACTGACGACCTTGTGAATATACTTGTTGTGATAAGATACCCCATATATTTTCCATGGGGTTCAATTCACGGCTTATAGCAGGCCACTTCAATAGCGGTATGTTCCGGGGCTCAAAAAAAAAACCGTCCCAGAGTGTAAGGTGCGTTGTCTTGCTGAAACAGCCAGTCGTCTCTCCACAAATCCTCTGCAAAAGTAATAAACACGTCGTCCAAGAGTTCAACATACTTAGCTGAGTTTATTTTATGTGAAATAAAACAAATTTCAGACTTTCCCCGAGAGCCGAATGCAGCCCATATCATGAGGGAACCTCCTTGAAAGTTCCTTCTATGACACGTTTCCCGTTCTTTACGGACAACTCTCCAATATCCATGGCAGCCATCAGGCCCGTCTAAATTGAATTTTTTTTCATCACTAAATATGACAGAATCCCATTCATTTGTCCAAAATTTATACCGTTTAGCAAATTCTAAACGTGCAGATTTATGACGTGGCAGAAGCCTTGGTATTTGCAAGCGTTTTCCATATTTAACATTTTCATTATTCTTCAAAATCTGCTGAACCCTTCGCGTAGTGATGGGAAGATTCAATTGAAACCGTATTTGTGAGGGACTTAGCCTTTTATTAACAGCCAGCCGTTTTATTTCTCTTTTAGACCTCTCACTGACTTGGGACGGACTACCTGATCTCTTGATTTTTGTATAATTTTCGGGGTTTTTCAAGAAATTATTCACCGTACTTTTGTCCCTGTTCAACTTTTCAGCTATTCTTCTGATTGTTGTCCCGCAATCCCTGTAAGCTAACATTTTAGCCCGCTCTTCAGCAGTCAATGTTGTCCCCTTTGGCATTTTGATTGATTCAAACTGTAATTTTAAAAATTGCGAATTAAAAACTGCACGTGTAAATGCTAATCTTCATTAGTAGGCTGCGTATACCTTGGTGAACTAACTAGTCTTATAAATCTAGACGAACTATCAATTTTACACTTAAAAAATATACTTCACGTACAAATGTACGCTATACTTATTTCGCACTAGTAATTTGGGCTTCTGAAGAAAATTAAACACCAGCTGACTACAACGAAAAATTATCAAGTAGCCTAAAGTGCCGTTACATTGCGTTGCTTGCGAAAATGATATGACGTTATCACAAATAGTGTGAGACGATTCATTTTCTCAGAAATACCTACTGATAGTTTGTATGTTATAATTATTTCGCGCACTGTAGTCTACGCCGACAAGCCCAAGACGCTTGACCATTTGGAAGACAACATTCGCTGCGTTATTGGT
Source organism: Nemotelus pantherinus (assembly GCA_963978885.1). Lineage (NCBI taxonomy): Eukaryota > Metazoa > Arthropoda > Insecta > Diptera > Stratiomyidae > Nemotelus > Nemotelus pantherinus. The sequence goes on along the minus strand of OZ022265.1, from coordinate 77,954,402 downwards.
GGGATACGCCCCAATTATTGGTTAGAGTACTCGAAAATTAGACCACTCACTTGGACTGCCTCCGCACCAGTCGTGGCGCTCACTTGGCCGAAATCATATTCAAATAAAAATGGCAAAGAATTATCTTTGCAATAAAACTAAATTCATGGCCATCAATACAATTTATCCGTATTTCATTTCATTTCAAAGTTCTATACTTTTAAAAAAACACCCTATATATATATATATATATATATATATATATATATATATATATATATATATATATCATCAAACAATTTCAGTGATTTTTTCTCGGGAACGCGCCATCCGATTGAACTGAAATTTTTGAACTGACTTAACGGAGTTTGGACAACCGCCTGTGGTTGCTCATCACTCCAAATGCGGCAGTTTTGTTTATTGACGTAGCCATTCAACCAGAAATGAGACTCATCGCTAAACAAAATTTTAGATTTTTGAACAAAATGAGTTTCTCCAACAGAACCGTTTTTTTTTCGAATTAAATCGGCGCAATTTGCAGACGTTGCTCAGGCGCCAACCAATTCATGATAAAATGGCAAACCGAACTAACCATAAAACGCATGACAGCTGTCACACCATATGTAGCATTAAAAAAGTTCTATATCTCTAAAAAAAAACACCTTGTACATAAATATATATATATATATATATATATATATATATATATATATATATATATATATATATATATATATATATGTATATTTATATATATATAGATATATGTAGAATTATGAATGTGTGGCAAAAGTGATTTTAATACTAATGTGCTTCGAAAATTAGTAAAAAGTTGGCCCAGGACATCTCAATAAACTGACCGCTCATTCAAATAGAATAGGCAAGAGTACATTATCGTAAACATTGGTGCTTTAAAAGCAGGAACCTGTTACCCCATGAACCCTTGTAACAACTAAATGTGTGTTTTTTTTTGTTAGACGTTTCTCCATTAAATGCAACGTAATACATTATACACTGTTGGATACATTTAGAGAGGAAATTTAATGAAGTCGTTAGTTCTAAGAGTTGCTACTTATTTGAACCTTTTCTATAAAATAAAGAAACAACTAAATAAATATAATTCGATCCAAAAAAAATAGTAAGAATGTGTCAAAAATATTTGGAAATATTCACCGCAGTAGGACCACTTGACGAGCCAGATTCTTGAATATTGCATTACGGGGTGGCCAGTTGCCTCATATTCAACATCTTTCGAGAAAACCAAAAAGGAGAACGGTGGCGATGTATTTGGATTCTTGCATTATGCGATTTGTCCCACATGGGAAAAAAATCATAAATCTGTTGACTCAACACACGAGGTATAATTTTAACTGAAAAATCTGCTAATCAGGCACTAACTTATCTCGAAAGCATTTGAATTTGGTACACACACCATTAATTGCTTATGAAACAATCTTTCACATTATAACCGTTTCTAGCATCAAGTACAATGGCAATTTTGCTATAAAAATTCTACTTGTAGCGGTATCAGGCTCATCATATAATAAGATTGGTTATCTCATATCACACTTAAACCCATTTTAATATTTACTGGAAAGAAATGTAACTAAATTAGAAAACAAATACAACCAGTTCCTTGTGAGTGTGATTCTTCCGTATTTGTCTATTTTTAGAAATTTTATGCTTTTGACCTGAAGATTTCAAGCTACCCGCAAAAACAAAACCATTATGCTGCATTTCTTCACTGAACTTTAATACAGCATCTAACGATAAGCTGCAGCATATGCCGAGCATAGCCAGTAGTCTGCTCCTGCTCTTTTGAACTTATTATCGTCAATGATTAACGTTTCGATTAAAAGTGCTGAAGAAACAGAGTAGTATACAAATAATTTTCAGTTATTATGACTACCAGAACTATTAGAAATATCGCAATACCGAACTTTATCAAACATTTGGTTTCGAAAAAGTCATTTTCAATAAAATATGTATTATTTTGAAATAGAAAAGAAATTTCGATAAGATAGTAGAGTGCAAGGAACTTTGATTAGGCAATTTTTGATTATATAATTTTCCGTCTTTTATTAGATAATTTTTGAAAGAATTTCAGTAACGGCAGATTGAAATTGAAAATATTTTCAAGTAAATTTTTTTCGAAAAATACTGCAGTGGAAAGGAGCTTTGACTTTTGTAATTTTCGTAGAATAACACAACAAAAATACAAATTCATACTCGGCAAACCATCACACCGAAAAAAGAATGACGGGACTGCATAGGCGCGCCGTAGGGGGGGCCAGGGGGGGCCGGGACCCCCCAGACCCTAGGTTGGCCCCTCCCAGAAAAATAAATATTTCCAACAGCAGACACTTAAATTTTCGCCCCTTAGGTTTTTGTGGTTACAGCAATAGGTGAGTAGTGTAGTACTGTAAGCCTATACCAAAGCATACACACTACTTATAACATAAAGACTGTGTTATTTGCGGTATTAATTACGATGTTATGGGACTTATTTCGAGAAATGGACCGCAATATTTAATTTCGACAAGTTAAACGTTAAGAAAAAAACGAAAAGCACCTTGCCAATCATCCTTTTTTTATTAAGATTATCTGTTCATTCTTACTAGGCAATATACAGGCATTTAGGTAAGAACACTTTTATAAACTGGCGTTTTATGCAATTATGTTTTTTCACAAAACATAGTCTAAGTATTAAAATAGTAGGCAACAAGGTATAAAATAGGAATAAAAATGGCATCCCTGCCACTTTTATGTTATCTATGACCTACTTGGTTTACACTCAGGTTAAATGTGCGTGAATTTTATTTTAAGTTGATAGCTGCATCGGAAGTTAAAAGGCATAGCACTTCAATTTCACCGAGCGTTTTTTCATAGTGACACAGCCGCCACATGGTTCTTATCATGTTGATTAAACTTTTGTCAGACCTGTATCTACTGAAAACCAGTGTATCCTATGAATATTATCCGATCGCGAGATACCGTGGATGCAAGTTCCAGGTGCTAAAAATATAAATAATTCGGTGTGATTTTTGTGCGATTGGGAATTTTACAAGTTTAGATCTGACTGTATGAATACAGTATCAAATTCATCAACCATTTGCATTTCTAACAGCCGTATGAAAGATTTGTGTTTAAGTACTTATGGTAGCTACAAGACTGCCCAGACATTATTTAAAAACGACAGAAACTTATTTTTTATGCCCATTGATGAGTCTTGTAAATTTTGTGATGATCTGATGACTCGGTGTGAAGTTATCACAATGCGAAATTTTCCATAGAGTTTCCATTGTCACCAAAAATACACCAAAATTTCAGCTCGACCAAACTTCGCGATCCGGATAAATTATCTGGATAGTAAAATTCATGCACAATGAGAAATCTCTAATAGTACTTGGAAGACAGTAAAAGATATGGTGCTTGAACAGTCTTGGAATATTGTCAAGATGAACCGAAATTATTTGGAGAAGGTTATCGACCTTACGACGTGTCTCAGTCGCCAAGGACGTGCTTTCAGAGGATATCCATTATGGCAGACGCAACAAGGGTCCACAGAAGGAACAACTCTCCGTGGTTGTCAGATTTGCTAAAGAGCTAGCAGTCGAAAAAAGGTTCTCAAGCTTTGTAGACTGTTCAGGAGCTAGAAATGCCTCGTATTTAGCAGATATAATTTTGAGCCTGTTTGAGCGAATTGTCTGTTGTTGGACAGTCTTATGATGGTGCTAGTGTCATATCAGGACAAAAAAGTGGTGTACAAATCAAAATTAAGATGAAACACCCTGCAGCCACATTTGTACACTGTCTAGCTCATAAAATTATCCTGGTTGTGATGGACACATTTTTCACCATCAAAACGTGTATATCCTTTTTCAATGCCATCGAATCCCTTAACCTACACTTTTCGAAGCCATCACAACACGAATTGTTGAAGCAGCTTGAAGAGGCAGTTGGTCTAAACACAAGGCGTGGAATGAGAAGTTTAAGCTCAACTCGATAGTCAATGAAATTTCACAATTGCAAATATGAGATCGATAGCTATGGGACTGTGAAAGATGCTTTAGAGGAAGAAATGAATGAGGGAAAATACAACGACTCAGTTTATTCATTGGAGATCTTTCATTCAATCAGTAATCCTAAATTTGTAGTAAATATTTTCATGTTTCACTATGTTCTTTCTATAATGAACATGTTAAGCACATATTTCCAAACTCAAAATGCAACTCTTCGGGATGGGATAAATCTTGTGAATGGAACACTACTAAGTGAGCGAGAAGACTTGTATGTAGTTTGGGGAAAAATTAAATCATTCGCAGAAAACAACTGTCTGAATCTCACATTTAGCAGAGGATCGCGAAAATGGAAAACAGCAAAAAGCACTAGTTTCAAAGGTTTTGCTGTTTCATCTAGCCCCGGACACGCAGTTAGGGCTGTAAAGATATTCCTGCAAACCAAATGGCTCAAAAAGAGTAAGTTACAGCACTTTTCATCTTGCCAAATTATTTTCGGTTTTTCTAGGTTTTCTAGGTAACAAATGTTTGAAGCAAGAGATCAATTTCTTCCTTCTAAGCTTAATATATTCCAATTTTTTCAAAGATATTTTGAAACTGAGCTATCTTCTTCTTCAAGTATAATTTGCAATATATTTAGCTTCTAAACGAAAAAATATTCTTACATTTCTAATTATTTCCATTCTATTCCCGTATAATTCATACAAGCTTTCTTTCTTAGCGGTCATTGATAATTCATGTGTAGTTCATACCTACCATTCACATTATATGCATGTGGTACTAGCTCTTACGTATTCACATACAAGAAGTTTATTTAATAATACATTATGCATTAGCAAATAACAAAGAATAAATCAACAAATATATAATGTATTAGTAAATTATATAAGTTGTATGAACAGTACGTGTACAAACAAAAACAAAATCATCGCATGTCTTGAACCTTTCAGTTCCTGGCCCCTGCCAGATTTTAGACCACGGCCCGCCTATGCGGGACTGTGAGAAAAGCATTCTTCGAATATCATCCATCATTTTCGACATAATCTTGTCTACATACTGCTAATTCTCTAAGCAGTCAATAGTAACGGTAGTCTTTGATTTATTCTCAGCCCTCTTGATGGATTATGTGTTTTCCCTAAAAGATCTCACTGGAATAATGAAGTCATTTGTTTGGTACCCTGTTAAATGCGAGTGAATGTCAATCAAGTTGTCTTGATACTCAACTAAACCGGGAAGCTCAAATATATATGCATCAACCATCAGTTCTTCAAAGAGTTCCGTTCAAATACGACACTGGACAGTGGTAATTGAGCCGTTTGTTACTGTAATTACCATCACGAGTTGTTCTATGTTATGAGAAAAACAAACCATTGTACGAAGTGAATGCTTTGTTAAAGTTATTAAAGTACTTGAAATCAGGGTGAAATAAGGATGCGATATGGCATAGATAGATCTGTATTTGATTTTGAATATAATTTTCAGTTTTTCAGTTTTTCGTTTCATTTCAGTAATCAGTGAAAGTATTTAGGAGAGGTTATGTTTGAGTTCTAATTATCATTTAAACATACGAAATATGCCACACCAGTTTTACGCAAAAGGAATGCACGGGTATGAAAAACAAGATGAGCGCTTAAAGACAGTGTTTTCTTCAAAATTCTATTTATGACTTTTCAAAAAACAATCGTCGGACATCAATATTTTCTAGGTTAGATTCATTCAAAAAAATAGTTAAAACCCCGATCTCTCAGTAGAATTAATACGATTTTTACGAATAAGTTAAAATTGGCTTCCACTTCTACTTAGTTTTGTGTGGTAAGTTTAACGGTTGAAATGAGTCTACACTAGGGCATTAATCCCGAGATTGAAATTGCGATCCCGAAATTCGGGATTAGAATTTTCGGGATCCCGAGATAATCCCGAGATTTCGGGATTTTATAAAAAAACTATATTAAGGGAATTTAAACAGATATATTGGCTTATTCGTACTCAATTAAAACTTTATTTCAATTATATATACATAAAACCGGAAGCTAAGTTCATTATAATGTTAACTTTATGCACATATGTACATGGGTACTAGCAAGTAAGACGTTAATCTATAATTGCATCTAAATTAATCTTATGACCTAATTTCATCTTATCTTCTTGTCCCATAAAGCTCTTTATTTGGTCATGATAGTTAGTTATAAAATTAGTTAAAAACGAATTGAAATTTAATCAGCATAACGGATGTTACGATAATATAATAAAAATACATTATTCTTTTTAGTTGTTTACATATTAATTACAAAATAATATTGCTTTTCAATGAAACAAGTGATAAGTAATAATATCGATTGGTTCAAACTGCTGATTCGTTTTGAAAGTATGCTCATAATAAACATAATTCGTCAAGAGTTTCAAAATTTAAACTAGACCTGATTTAGCTGCACATATATCCAGCTGCTGAAAAATATATTTCGGGTAGACTTTTTGGTGGAATATTAAGCATGTAATCATACGCCAGCTGTAATTCATTATTACAACTGGCTTCCGCTTCGGTTTTCATAAAACAATATGTCTTTTAGTATTAAGTTCTGCTTTCTAATTCCCAAAATGGGTTGAATTTAATCAATCCCGAAATCTCGGGAGTCCCGATTAAAAATTCGGGATCCCGAAAATGTCCAAAATGGCTCGGGATCCCGAGATCCCGAAATCTCGGGATTGCATGCCCTAGTCTACACTTTGCTGTTGAAAAAAGATTTTACCATGGAGAACCATGGTACAGGAGCTGTCGGCATGTGTCGTCAAACTATCGGCACAAATTTTGTAATCAGCAAGAAAAATAAACCGGTTATCATCTGATTAAACGACTTTATACCGGCAGAATAGCTGATTATAAAGCAGATTCTAGAAAAAAAATAGCATCATAAACGTTCAACTACTACATGTAACAGTAAAGATAGTCATACAAAAAGTTTAAAACCATTTAAGTGGTCACAGAGCAATACATTGCTGAGTACTGTCTATATACTCTGTTGTTCCTTTAGACCGAGTAGCTCAATTGGGTTTGGGTCAGTAGCTTGTCAGTATTTGGTCCGTATCTACGTTGCTTTACTTCAGGCAATTCAGAGACAGTTACCACTCCTGGATTCTAAAATAGCGAAGCCAAAGTATATCTACTAAATAAACTTATTCGACTGATCAAGCTCACTATTACGGAAATGAAAAGTCGCATTCAGGCAGCTAAATTCTTACTGAGTCTATTCAGCATCTATAACAGTCTACGAGAACGGGACGCGCTTTCTTATGCTGTCTTTAACCTGGAGTTAAAAAAAGTGGCCCAAGATGTTGAGGTGAATACTAATAATATAATCACCATTATATCTCCAACTACTGGCATGGTCTATCATGCGTTTAAAGAAACGTGCCTAGGTTAGGTTAGGTTCAACTGGCTGGCACATGGCCACACATAGACCCATTTGGTCCGTAGCGATACCAGATAAATGGACCCGGAGAAAGTTCAGTCCAAACGGCCATCGAAGGCCCCGGACTTTTTTGCGAACTGAAGTATGTCCTTCAGCCTCTGCTCCGCCACATGTGATAGATCCACCAGCCAGTGCTCACTGAAGCAGCGTTGCCTGGTTTTCCCCAGTGCCAGGCAGTGGCACAGAAGGTGTTGGATTGTTTCAGAGACTCCCGGCTCTTGACACTTCCTACAGGTGTCGCTGGTTAGGAGCCCCATTTTCATGGCATGAGCTGCTACAAGACAGTGGCCAGTTATGACACCGACCAGCCGCCTGCAGTCAGTCCGCGTTAAATCGAGCAGGAACTTAGTCGCTGCGTGATTGTATGACCCCCACATGATTTTGGTTTGTTTGCAGGTCTGAGTTGCACGCACCTTCCATCATATTGGAGTCGATAGAGTATTTGATCGTCTGGATTGGAGTTAAAATGTCAACCGATCCTGACAGGGGAAGGCTAGCTCCATGCATGGCTAGCGCATCCGCCCTCTCGTTTCCTTCAATGCCCTTGTGACCAGGAACCCAGAAAATTCGGACTCTACTGTGGTTGCCCAGTCTGTTCAGGGCCTGAATACAGTCCAGTACACACTTCGATTTGTATGTGTAAGACATCAGAGCTTTGACCGCTGCTTGACTGTCTGTAAAGATGTTGATTTCCTCACTTGTGGTATCTCTGGCGTGTGCTAGGTCTGCGGCTTTACGTATTGCAAAAACCTCCGCCTGAAAAATACTAAAGTGGTTAGGAAGCCTGAAGGCTGCTTTAATAGTTGCATCTGCAGAACATGTTGCAGCACCCACTCCGGCAGCCGTTTTAGAGCCGCCAGTGTAGATGCTAAGAGCTGCTGCGCCCCTTTGCTGATTCCACTCCAGCCCATCCCCCACAATCGCTTGATATCCCCGCTCGAAGCACAGAGTGGGGACCAAGTAGTCGGTGCTACCTGCGTACCCCCGCTCAATACTGCTGTGACCGAAGGATCGTGACTCGAAGTGTCCCGATTCCTTAAGCCTGACAGCAGCTTTTGCAGCTGCGTCCTTAACGAAGAGATCAAGCGGAGGCAGATGAAGTAGGACGTTCAGTGCAGACAAAGGAGTCGAGGCTAAGGCACCTGTGGTACAGAGGGCCGCCAACCGCTGGACTCTATTCGTCATGCTGGCAAAGGTAGTCTTATTTACAGCTGGCCACCAGACCAAGCATCCGTAGGTCAGTATAGGTCTGGCTATCGCCATATAAATCCAATGCGTTAAAGCAGGGCTTAGACCCCACGTTTTACCCAGTACTCTCTTGCTGGCGTAAATCGCATTGCTTGCCCGCTTAACTCTCTCCTCTAAATTCGCCTTCCAGGTGAGCTTGCTGTCCAGAATAAGACCCAAGTACATAGTTTGTGACTTGAGCCCTAACCTGGCGCCGCTCAACCTGATTTGGGCCAATTCAGGGATTTTGTACTTCCTAGTGAAAAGCACGAGATCAGTTTTATTGGAGTTGATGCCGAAGCCCACGGTGTTTGCCCATTCCTCAAAAGTAACGTGCCTAAAGCCTACATAAAATGCCTAGATGACGAAAAACAGAGGGATACACTGCCCTGATTAGCATAAACGTTCTATCTACATTTTAGTACTTTCGACATATTCAATGTTTTAATTTGTGCTGAAGATAAATGGAGAGTGCGTTTTTCAATATTGTTTTTAACATACTTTCACAAAAGATAGGTTTTTCAAATTTTGCAGAATGATGTAACCCAGTATGCAGTTTTTGAATATCTTGTTAACTCTAAAATGACAAAAATGTAGATAGAACTTTTATGCGATTCAGGACAGTACACTTGTATGAAGAAAACAAGAAGGAACCGAAAAAGTGCCAAGGAAAATAAAACCAAGCAGGGAGAAGCGAACTAGAAAAAAGACTTCGCAATGGGAGAAAAAAGGTGGACGAATGCAACTTCTAATAAATTACATCATTCATCTCTCTGGAGTTAAAAATCACAACTGAAAATAGCCATGCGGAAGAAATTTCTACGCGGCTGCTATCAGACAATTAAGTCTTTATCAACGTCTATTGGAGCAAGGTTATTTAAAATAGGCCCTGTCTTCTGCGGACCGATGGCATTCACCACAGCGCCACAGATATGGTAAAGATATCAAATATAATTGTGGTTGTATAGCATATGGTAAAGATATCAAACATATGAATTTGAGTTTGAATATACTCTTTTGAACGCTGTTGCAAAGTGATCCCAAATCTGGATGAGGTATGCGAAAATTGAAAATAATATATTTTTAGGGATTTAGCTTTATAGGTTCATTAGACTAGGATTTAGCTAGTTTTTTTTCAATGTGAGAAACGGTTCGAGATAAGCGTAAAGTAAAGTAATCCCACGACAACCCCCGTACGGGTCTAGTGGTTAGAGCTGATAGAGAGCTTCATCGTAAATTTAGAATCAATGTGAGTACGAGTGTGGAGTGATTAGTTCCACGGCTCACTTTACTCTTGAGCAAATCAGGTTATCTTTTAAAAGAAATTTCTCTGGGTACTACATCGAAACCTCTGAAATGCAAAAAGCTCTCTAAAAAATTCCCAAAGACCCTTCAGTTCAAACAAAACCTCGCCCTTGATATTTGAAGGCAAGCTTTCGAAATCTCATGCGGAATTTGAGTTTACAAAGACTAAACATTCCGTTACATGTTTGCAAGTAAGTTTTCGAATCTAAAACGGAATGCCACCCTTATGAGACTATGATCAATGTTACTGAAAACGCGGCCATGGTTAAACTGCATGGATTAGTGGACCAGATATTAAAAAGTATATTGATTACCCAATCAGAAGTTACCAGAAGCAGGAGAGGTGAAAGCATAAGTGAACTCAATTTTATTCGTAAATAGTATTGCTATGGCATTTCTGGCCAAAGCAATTGCAAAAATTTGTCGACGCTGAGATATGATACAGATTTTTTGTATTTCGCTTGTTCCTTTAAAGCTCAGCAGTTCGCAATCAACCCGATCTTGATCACATGCCGCTTTCCTCACAACTATTCTATCGGCCAATTAAGTTCAATAAGGAAACTATAAAAACAGCAAGAAAAGAAGTAAATTTGATCAAAGAAAAGGACAAATATTTGAAACATTTCAAAATTCATAATGGTAGATAGTAAAGTGTATGATTCTGTAAAATGTACAATATTATTATTGTGATATTTCCTTTGTCAAGTGACATCTGGAAACTTTAACAAGATCGGCAAAGTTTTAAAAGTATCGGCAATTGGAGAAAAATATTGATCTACTCTCTTTTTTACTGATTTTGGGATAAAAATTAGTGTCAAAATCACTTTGCACTGAAATTCTAAAGTTTTTTTTATGTAGTTTAGTCTTTTATGTCTAGTCTCAATCATATACTGGCATGGCATTGTTAGCTATTTTGGATGATTAGTTTATTGTTGGCAGTCGAAAAAGTTACACGCGTTTTTGTGAGCTCGGCGATTTTTAAATTGCAAAAAAATGGAACAAAGCATTTGCATTAAATTTCGCTTTAAGAGTGGAATAAAGTCCCGCATCGTATTCAAAATGAATAAAACAAGCATTTACAATTGGTACAAACGTTTCCAAAAGGCCGCGAAGATGTTGAAGATGACGACCGCTTTAGACGTCTCAGTACATCAACAGTCGACGCCAACGTCTAAAATGGGAAGGAAATGATTAAGGACAACCACCCAATCACTATCAGAGTATTTGCTGATTATGTTGGAATATCATTTGGCTCATGCCGAGCAATTTTATTGGATGTTTGGGAATGAATCGAGTGGTCGCTAAGTTTGTCCTAAGATTTCTGAAAATTCAGGAAAACTCAGTGACTGAAAGTACGCGAACAGACTTAGTATTTGTCACAAGTAATACTGTCGACTTTTGTTTTTCGATACCAGAATAATATAAGACACACAAGATAGTTTTAATATTAATAAAAAATAAAATGAAGATAATTGAACAAATTGATGGAGTTACATCATACATACTCGAGCACGGAACATTTGCTTATTTGGGTTTTCTTAGGTTAAATCTGGCAAAAGGCAGTAAAAGTAAAAATAGTAAAAGGAAAAAGGTAGTAAATCGGGTAAAACATACACCCTCGATTGTGAATTTTAGTGCAAATTTTCATCAATAGTATATTCTTGAAAAATAGATGCAGAAGCAAATTAAAAAGTCAATTTAGCTGCCTACATCTACGTGCTCGAACAGCATTCAATTCCACCATGCACCTGAACCAATATTTTACTTTTGTTTTCACAATTCTTTCCAATCTCAATGCGAACATTACCAATTCTAACCGGAATCGAATTCAATGCTATTTATCAGCATTGTGCCAAGCCTTAAATGAGAAAAACTTTTCAATTTAATTCTATTCAACAGTTCCTGCAAAAGGCGCTCCAATTTGTATTTCCATTCGGATCCCGCATTCATTGAAGGGACAGTGAAGCGTTTCCAGAAATTCTTAATTGGAGCTAATTAAACTTCAAGGATTTCGATTTGATTGGAGCGCATTGTCATCAAATAATCTTCTTTGCATTTTGAAAAGCATCAAAGAATGCTAACCGTCATATTTCGATGGTTTTTTGCATCAATGAACTCATCTGCGCGTTATTGCCATGAGCATGGACGATGCACCATTGTTGGAACAGCATCTCACAGTAAGTGTTGGGAGTACTTGTGCTTGTTAAGTATTTAATTTAGATAGAATAAGAATATCAGGAGACGAAATTTTTAGGTGGTACGCCATATGTAAATAAATTTGCTGAAACACACACCTATTCATGAGTACTATCAAAAAGCTGTCATATTATAACCCATTATATTCTTACAATGCATATGTCTCTTGTTTCTATAGAACGAAGCATGAACATTTGCCAGCTAGTGTAACTTTATTATTACAAGCATTGGTGGGTTTGTTATTTGAGCTATTGTTACTGGTGCTATTGCACATTAGAGCAGTCTATGTCCGTCACAATTCATAATTATGATGTGTACTTAAATGATGAAAATCCCATTATCATGTGAAAATACAGCTGAAAATTACTCATCCTACAATAAATACAAACAGTCATTGCAAAGTTTTAAAGCAAAGAAAATTATTTCAAAATTTGTTCATGTGTTATTTATACAAGGGTTTTTAATGGGAGTAATAAGATGTCGATACTCCATTATGGGCATACTTTATTTCAAACACTTAAAAGAATTTTAATACGTTTACACAATAATATATGGAAAATCAAACTGTTTGCTTCAAGGTTTCAAATAATTAAAAAAAAAAATCCAAAATATCTATTCTTCGTCAACGAATTTAAGTGGTCACGATTTAATGGATCTATCAAGATGACAGTATGAATCCGGTACCTCTAAAACTATTGATTATTTCATAATTCAATCAATGTAAAAGAGCTCTCATTCCATACCAAGGAATTATTTTCTTTTATGGAATATTATTTCGGCGGCGTTTTTCTATCAACCTTGAACAAACAAGCACCAGATAATCACTTGACTAAAGCGTCTCTTTTACTTTCTGATAAATCAAGGATGATGATGGGTCTTCGGAACAACCGGTAGTCAGGTCTAGCCCTGCTCTAAACGTCTCAGTTTAACACTGCCACCATCCGCCAGCATCCTGGTAGGGCAGGATAGAGTCGCTCAACTGGAGGCAGAATCTGTATTAAGCAAACATACGCTCTTGATCACCATGTTTTTTACGAGACATGAGTAGGAGAGTAAGCAGAAAAGGGTATTCAATGCAACAATTGTATCAAATTTTATTTGTAGAGAAGTAAACAGACATAACGTGTGATAAACAACCATCAAAAGATGCCAAAAAAATGTTTACTCTTGGAGCAGCTTGCCCTTAAGTCCACACCCGATGAATGCTCGTGTGCTGCTTGAATATCTCACCGCAGCTGAGGTGGGTTTATGAAGTTTTGGAAAACGGTTCGAAACATTTAGACATTAACGTTCTTCAAATCACTTTTTTTTACATTTCAGATATGCCCATTACACGAAGCGAAGAAAGCTTGTTGATGATTGGAGTGGAGGACACGTGCTCTATCTTTGGACAATCATACTTACAGACCAATCCACCTTTGGACACAAGTTGATTCAATAAATTTCACTTGACTAGCCTAGAGCATTGGCTGCCCGAAAACCGAACATTGCCACTTATACAGAAAGACTCTCCGTCGTTGCACCGATGAATATTGCCAGTAAAAAAGACAAAAGGGAAAAGGGACTACTACTTAACCTGCAAAGCCAGGATCCCGGAAGCGTGCAAGGAACAATCAGATCACGCACTAGCAGCCTCTGTTTGTTTTCAGATTTTTCATATGTCAATTAATAATATACTACCAACCCAGCAACGAGAGGTGCAACTTCTTGATTGGAGAGCCTCTTCCTCCAACACGGACAACAGGCTATCTCGGGGAGATTTTTCATCTCTTCTACACGACAGAGTTCTTGGAATATTTTTGCAAGAGTCAGAGGATGAGGGAAGCCCCACAACATTTGGTGCATGAGGTTGTCTGCCTCTTTCTTAGGTTCCACCTTATCAAGTGGAGACCATATTATTTGTTTTGTTTTTGCTTTTTTGTTTATTTCAGGTTCCGTTCTCTAGAAAAGGCACTTTAGAGTGTCTCGACGGAGCCTGCCTAGTCAGCTCATACCCAAGAATTAAGTAATTAACGTCCATTAAGTGTGAACTTGAAGGTACTCCGCTGAGGCGAACGAAGAGCACGGACATTTCTAGGGTATCTTGCGCCAAGGGCACAATTTTTATTTTTTGCTTTTTTGACGGGTTGCGATCAAACCTATTGCCAGGCTATCTTCTAGACTTCGATTCAGATGTCAGCTACTTCTACAACAAAAAATTGCTACACAGTGCTCGACGAAACATTCTGCGTGACCGATAACTGATTACAGCACAATATATATGATCTCTATACATACTATTTTTGGATTGTTTTGCACCAGTATTTTGATAAAGAATAAAAAAAAGCAAAATTGAATGATAAAAGAAGTGAAAGCAGATATAGCCGACCTTTTTAAGACATTTAGACTGAGATGTACGGGGTTGTCGACAGAAAAAACAGATTATTGTGCTTACTGTTTAATGAAACGGTAGTAAGCAAAAGTAAAGATACAACTAATCAATGTCAGCTATTAAAAAAAAGTATCGATTAAAGAAAAGCCCGTCACGCCTCAATACAAGCCAATCAAATTCCATCATTAATTTTTTAAGATACTCTACAAATTTAACATCAACAAGCTACTGCTTACTCACTTTACAGCTAAGATGTGCCTCAGCTCTATTTCCCGATATAAGACATACAGATGATATTACTAAAAGAATTTCCAAGTTAACACTCCGTAGAAATATTCATAGGCCTAGAACAGACAATTCAAATAATTGAGTATCCGGATGTAGTTGCTAACATTACTTTGGAAGTAAAGGATTTCCAATGAATGCCAATTGACGATTTTGAGGTGGAAATCGCAGATTTTCAAGATAGCATTTGAGCTCATTTGTTTGTCGACTTAAGGTCAAAACTTGAAAATCTGGAATGAACTTATTCGAAAGTTGAAGAACAATGCAACGTTGGCCAATCCAGTCCTAAACCATCTCTCAGTCTAAAGAATGTGCTATTTACCGTTTGGTGGGACTGCGATAGCATAATTCAATTATAGATGAATTATTTTGCCAACAATTTGGTAGATTACCAAGTGAATTTGTGGTAAAAATGCCAGCTCTAGTAAAAAGAAAAGAAGAAATATTTCATTCGGATAATGCTAGGACCCATTAACTCAAGGCAACTCGTCTAGGAAGTTTTCTCCTACCATAGTCCTATTTGACTTTCATTTATTTCAATCTATCGAACATTCTTTAACGGATAAATGTTTTAGAAATATCGATGATTTGCGAGCTCACCTAAAATCATATTTCTCATCAAATCCAATTGAATTTTATAAACAGGAAATTGAAGCTCTATCAGCAAGATGGCAAAATTTTCTATAAGTGCGCAACTAACCATAAAATAAATTCGTTAGTTCATTGCCATTTGCCAATGAAATAATTGATTGCTTATGGATACCCCTAATATTAATACCAATATTTTCTGCATATTTTCTTGTTACATGACATTTAAATATGCAAAATAAATATCATTTTTTAATTATGACTGCAAATATTAGCTGTATTTAATGTCCCCCAAAAAAGATTAGAGCATCCCAAGGCAAATTAGAGTAGAGCAGCTGTCAAAAAATAGAGCAAATTAGAGCAACTGAGAGCACGAAATCTTATGGAGATCTTTTCAGGCAACAGCTCTTAAAGTTCATCACCTTTCAGAATTCAATCTGTTGGTTCAATCTGTCATATTTTTTTGTTGACAGTTGATTTTGCAACAATTCACAAACAGCTGGTTGCTTGTCCGAAGTTGCTTTACCAATAACGCTACAGTATAAAATCATGCTCTAAATTGCTCGAGTTTAGCTTAGAGCAGGCTCAAGAAACATAAATCAGAGCAACTTTGGGCTAGTTACAGCTACTGAATTGCTCATGAAACACATTTTATTGAGATATCTAAATCTAGTTCAACATAGAGCAGTACGTTGAACACAGCTAAAACTTGAATATTTGTACATATGACAGCACAAAAATTTTACGCAAACATGGTGAGCTGAAAAGTTTAGCGATCACAGGTCTTGTCAGTGTTATTAGCTTGGCTCTGATATCCAACTATTAGGTTAATCACAATACAGCGTTTTCCACTGCGGCAAACGCAGTGGGCTGCGGCAAAGTGCTGTCAAAAAATTAGAATGCACTGTTTTGTATGGTAACGCGCACAATGGCTGCGGCCGAATTCGCGGCAGCGGCAGAATTTGCCAAATTTCTAATTTTGCGCCCCGCTAGCGGTGATACCTACCATAGGTTGGCATCACCACTAGGTTTGTTTGAATTAGGTTGAATGGTCAGGTGGAATAGACAAGCGATGGCTGATGTGTATTGTGATAAGCCAACCTAATCCTCGTACAACAGGATTTAGCAATACAAAAGAAAAAAAAATGATTTTGGTTGGTGCCTTGGTTGCATTGACAGCGACATTGTCGCTGCATTGTGATTCACCAAATTCAACTGCGGCATTCACGCCTCCCCCTGTGGAGCACTGCGTTTGTCGCAGTGGAAAACGCTATATTCTGATTAACCTTTATTTTGGCTATGCTGTCATGGGTAGTTTTGAAGTCAATTAAAATATGGAACAGCTTCACGCCATATTGCGGAAGCTTTTACAATGACTGGCGCAGAAAAAATCTAGTCTATTGAACCGTCTGAAGTAAAGCGCCACTTATACCAACGAATGTTGGTATGAGTCAGTAGCTCTTTGCGCAAATTAGGCTATCCGGCCTACTAAGCCAATAAAAACCACCTTGCTGAATTCTGTCCCTGGTTTTTGTATGGACCAGATTAACTCAAGATGTCAATCTTTGGTAATCGCTACTCAACCGGTACTCATATTTTCAACATAAGGTGATGCAACCTACATTTTCTATATATTTCATCGGCTCTTTGAGACATGTTACTTTTGGATCATGAGATCTCGAAGAAGATGTAGAAGGTTCTTGCTAATCGAGGAATCAAGTGATCAATAAGGAAGCCGAGAACTGATCATTTATTCAATGTTTGGCGAACTATCAAAATATTGAGCCAATCCTTCAAACATTCCCGACTGCTCATGCATCAGATTTCTCATTTGGCCCTTGTAGGCTGAGCAACAAACGGTGCCCCACCTAATTCAGGCCTCACGAATCAGTTTTTCCACATTGGCTTTCTTTGAGACTCCACGCATCCATTTCTCCACTCATAATAAATCGCAGAAAGTCTCTACACGATGCCAAGCTCTTTAAGAAAGCTATATTGCTCAGCTCGCAGCATTTTTGGTTGCAGTATTTGCCTTACTGGTGGCCACAATCAGCCATCGCATCCCTTACGAACACTCACAGAGAACATGTGAGAAATTGGCGCGCCCATCCAAAAGACTAGTCAATAAGGTGCACGAGAAACATCGAGCCTATGCAAGGTCCTGAAACACGACCATTCAGCTAAGCTGGGCACTCTAAAACGTCCAGGTGGTGTTCAATAATCACTTTCAGAGCGCCTCGGTGATTGAAACGCAGAAATTTGTTGTCCCTCTGCTCAAACCTCCTGCTCTTTGCAGCAGTAGGCGATGCCTCCTGTGGTGCGCAGCTAGATCTATGGTCAAAAGTAAATAGGATAATACTATGTCTATTGTGTCTCGACTATGCGGAGGGAAGGAATGGACCACCTGGAGGCAGACCTAAAAGATTTTTTTTTTGGGTATGCCCAGCTCTTGAGTATGTTTCGTTCAGTTGGCGGAAAGGTTAAGATAGTCTTCATATTAAAACTTCGTGGAAATGACTATTCAGATCAAAGGAAACTTAGGCCAATCAGCTTAAGAAGGCTTGAATGACACGCACGCACTAGGACGCTTAGCTCCAACCCCGTAATGCGTACTAGCGAAGAAAATCTCTTAAGAGGGCAATCTCTACTGGTGTATTGGGTGTTTGTGTATATTGAAGCTGGCTTTGGCAAAGCTACATGAAGCTGCAGAAGCTCATGGCATGGGCGACGTTCTAGTTAAATTGATACACGCTATGCTGACGCAGAGATTGTTGCCGCCAAGAGCTGAGCCTGACTGCTTGAGAACAAAGGTGACGAATAAAGGTCTTCAAGGGGGTGTCCTATCCCCACTCCTGTGGCGTATGGTAGTCGAATCACTGCTAAGCAAACTGCAACAAGAACAAAGACGTGCATGCTGTTATACTGATATGGTCACTATACCAGCCTAACGTTGCACTAGCAGTCAATAAATATCTGAATGTGGTAGGCAGAAAAAACAATGTGGATTGCATTTAATTAACAATCGGTTGTCAACGCACGATCTTTCCGTAAATCCTGATAAAATAAAACTTTTTTGTTTGTTTTTATTGTGTACCAATTTTTTTTTCCTAGTTTGTAAAAATATTTTAAGTTAATCCAATTTTTTCCTTTTGAAGCTAGATTTATTTTGATTACTCGATATGTATCTATATTTTGAGGGTAATCTGCCCTCTTCTTCAGTATCGATATATGTCGAGTAATCAAAATAAATCTAACTTCAAAAGGACAAAAATTGGTTTAAATTAAAATACTTTTTTGTTTACCAGAAAGAGAAAACTGGAAAAACTAGCTCTCCCAAAAATTAAAAACGCAACTCATCAACTTTTAGATGAAGCCAGATATCTTAGAGTAATCTTGGGCAAAAAACTTTCCTGGAAGAAGCATGTAAAAGTGAAACTTAGTTCAGCTCTAAATTCTTTTGGGTAGTGAAAGAGACCTTTCTCTTGCACGTACCATATCAATCATAAGGCCGATGATCACGTTCGCATGGTGCGGTGGACTATCGTATAGCTCATGTATGCTTGCAAGAAATTAGCCACACTACAAAGGAGTCTACGAAATACATCTTTACAAAGTTATAAAAGTTTGTACTCATTGTCTTTGCATTTTGATTCGTCATAAAATGTTTGTCATGTCGGGTAATAAGACAACAAATTGAAAATTGGCTATTTATTCAGTTATAAATAACAAACCCACAACTATTTTCATCGCGAAACAAGTGATAGATTCAAAGATAGGACAAACGGTTAGAAACTAAAATGTGCAATAGCTCTAGTAAACACCAAAAATTAACCAATCGCTTTAACTTGCTTCACTTGTGATGGCAATGTGTTGATATTGAAACTGAATAAATCAAATTCAATTTAAAATTATTCTGATAGCAGCTGATAGCGCATTTTGCAGTACGTATTTTACACAAGCCAAAACACTGTTATTTATAGAAAAAGTAAAATTGTGCATATCAGAGCTTGCATACGTAGTACTTTGATACGTCTGAGTTGATTTTTTTTCAATTTACTTATATTTTCGACTGCATGTGTTCAATGTTTTTCATCGAAACAAAGATCATTTGAACTCAATTAATTTTTTTCGTGCCTGTTGATTTACATCTAATTAAATCCACATTTTTCAAAATTTCAGTCTGGCGAAAGCTGTCCACCTAAATTTTAGCATTTCTGTATTGATGCCAATGCACGCTATACGTCGTGGGGGCATGTTGTCGTATTGAACGGAGCTTGACATTTTTGGCAAGTGTGAAAATTATATTGACCCAAACAATCAAGTTTATGATAAAGATTTGCATATACATGTGTATGTATTTGTTATTGCATTTCTAACTGAAAACTTTTATGACGAAAAGTGTGATCATCGTTTCATGGTAGTCGAGGAAACTTTCTGTTGATAAGCGTATCAATATTATATGATAATCCAACTTGTGGTAAAGTGGTTGTCAAAGGTTATACGCAATTCACATTTTTCCGAAAGATAGATTAAAAATATATGTTAGCATGCCTTAGAGGCATTATTACTCAGAATTACGGAAATTTTATTTCTAGACGCCAGAGATAAATGGAACACATAATCATCAGAGTTTTACTAGGTAAGGGAAAAATACTACATTTGATTCGGCATACATTTGTATCATTAATTAAGTCGTTATTATCCTGTCATAAAAACAAAGTTTAATTAGTTTCATTTAAGCTTGAGTAGCCTAGTGGGTAGAGAACTGGCTTTTTGTGTGTGGGGTCTCTGATTCGAACGCATGTTCGTACAAGGGACCGCGCCCCGAGCTTTTAGCTTTCAGCTTAGCTAGCTCCGAATAGATACCTGAGTTAATCATGGATTAAGTGAGTTGTGGAGCTAATGCTTCCACACTCGTATTCACATTGATTGTATATTTGTGATGATGTTCTTTAACAGCTTCAGACCCACAAAGGGTTGTTGTGGGATTACTTTACTGTAATTATGCCAACGATTTACTTATACTTTACTTACACTTGCCAAAAAAAAGTATCCGTACACGATCAAAATAAAGCAACATATTAGGAAATTCGTGGTAAAAAGAACTGCTACATTTTAATATTTCAGCAATAAAATTTATTCAGTAATCAAACTACTTTATCTAGAAATTTTTTATTTGGTATTCCTTTAAAAACTAGATTTTACAAAACAAAAACAAAAAATTTCACTTAAACGAACCAGAAAAAGTATCCGTACATGACAATACGAATTTAAAATATC
Organism: Nemotelus pantherinus; assembly: GCA_963978885.1. Lineage (NCBI taxonomy): Eukaryota > Metazoa > Arthropoda > Insecta > Diptera > Stratiomyidae > Nemotelus > Nemotelus pantherinus. Next base: position 77,933,685 of record OZ022265.1, on the reverse strand, counting down.
CAAATATTTTTATTATATATCAGGGCTTAATAACTTGTCGGATAGCCTTTTCGCTTGAGGACCTCCCTCAGTCGATGTGGCATGGAGTGGACCAATTTGGCTGTATCCTGCCTGGTAATTTTGCCCCATTCATCGACGATGACATTTTTCAGCATTTCCTTTGAAGTTATGCTGTGCTGACGGATCCTGCGCTCCAACAAATCCCACAAATGTTCAATGGGATTAAGGTCTGGGGAGTGGGGTGGCGTACGCAACTGATGTTTTGTGTTGTAGAGCAACCAAAGCTTCACATTGTGTGCTGTGTGCTTGGGATCATTATCCTGCACCCAGTCCCAACTGCTGAGCGCTTTGCTTCATATTCGCCTTCAAAATATTAAGGTAAGCGTATTGATCCATAGTTGATTCGATAAGCACAATTTAGCCTACTCCTTCTGCCGCCATACACCCCCAGAGCATAACACCACCTCCACCATGTTTGACAATAGGTATCAGATTTTCTTTTTCAAGGGCAGTACCGCTCTTCCGCCTTACTAACTTTCTGCCTTTAATGCCAAATATGCAAAATTTGCTTTCGTCGGAGAACAGGACTTGTTTCCAAAACTCTGGAGGCTTGTTTATAAATTCATTTGCGAAATCCACACGTTTCTTCCTGTTCACTTCCGAAATATATGGTTTCTTACGTGCTATACGAGAGCGATATCTATCTTTCTTCAGTATTTTTCGCATAGTATCCTCGTGGAGAACCTTGGCAAAAGAGTCTTCTATATTTCTAATAATTTGAGAAGCAGTTACTCGAGGATTCTTTTTAACTGACTGCAATACGGTTCTTTTTTCGCGTTCAGTCAGTATGGAGTGTCGACCACAACGAGACTTTGACACAATCGAACCAGTTGTATCAAATGTTTTCACCACATACTGGACAGAAAAGTGAGTTCTGCCTATTATCTGACCAATTTCGCGGAAAGTTTTGCCTAAGTTTCAGCATAATTTTCCTTTCATCAGCACTGATTTCCTTAATTTTGGGCACCATCATGTATTCTAGTGCATAAAAACTTTAAAATAACTTCATTCACTTCTAAACATATCACAAATCAAAGTAGAACTATTATCGGATCTAAATACATAAATATGCATCTGCACATGCCACTGCATAGCACGGGGAATCCTCCATTTTGTTCAGTACGGATACTTTTTCTGGTCAAATGTGTTGCCATATATTGATTTTGTTTGAGTTTCAAGTGTTTTTAAATAGTAACTATTATGAATCATACTGGTAATTATGAAAAAATGTCGATTTTATACTATTATAAAAGAAAACAGTCAAATTAAGTGGGCATCTCCTTTTTAATACAACAACAACTTTGGTGTCTTGCATGTTCGGATACTTTTTCTGGCAAGTGCATACTATACACATATCGAACCGTGGAATATCAGTGACAATTATACCACAGACAACAGCGTGCGGTACAGCAGTTTATATACATACATATATAAAAATTGGTTACTCTTCCAAAACTTATATCTAGGTTCAATGCCTCTACGTTGTCATATATAACCCATACTTTTTCGATTTTCGCTAATAACTGGTCTTTTCACTTGATTATTTCGCTGCATTCAAAAAGTTTACCTTGCTAAGAGCTCAATTTACTGAAATTCTCTTCTATATTACGACCAAATTTTTGGTTTTATTTTTGAACTTTCGAAACATTAAAATGTTCGATTGTCCAACAGAAATCGAGGGAAATTGTCAATACAAATGCAAATTATCGATTTTGTCCAGTTCATTCTACTTTCAAATTCGATAACGAAAAGATGGTAGACCAGGTGATCTATGCTTTCAGCGTCATTTCTGAATCTCAATTTACATCGAGAAGCGCCAGCTGTTAATGCAGAGCCTTTTTCTGCCTACTGCTGAGAACCTTATCTGCTTGGCGATGTCCAGTTGGCATGGCTTTGCTCTAGTCGTCCGGACCAGATATTTCTGCATCGAACTGTTGGCATCGGCCTTGCTCGTTAACTTTTGTCACGCAGGCTCTGAAGTAGCAATCTAGCTTCCTGGAACATATTTTACTTTTTATTTTGCTTTTTATGAGTGTTTGTTGCTGTCGTATATTGGCATAGTTTTATTCAATTTTATGTTTCCCTCTGTATTCCTTTTTCATTAGTTGCAAATGAGACATCAATTTCTTTAAAAAAAAAAACAACAACAGGAAAAAGAAATTGTGAAGACAAAAGCTTTCATCTAAGTATTTCTTTGACATGCAACGGAAAACGACTGACTATCCCACTTCTATGTTCAGAACTAAATTTATGTTTTCTGCACTATAGATTTTCCCAATTTATTTACGGATTGATTTCAGGATACTTTCTGCCTTCTTATAATCCCAACAATAAATTCAAAAGTCCCAGTTGTTCCAACTGCTTCAACATCGTTCGTCGACGGGATTGTTTTAGGAAACAAGGCAATCACTAATACTATTTACGAACTAAGCATTTAAGCATCAACAAATAATTTGCAACAAATCGTTGTCCTTCCATCCATTTTGAAAATATTTTTCTCTCACGCCTGTTTTCAACAGTGGCGACAAATAATCAGTTAACAACTATCAAGACATTGCTATTCTCCTAGTAATCTCCAAACACTTTGAGAGGTTCGTTTTCGATACACTAGCCTCCATCATCGGCCGTCCCTATTCTTATGAACAATTACATGGGTTTGAAAGAGGCAGGTCACTATTACCAATCTTATTCTCTTGGTTTTTGATGTCCTAAAGGGAAATCAATTTGATTTGGTCGATATAGATTTCAGCAGGTCATTCAATTTTGACACATCAATTAAGCATTTTTGGAAAAACTCAATTAGCTCCAAACTAATCGTTTTGATAGAACTCAGATGGCCAAATTTCAGTGAACACTATCAAAGAAGAGAAAAATTCATGCATTCTGGGGTAACACAAAGCAGTAATTTGGGCCCACTGCTCTTTAATATGTTCATATTTGATCTATTCGGGATTTTATTTGACTCAATTACGACGATGACTTCAAAATGTACCACACTATCAAAATGCAATCCATAGCTTTTGTCCAATCAGAGTTTCAGCCCCTGGAAAAGTGGTAATATCTGAATAAGCTCAGTCGCGACGTAATTTTTCCGAAAGAATGAAATCATATCCAACTCTTACTACTTCAACAATATTGGCCTTAATATGGTGAAACATTTCTATAAAGTTTTGAGTAGTTTGCGACCAGAAAATGAGTCTTAACTTCCATGGCGAAAAAATTATATTAAGCACAAGCAAACAGCTAGTTTTCGTAAACAGGTACGCTAAAGATTTCAAAAACATTTGAGTTACCAAGTCTCTGGTGCGGCGTTTACTACACTACGCTCACCATTGGCAAGCTAAAAAGCTCCTTTGCCACTTTATATGAAAAGTTAGACAGCGAAAATAACAAAATTTCAGTACTCGTGAAAATGTCGGAGGACAACCAGCCCTCGACTTCATCGATGGGACGTTTACTTGCTTCTACTTCTTCAAATGCTAAAGTTGCTCCTGAAACTAAACAATTATTACGCGTAATCGTGTTCTCCAGCAGTTCTGTATCATAAATGAATTGAGCAACGAAGTACAGCCCAAGTAGACCCCACCTCAAACAAAACCTTTTCCAGTCATCAATGCTTCAGCATGTATTTATATAGCACGTTGCCACAGGATTTTAAATCATATGTTTGGGATAGTACGAAATTGACGAGGGACAACTTGAATCGCCTCGTTTTGCATCGCACTTTTTCTTGGCTAAGCAATGCTCCCCAAAATATTTTCAGGTATCCTAGTGCTTTAATCTAGGAGCTTAGTTCGATATTTCGGAAGAACTATTGCTTGAATGCATCGTGGAGTTTTCGAGACTAAAATCTTCAACAAAATTGACATGTAGTACTCATATTATCAGAACGTTCGTGGTTTAAGTATCTCTTTTTTTATTTATCTTTTGACCAAATTATTTGCTTTACCGAAAAATAGTTAACTGAGGATATTTACAGTAACGAGATATTTCCTCTTCATACTGACTTTGTTTGCAATCGTGATGCGCCAATGAAAAATTAAGGTGGTGGTGTCTAGTAGCAATCCAGAAGCCTCTTCTTCCTATTCCTAACATCATTAATAACATTTTTGACTCTGTTTGATATACGAGGTGGGTAAATAAAGTAATAAGACTGACAACTTAGTGTTTGCTATGGCAACACTGGAAGCACGTGCCATGGAGAGGCGACAGGTGGACGTGTGAGTGTGATACGCGTTCACTACGAGTTTCATCTTGGTCAAGTCATTTGGTTGTCCGTTGTCGTTTTTCCCGTGAAACCGGTTTTGGTAGTGCGTTCTAAAAATTAGTGACATTAATTTCGAGCAACGGTGTGCTATCAGGGGTGTGTTCAATTTGCTATAGCTGCTTCAAAAGCATAGCACAGCACCACTTTAGCAAGTGTCAAAATTCGCAGTAGCTAGGTGAAGCCACTAATGGGTATTGGACAACCAAGAGCTGCTACGTAGGTCAGCCTTTAAACAGCACAACTCAATAACAAATTTTTTGAAGTTTTATTTTTAGAACTTCGGAAATTGTATGGAATTTCTGAGTTTTTAATCATACAGCTGCAGAAACGATTAAAATTAAAAACGTTTAGTTTAATAATTTAATAAAACGTTTCAATTGTTGCCGACTTTTGACGCCATGTCTATGAAAAAAGGCAAGGAGAAACGTTGAAAATTTGATGGTACACGAATCAGCGTACCCGGCCTTTTGCACTTCACAATCGCCTTCTAAAAACTCAAGAACTCAAGGACTCGAGTTGGGTTTAAGTGCCTAAAAGCCCGTATTTAGTTTACGATAACACTATTTTCAAATTTGGTGCTCATCTTCTTTGACACCAAAGCGCTAAAACTTCTTTTCATTTTTATTTCTAATCTAAAATACGTTTGGACAATGTGTCAGCTGTGTACGCACGTCCATTTTACTTAGCTACTTTCTTGCTATCCTCCAGACTGCAAGCAGCAAATAGCTGCTACCATAGATATTTCGTGACATTGGACAGCCAGAGCTGCTAAAATAGCAGCTAATAGCTACTATGGCAAAAATATTGAACACATTCCAATTTACGTCAAACTTGTGCAAAGTGCTACGGAAACTGTGGCAAAACCTCAGCAGCCTACCGAAATAGTGTGGTTTAATGAATTTTCAGAAGGAAGAGAGTCGACGGCTGATGAGCCACGCAGCGGAAGGCCTTCAACTGCAAGAACCGATGAAAATGTCGACAGAATTCGCGATCTTGTGCGTTCAGATCGTCGGTTGACGATCAGAATGATCGGGGAATGTTTGAATTTGAGTCACACTACCGTTCATCAAGTTTTGACCTGTGAATTGGAAATGAGAATGATCTGCTCGAAAATGGTCCCAAAAAACGTTTTGCAAGAGCAAAAGGACATTAGGAGGCAAAGGTGCCTTGACTTCTTAAAATCGATTGAAAATAATGACAATTTTTTGGAACGTGTCATTAATGGTGATGAGAGTTGGGTGTTTGAGTATGACCTGGAAACCATATGCCAGGACATGAAATTGCAAACTTCAGACTCTCCAAAGCTCAAAAAACAATAATGAGCAAATCAAAGATCAAGAGCATGCTAATTCGTGCCTTTGATAGCCGGGGAATCATTCACAAAGAGTTTGTGCCTCAAGGTCAAACAGTGAATCAACATTTTTACCGACAGGTTCTCGAAAGAAAGGGTCATGCGTGTGAGACCAAACATCAAGAACAATTGGATCCTGCGTCATGACAATGCGCCTTGTCACATAGCGATTTTCATAAAAGAGTATTTCATAAAAGAGTATTTCTGTTTATAAGTATGCTATATTTGATTTTTTCAGCCCCATCAATCCCTGACAACGATCAGATTTTCGGCCAGGTCAGGCGATCAAATGCCGCAATCGGAGCAGATTTGCTAATGAATGAACTAGTATAGAACTATCATGGTTGAAAGTTTGATATTCGTTAAATTAACTAGGCTCTTAAATCCTACTTGAAAAACAACGATTGCCATTGGATTGTTGCTAAATATTCTCACAACAGAACATCATAAGATGCATCGAGGAGACCGCTTGTTGGAAATAGTACTGATTTTTCTCCCGGCTCATGGACATGCTGTTCACTTATGTTGGCCTTCCGACGAATCGGAGAGGATAGTTAAGACCTAGGTTAAGTTTAGGTCTAAGTAGGCTAAGCTAGTTGTATTTAGACTTAAGCTAGATTTAGTTTAGTAAATTAAGTTAGTATTTAAGTACTTTATTGCTAAGTCAACCCCAGGTATTATACTATCTGGGTAATAGTTAATAAGTGTAAATCGGAAAATTAATGAATGATAAAAAACAATAAAAATTAAAACCCAATAAGAGCCAGCAGGCCAAAATAGGATAGCCGCTAAGTATAAGTTCTTTAAAGTTAAATATCCCTTTAGTTAAGTTATCTATGTACAATTTAATGAATAAAATTTCTATTATTATTATTATTATTACTGATTTTCTCCGCAGAACCAGTGGCAATTGTCCTAGAAAACACGAACAAATTGCTTGTGCAAGAACAATCATCAGTTTGTTTCCATCTTTAAAAGTTCCGAACAGTAAATTTAATAGAATCGTAAGGATTTTGGAAATATGCACAACAGCAAATATTATTTATGCACATTTTACAGGATTTACTATGTAACCCGGAAGCCAACTCAGGATATTTGGTTGATAAAATTAAAAACCTGAATATTAAGAGACAGTGGTTAGATGGAATTTTCGAAAGGTCCAAAGTGGCTAGGCGAGATAACTCAGTAGGAAGCAACGAACCTTTACATGAGCTTGGTGAAGACGACAAAGAGTTTTTCAAAAACTGGTTACATGTTGAGCAAGCAGAATAAACCAGAGAAAAACGACCCAAAACAATTACTGCCAGAGAATGCTGTCTTCAAAAGTAGCTGCACTGTATAATTGATATGAAGGAACTTTGATATTTTTCAAAGCCTTATGTGTTGGTAATTTTAGATTTGAAATGATTTCCTGCTACGGTTTGGTGAGTCCAAGCATTTGTTAATCAAAAAGTTAAAACTGTATGATAATTTAATAGTGAAAATAAAAATATTTTTTAGTGATACTAATAGTTTTTCTTTTAAATTCTAATATTTGGCATTAATATCCATTCATATGAAATCAATAATAAGATTTAATAGATTCGTAATCTCAAAAAATTCCCAGTGTAATTAATATTCAATACATCTAGAATGCAAATCTATACATAGAGTATTATAATATTTGAAATTGAAAATATTAAACATTAATATAGCTGTATATTAATGTTTAATATTTTCAATATTAAGGAAATTGTTTTAATATTTTAACACTATTAAAATTTAATGTATTTATGGTGTAGAATACATACAATACAAAAAATACTGAAATCTACATAGAAATTTATAACCGCGTACTGTCCAAGCTGATTACATGCCCAACGTCCCATCTGATTTGCACTATCCTTTTCTTTCACTAATAATTTCTGATGACTTTTTATCCAGCAAAATTACCTTCCAACCTTTGCGTTTTGAAACCATAGAGCGGAATTTGCTAAGATGGCATCATCATTTCCTCTCCAACCTTTTTCCTCGCCTCACTCTCTTCATCTAGTCCCTCCAGCAAGTTTAATGATGCTCTTTGGTTTTGGCATGACTTAACTACTGTTTTCAATGCAAAAGATGTAACTCATTCTAAAAGATTTCATATTGAACGCCTTGAATTCTCAAAGCTACGATCGGGTACCAAAATTGCCGTTAAATAAGTTATGTGTGATTACTTCGGTAGCAACGAATCATCTATACGTTCTAACCAACACAAGTCTTTTTGGTCTTACGTCCACTTCCTGAAAATTTCCCACAGCCTCTCTTATGTTCTTTAATTCTAATCTACAAAAATTTGTGAACTTTTTGCGAAATTCTCCTCCTCCTTATTTTCCCAGTAAAACCTAATCATGTCTTATGAATTATATCATCGTATGCCAACACACTATAAATTGAATTTTTACTTGAGTGTCTTGATGATAATATCGGTTGTGGCCCTGATGTTATTTCGCACTTATTGATAAAATCACTTTCATCCTTCCTGTGTGTTCTTTTGTCTATTATTTTCCACCTCTTCTCTTCTGAGTCCCTTCCGCCCTACTAAAAGTCTCCTCAAATTTCTCTCACCTATGGATGGGAGTGGACAAATTGAATCTAGTGATCTAAGTTGCTTTTCCAACTATCGTCTTCTTTGCCTTCGTCATCGCTTTGGTAAAGTTATCAAAAGAGTTTTTTTTACAATAGTTTACTTCCTATTCTTTATCGCTTTCATGCTTTTAAGCAGCATGGATTTATAAAAAGCAGGTCTTCCACCTCTAATCTCTTAACCTTCAGTAATGTGGCTACCTCCGCTTTAGACAAGCATAAGCCAGTTGATGTGGTGTACATAGATTTTGAAAAGGTTTTCGGCTCTATTCATTGTATACTCTTTTTGTAAACGTCGAAGGTCATGACCTTCTCTTGTTTTGGCTCCCCACTTATGTTTCTGGTCGTAGCAGTGTTGTATCTGTGAATACTTGATTTTCTTCTTCCCTATTTTGCTCTCTTTCTGGAGTCACAGTTACAATATGGTCTTTGTGCTCTGACTGGAGCTCCATGAACTTTCTAATTCTGAATATACCTCTTTTTTCCCCTAGTGTAGATGGCAAAAAAAAATCTGCTTACCAGATCTCCGGGTGACCTATCACCTTGGGGTATGTGATGTTTGACTCACTAAAAAAAAGCACCATCTACAAGCCCACGAAGTTCCGAGTCGGGACCCGCTTAAGCACTGCTTCGACCCGGTCGTGCTGACTCACCCATCGGTAACCACGGACTTCAAGAACTACCATAGCTTATGGGTCGATAAGGCAACCCTCCTGTCGCTTTATGCGCAGCACTTTCTCAACATATGTTAAGACTGCGCGCCAGTTCTCCTCGTTTCGCAGCATTGCTTCCACGATCGTCTCAGGCGTTTCCAGGCCAATCGTGGACTCAATGATGCGCCTCAAACTTACGAAGCGACTGCACATAAAGAATGTGTGCTGAGCATCATCGAGCTCAGTCACACAGTATCGGCAGTACGGTGTGACCACCTTACCCATTCTGTTCAGGTATTTCCTGAAGTAACCGTGCCCTTTTAAGAATTGACAAAGGTAAAAGTTTAACTCTCCGTGGCTCCGGTTCAGCCAAGGCTCAATGAGACCAATTAGCTTAGCCGTCTTTAGTCCTTTAGTACTTTCACTCCAACGTTGCCAAAGGTGGAGGGTAAGCGTACGCGCGTGCGTCAGAGCCTCAGTTCTGCCCAACTCTGAGCGAAAGAGGTACCCTTCTTTGCGTTATCGCGCTAGTAGGTCGATCGGGATTACTCCCGACACCACCATCACAGCCTCTTCTGAGACCGTGCGGTAGCTACAGGCGATACGCAGGGCACCCCTGCGCTGGGCACCGGCAATGCGCTTCCGGAACTTCTCTTCTCTTCGGAACTTCCAGATACCTGACCGACTTGCTGGTCTGGACCTCAGCGGAGCCAACTGTCATGGGTATGATAGTTGGTATCCTCCGCTTCGTCAGCATAACAATCTCTGTTTTAGAGACTGCCAGCTGAAGGCCGTGTTCAGTCATCCACCGGTCCACCCTCCTCATGACTTGGTTAAATCTGAGTTGAGCGAATTCCGCAGAACTGGAAGGGATTACCGCCGCGACGTCATCAGCGTAACCTACCAGAAACACATCCGCAGGCATTTCCAGGCGCAGCAGATCATCGTACATGATGTTCCAGAGGTCAGATCTTAATATCGACCCCTGTGCCGCACCTGAGGTAACAGGTCTCCTTTTACTTTAACTTACCAAATATATGCCGACACATTACTTTTCCCGTTGGGATATGACAGAATTTTGCTGGTGTGTCACCTGGTTCGTAATTTAGCCGATGAGTTCGGTTAGGTTAGTGAAGAGGGTTGCCGGGCACACGGGCAGCATTAGGCCACCAGTTTGGGCCCATTTGCGGGCTTGTTACAGCTGCCAAGTGACCGCTCCGCCAAACTGGATCAGCTGATTTAACGTGACGGTACTGGCCACCTCTGCTAACTCTTGAAAAACGCGAGAAAAACTTACCGAATATATACCGACACATTACTTTTCCCGTTGGGATGACAGCATTTTGCTGGTGTTTCCACTGGTTCGTAATTTAGCCGATAAATATAACTACTTGTGGATCATTTTTGTTTTATATCATTATATGTTTGCCATTTTGTCTTCTGTTGATTTATTATTGTTTTTTGTGTTTAACTGTAATTATATTATACATTATTGTTGTTATATTATTTGTTGTACTCTCTTTATTTATCTTTTTGTATTTTCATGTATCTAACTTTTGAATTCTGCGAATTATTTATTTGGCTTTTTTTCCTTTTCTAGCACAATCTGTTTCGGTAACTAGGCTCTAGCCAGTAACTGGGCTCTAGTCGGAAACAAATCAATAAACAAACAATCTGGAGCCCAATTTTTGAGCATCACAGCGACAGAATCAAATCGGCTCAGAAACATTTTTACTTTTAGCATTCAAGAACCTCTATAATTTATGCTATATTTATCATCTTCACGCATACGAATACAGACTTAATGTTTTAAATTTAATGAAAGAAAAATTTTCATCATTGGCATCATTAATAGAACAGTAAGTTAGGGGTTATCACTAACAAAGTCACATTTAACAGTCAAACAAGACGTAGTCATCACTATGATTAAAGTATCTCTAAATTCACCTTCAAACACATAACCCATTTTTTGCATTCTAATTTTCCTCAATAAAAAAAAATAACATGATAAATCTTTGCTTGAATGTTTTAAGAAAATTTTTTGTTTGCCTGAAGTTGTAAGATATGTATGTATTATTAGACTATTATATTATTATCTTATTTTTCTCGTTACTTGAATTCAAAACAACCATTTGTATAAAATTGTCATATTATGTGAAATTTCAAAAGTCCATAAAAACACAATGTTTTAAAAACTTTGTTGAATTAATTTATGTACATGGACCAGGAGCTAAAAGACCATAAAGACCGGTTAAAAAAATGTTATAATTAAGTTTACTTCAATTCTGCTATTCTGCACTGTATTGCGGAATATTTGTAATACACACTTTTCTATTCTACTTTTCGGTATTGTGTTTAGCCCATTGACAAATTTCATCGACCTACATCACTATACTTGTTCACCTTTACAATTTTCCAACATTGCCCATATGGTAGTACCTCGTGTTCGAATTGTGCTTTTTGCTTCGGTCAATCTTCCGGCCAGGATACACGGTTGGATGGTCAGCTGGGCTACGAACGATTTCATAAAAACCACACATTCGGGCAGGTTTTGTGTCTCCGGCAAGTCACTTGTGTTTTCGTCAATGAACGCCTATAACTACTACCATGCCGGTCATGTAACAAAGCAAAACAAAAGGGACAAAACAAAACAACAGAAAAACATAAGCAAACCTCAATGAAACGATATTTGATCCAAAAAGATTGATTCGGAGTGAAATCGGATATGTGCGAGATTTTTGGTTTTTCGAAAGAAATTATGAGAAAAAAACAATTACCTGTTTCACATAGCAATCCGTCCCACAACCAACGTTCAAATGTTCGGAGTTTGTTTGGTTCTGGAAAATAAAAATGATACACTTTAAAATAAAGTACGAACTTTTAATTCAATAAATACTTATGAAGCTCTAATGAATTTATCGGAATATTCTTTTGCCCACTGAATGGAATTTTATTCAGTTCCATGCATAGTACCAATCGCTCAGAACTACTGAATTATAATTAAAGTTAAAAGCAGCAGAATGAACATATTTTCTGATTAGGAAAAATGTTCCTCAATTTCTCATTCCCTAATATTCACAATATTACTGGGACTACTTTTTCGAACATTTCACAGCACGATATTACATTTTATCAGTTTGAATCTGCAAAAAATCATAAAGTTTCGACCGTGACAGGACTCGAACCTGCAATCTTCGGATTCGAAGTCCGACGCCTTATCCATTAGGCCACACGGTCCCTGGAATATCCTTCATATTATAGAATTCAAAACCTTCTCATGATTCTGTGAAAAATCGATACAGCTCCAGCCAGTAGATGCTGCGTGTCATTCGCAACGTTATTCAAACCAAAGCTTCTCGCAAGGATGCTTCTGAATATTCTTAGAAAATGCAAGCAGTTAAAGAAAAACTCGCTTGGTGCCAAGCCAATTAACAATATTTTTAATTAGCACTTCCGTAAGCATTAAAAAGTACCCTTCCATGTAAAACAGTTCTTGATGGTCACTGATAGTTAGAATTTAATTGAGTTCTCCATGTTCACAAGACTGCATATCGCAGTGTTGATGCACTTCAGCCAGGGCAAGGCAGTCCGAACAGAAATATCGATTAAATAGTTATGTTTTCCAGTGATAGCATCGAATTCGGCGTTGTATTGAGGAAATAAAAGAATCGTTTTCAACACTAAAACAGTAGCATAGAAAGTCCTTGACGACACAAGTGTGCAGTTGACTTAATAATTTACTTCCATCTAGAACATTATCTTTAACACATAAGCCATCAAACCCTTGCCAGCTATGTCCAGTAACATATGCATATAACTAATTGCTAATTCGCATCTTTTATGCTCATATGCATTTTGTAGCTTGGCTTTTCGACAGATTCGTTTAGTTTTGTCTGACATGCAATCACTTCTGCCACTTACTCGAGAAAAGTGATTCTAATTATTTTCAGCAGGTTAATGCACTTGAGTCGATCTGAAAACGTGCATCTACTGTTCATTTATTTCCCTCCCTGAGTATTCGTAATCATCAGTGCGAAACACAGTTTATCGCCAACCAACCAACGAGACCATAAACTTCAGCATCGCGCCTGCGGCTACTGAATACGAAAAAAATTAATATAGTGGCAGACCGGAAGATTTACTTTAAGATCAATTAACTCGAAAGGGTGAGCCTCCGTCCAGCAGATTCAATTCATATTCATACAGGCCGGCACAGTAACGAATAAAATGGCAATGAGAAGAAATTGGTCCTGGTTTGGGGGAGTCTACATAACTGTGTTCAAATTTTTTTTTATTAGATCAGTTAAGATTTGGTAGAAGTGGTTTTAGCAAATCAATTTATGAGGATTTTGTAAAATCGTTTTTGAGTTTCGAATAACATTAACATTAGTTGGCAATTTCAAGAAAGTTTAATTGATCATGAAAAATAATTTAGGAAAAAAAACAATCCAACAAGATTACATTAGTGTTGTTAAACCACATTACATAGATCTAGCCAATATTGACATTTTCCTAGTTGTATTACTGACGCACCTAAAAAACTAACAAAACGAAACTAATGGGTGCGAATACGACGTCTCGGTGGTCACCAAACCAATATTCACATCGAGCTACATCGTTTAGTTTTTATAATGCTACTTAAAACTATCCCAAACTGTGCTAAGGCGAAGACAGATATTTGCAAATTTTAAACCGGTAAATCAATAAACGAATCTAAACTAAAATCTTCAAAAAATCCTTCAATCGGAGCTAGGACTCAAAGGAAGATGCAAAGTAGTCAATTCAATTAATTTTCTGTCAGTTTTAAACTAGTGCAAAATGAACTATTTTTCTGCAGTAAAGAACCTTTCATTGGTAGTTTAACTAAATTCGAAAGGTGAAATATCAATTTCTGGAAATTTTATTGTTTCATAAATTTCTATTTGTGGATGCACTATCACAAATATTCTGCAACTCACACACGTTCCGCAACTCTATGCACCAACACTAAATAACTAGTAGGCAAAGTGAAAATTGTAACGGAGATAGTTTGAACATAGCACGTCAATTTCGGAGGTGGAAAAGAAAAGTAGAGTAAACAGAGTGCTACCAAGCTATTTTATTTTATCCAAATGTTAAGTATGAAAGGTGATGGCCCCGATATACAGTACTCAAACTCTGAGAAAGACAAAAAAACGCCAGAAGAAGAAAGTTTCTACCAAGAGTTATCTGCACAGCATCAAGATGAGAGAGAAATGTCTCCAGGTGCTACAACACAGTCGAGGAATTTCATGATCTTCACTTTCGTCGACGTATAAGGCACATTTTCTTACATACGGACATTAAAACAGACTGATCCAGGATATCAGACGCACGAGCCATTTATGTGTCCGGCGGAGATAGTGAGACCACGACGGCTCATGGACATGCTGTTCAATTATGTTGGCCTCCCGATGAATCGAAGGGAATAGTTAAGACCTAGGTTAAGTTTAGGTCTAATACGGCTGAGCTAAATGTAGTTAGCCATAGTAAATTAAGTTAGTTTTGAAATATAACATAGCTAGGCTAATACCAGGTCATATACTACCTGGGTAATATTCTATAAGTGCAAGCCAAAAACAAATATATAAATGATAAAAAAAATTAATAATTGCCATCCGATTAGAGCCAGCAGGCCAAAATAGTATAGCCGCTAGACATAAAATTTTTATTTTAAATATTCCCTATTTTAAAATTAATTATTATTCATTCTTAAAAAATAGTGCATTTTTGTAACAGAAGCACTCGATTGCCTTCTTATAGTGGTGGGCTCAAAAACGCCAAACAGTTTGCAAGAAACGTTTGGCTGTAAAAAACCAACGAACAGTTTTTCTAAAACGATCATTTTTTCTAAAACGAACAACATTTCTAGAACGAACCGTTTTTCTAAAAAGGAGCAATTTTTCTAAAACGAATTGTTTTTGTAAAACCAATCGTTTTTCTATAACGAACCGTTTTTTTTACAACGAATAGATTTTCTATAACCAATCATTTTTCTAAAACGAACCTTTTTTTCTACAACGAATAGTTTTTCTAAAACCAATCATTTTTCGTTTTTCTAAAACGAACCGTTTTTATAAAATGAACTGTTTTTATAAAACGAATTGTTTTTCTGAAACGAATCGTTTTTCTAAAACGAAACGTTTTTCGTTTTTCTAAAATGAATCGTTTTCGTTTTTCTAAAACGAACCGTTTTTTGTTTGTCAAAACGAACTGTTTGGTAGTGGAAAACAGTTTGCGAATGAAAAACTGTTTCTCAGCGGCGAACTGTTTGCTAGAGAAACACAGTTTGGCAGCGGCGATTTTTTTCGTATCGGCAGACTGGTTTTTAACGACAAACTGTTTGGCTATGGAAAACTGTTTAACTGCGGGAAATAGATGTTCAGAGGCAAAGCATGAAATGAATAACCCTATATTATAACCCTTATTAGGTGCGTATTTTTGCATCCCGATCAAGAGCTGGTTAGGGTAGGTAACATTGAAAACAACAACAGTTGCTGTTATTTTGAATGCTGCTTACCAGAGTCAGCTCTCGATGGCATACGACCATGCTGATGATATGTTGATTCTTTACGACCATGTGTACTGATTGATGTATGGTTATCCGGTTTATCAAGTAGATAATATATTGGAAAATTGGGACAATACAAGTATCAATTCAGTTTGTAGCGCTTAGTACTAGCAATGAATGTTGACGATACTATGGTGGAAGACATAATACATAAAATATATATAAGAAAAACATAATGCGTAAAAATTCATTGTACTGAATTAATTGAAGATTATTCAAACTACGAACGATGTTTCTGAATTGAACGACATACATTTCAAATATTTATTTGATCGCACAGCACACAATTTGTTCTTGTCGCTAACAAACTGTTTTTTTAACAGTTTTAAACAACAGAAACACTCATCACTACCTTTTTATCACTTTCAGAAGCAGTTCGTATTTGAACAGTTAAACAGCAATTGATCTTTCGTCGAAGCATTTTCTGGCAATCAAATGATTATAGCTGCTTAACCGTTGCGGTAATACACAATACTCTTCCATTCAACCCATCGATATTACCAGAAATATATCATTTTAGCTCCATCGTAAGACGAAATGGTTAGAACCAGTGAGGTAGTAGAAGTGGAGATGACATCGACGGTATAACTTTCCACCATTAGCCCCTTCGATGCTCTCGCCTACAAAGCATGTTAAAGCAGCGACTGCGTTCAATGTCAAATTGGAGGGGAACTACTTGGATTTGACCAGATTTGACATTTAGCGAAAAAAAAAAATACTACCATCCCCTTCATTGTAAATCTTATGTGCATGTCCACTCCATTTCTACTACCTTAATGGTTAGAACTTTATCGTACGGAAAATAAATTATCGCCACAGTAGATGCAGTCAAAGATCTGCTAAAAAAATACTTCAAAGCGCTTGAGATCCAGCTCAGAGCGAGAACCTCGACTCAGAGGAGTGCCATCAAAGCGATAAAATTATATATCAAATTGAAGTCACAAGTTTTTCTAGGGTAGCCGTACTTACTTGTCGGATCGGAGAATATCACACTGTAGCTGTTGAAGAAACCAGTCAGTCCGGATCATTGTGATTGAAGTATTTAAATTACATTGCACATTAAATGTCTTATATTTTTAAAATCCATTTTACAATTTTGCGTCTTGTGCATTTACGTCTCATATTATTGAAATACATTTTGGAATAAAATTTTTTTTTAGCTAAGCTAATATTATTGTCACGATTCTTTTTTTTACAGTATAACTTTAATTTTAAATTTGTTTGCTATGGTCCTCTCAACTGAACTTAGAACAAACATATTTATAAATTTATATACATATATTCTAGTTTCTTACTCCCATCTCAAGTTTTAAGAACTTTCTGGGGAAGATATAATTGAATTGTACATACCAAAATTGAAATAAAACATAAAAAAATATATATATCGCATATAACACCCTTCTATAATTCACTGCCACGATCCGTCGCATATTTTTGCTAATAAATGTTGTTCGACAAGGAAGGAAAGCCCTCTTTAAATG
This sequence comes from Nemotelus pantherinus, assembly GCA_963978885.1. NCBI lineage: Eukaryota > Metazoa > Arthropoda > Insecta > Diptera > Stratiomyidae > Nemotelus > Nemotelus pantherinus. The sequence goes on along the minus strand of OZ022265.1, from coordinate 77,916,677 downwards.
CATTGGTGGAAACCTGCAAGAGTCGCGACGACAATTAAGCCCCCAGCGTCTTTTGTCATGGGTTAAAACATCCCGGACAAAGTAAACTTACGTGGTCTCTTCAAATGGTTTTGCGGAATTTAAGACGGCACGGAATAATGACCAACTCTGATTCAGAGACGCTATACGAAGTCATCAAAAGCGCTTTCATATAAAACCTATCTGCCAGCAATTTGGTGAAACTGCCTCAGAGCTTCAGTTCAGGTGACCAGTAGCCTTCCCAGCTGCTTCGGAAGATGAAGAAGTTTGGGAGGTTCTTTGGTTGCAGACGATCTGCTCAAGACTTTCTGGAGCCTCTCACCCGCTATTGGGGTAGGCACAGGCTATCTCAGCCCATTCACCGAAGGGTAACTTATACAAACTCTCATAAACCGCTGACAAAATTGTCGTAGTTTTCGTGGCTGAACAAACAAAACTGATGAACCCGTACTTGTTAAAGCGGCCGCGCTTAGGGTCCCACACAAAATCTCGATTACGAGACTGGCAACATCACTCACAAACAGTTTCTTTTTACCACCGAAAATACGGCTTAAAGGAACTTAAGTGCAATCTGCTGACTTTTTAGAACCACAAAATAAGTAGTCGTTGGATGGAATCGAACTTTAAAATTGGCTATCACACATGACTCACAACGATGCGTCCTGGACCAGAACAATTTGTATCTAATTCCTCTTTGTTTGATATCTCTAATCCGAGAAAAATCCATCGCATCATAGGCCAAACTATTTAGGGGAAAGAATCTGCGTCTTCCCAGCAATTTTGGGCAAGAAAATACCAGGAAGATCTACTAAACCGATTTTGAGTTCGTACTTTTGGCAGGTATTGTAAAACTCCGGCTGGAGTAAAACTCCGGCTGACGCAGCACATCACACAACACTGAAGATATTCATCTTCAGTCAATTCGACTTTTACTGACATGTCGTCTGCCACTTCTTCCACCGTATAATGGTCCATTCAAAGTCCTAGCCAGTCATACACACTATTACTCTTCCAATATTAGAAACAAATCTGTCAATTTTTTACCGACAGGCTCAAGAACTCTCGAGGAGCAGCAATCTATAAAAGAGTAGTTTTATGTTCGAGCGAAACTCCAATGAAGAAGGTAACAGATTTGCTTCATACGCTGCCAGGGGAGTATTATGGATACCTATCACAAATATATTGCAAGTCACCCAAGTTCTATAACTCTCAAAAATACTACACATTCCTACATCACACCCAAAACTATACATCTAGTAGGCTAAATGAAAACTGTAAAAAAGATAGATTTAAAATGTTGTGTTAGCACTTGTGAAAAAAAAATTTGACTTGAATTTGATAAACATTTCAAGAATAAGTCCCAAAATTTGAAGTCAATCAGAGCAAAACTCTCGAAGTTATAGAATACTTAGTCCCATCTCACTGCCAGTTAAAAACCACATTACCAATTCATATCAAACTTAGCACCCACTTTCAACATGTAAAATACTTCCTCCTATCGATAAATGAAAAAATAGAAATCAGAGAATGTTGGGTATCATAATTTGACTAAATTTTAATGTTCTTTGATTTCCTATGATTTTCAGCTACAATGAACTTCGCAAATTGTCTTTTTCCAAAGACGTTCCAGAAAAACCTTTGCCACCGGTTTTTTTTTGTCGATATTTTCACATAAAAAAAACTGCGCAATGTTATTGAAATGATAATTAACAATAAATTTGCTCTACCCATATTTCTAAAAAAAAAAAAAATCGTAAAAAAACGTTTTTTTCACGCTAAAACTCTTACTCCTCCCTTAATTTTGGAGTTGGGAAAGAAAAATATGGAGTGAAAAGAGTTTTATAATGCTGTTTTATTTTACGCAAAGATTTAGTACTTGAGTAGAAGGATGTGCAGAGTAGCGCCTTTAAGCAGGGTTCGAATCCAGCCATGATCACACATAGGGCTTTGAGCTAACGTAGCTCTAAATAGAAACCTGAGTCAAATCAGGGTCAAAGTGAGTCGTAAAACTTACTACTCTACACTCGAATATACTGATTGTGATTTAAGACTCTACTAACTTCAACCCCCCAGACCTAACAACTTTACTTTAAGTATTTAAAGAATGGCTAAGATTGTGTGTATCCACTTACACAAATACACTTTCACTCCATATCCAAGTCACTACTCTGTAGTAAGTTTTTTTTTCAATTGGAATGAAGAATCGAACATTTCGAACAAAGAAATTGCCAAAATTGTTATGTCGTATGTTGATGTCATATGAGTCAAAATTTTGGGAACAAATATAGTTTCAAGTCAGCTTAGCTACTAAGGCATGATAAATCATGAAAAATAGGACTACTGACTGATCACATGCGGCAAGGGCATAAGAAGAGTAAGAAAAGAGCATAAAATGCAGCGTGCTAGGAAGAAGCATAATGATAAAACGCCTTTTTATCGTGCCAAAACAATGCAATGCAATTTGCCATAAACAAAAAAAAAAATGGGGTTTTACAAATACAGTTCTCTAGTTGCCTTGTGTTTCATGCATGATTTCAATATTTATACTGAAGGACAACGTCTTAAGGTGATGACAAGACAAGTTAAAAAATACAAAAATCTCTCAATGTCTTCTGCACGAGTTATAATAGCAACACCGTAACATGAGCACGCGCTACGAAATTGCGAGCATACATGTTTTTTATTTTTCAAAATTCTCTCACGAAATTGAACTACAAATCACTCTCCCAGTTTAGTTCATATTGCTGCAGTTTTTCACGAATTATGGAAAATCGAATTTATAGATAAGTACATAGCGCATAAAAAATATTTCAAAACTACTAAGTAGCTAATAGAAACAACACATACAGCTACAAAGCAAAAGTGTTTGAATTAACCAAATACTTGGGATTCAACTGGCGCCCAAGGTGGGACCGCATATGGTGTTGAAAGTAATAGTACGAGTAGTTTGTACCGAATTTTTTTTGTAACAAGACAGTAGAACTTCGGCAAAGATAATTTAAAGTACTTTCGATACACTCATGGAAATACTCCCACCGGAGCTTCAACCCGCAAAAGATAATTAGTTCAAGGGGAATCATGTATAAAATATTAAAAGAGAGGCTGCCTGAAGTACCCCTAACGTAAACGCTCTAGGGCTTTCAAACAATGAAGCTCCAGTGCTCTTTTATGGATCAACCAAACAATCAAGAGGCCAACCGAGATCGAGCCTGATGGGAAGATCTAGACACGAGAGGAAGGGAAAAGAATTTACGATCCTCAGACGAAATTGTGGAGGAGCTCTCCTGAAGCAAGAAGCGCTCGACATGACTTAGGTGGAGCTATCGAAGGAGGCTATAAAACCAAGAGGTGTGAACAGTACAGCAGAAAAAGGAATCAAGTTCTTCATGAAAAGCGGCATGTCCAAAGACGAGGCCAGGAAAACGCACTCCTACTAACAGAACTAGAAGCTAATATTAAAAGACCAAGGTCCAAGAATGATAATTCCGTGAACAGGCCAGCTAAGAAGAAAAGCGGCACAGATGAGGCACCAAAATGTCTGAAACAGTTTAACCTTAGTAAAAAGCAGCAACAGAAAATTTTAAACCGAGCCTTTCAGAGTGTTAAAATGGCGATCATGCCAAATGATTTGCCGAAAAACTTCTTACGACCACCAAAATGGATGAGGCACACAGAGCGCTTGAAAAGAGAGTGCTAGCGGCGATAGAAGGAGGCGTAGCTGCTCGGTTTCTTAGCAAAGTATACCACGTGTCCTTTCATTGCAAGGGTAGACTAACGGTTGAATGAATGAGAACGGAGCCCTTAAAACCCGTTCGAAGAAGCAATACTTGGCTGCTAAACCGAAGGCCGTTGTTGGATACTTCTCCAACTCAGCGGACCAGAAAATTGATAAACTCTTGGCATATAATAAGGGCCTTAGTTTCCAATCTTGGAGAACTTTATCCAGAAGGAATGAATGCAAATTAGCTATGCTAGTCACGGCATTGGACCAAACCGCAGCCTAACGCCAACGGTAGCGCTCTGTTTTGACAAATCAAGTTGACCGTTAAAAAGGCGAGTGGAAAGGGATCACAGCCATCGATCACTCAAGTCAACAGTATGGAGTACAGTAGAACCAATATGGAGGTAACATTCGGTCCCAGTGGATCGCAATCATCGAATCTACATCTACGAATCTCATTGAATTTACTCATGCTGTGTCCTCGTCGTTAGATTGAAACTCTCAAGTTGATGCTGTATATACTGATTTTTTTAAGGCTTTTGACTCTGTCAATTTCGATCTTCTACTACTCAAATTAAATCACTATGGCATCTGTGAACCCTTACTTTCTTCGATATTTTCGTTTTTGACTAGCCGCACTTGTTTTGTCTCCCTCTTTGGCGTTTCGTCCTTACCATTTTCGCCCTCTTCTGGTGTACCTCAAGGTTCTATATTAGGACCACTATTATTCAACCTCTTCATCAAAGATCTTCCTATGATTCTATCGTCATCTTGTTTGCTCTATGCAGATGACTTAAAATTATTTCGAGTAATCAATACCTCAGATGATCATCTACTTCTGCAGGATAATTTGAACTCTCTTACTGTTTGGTGTAACTCTAACTGCCTACCGTTAAATGTTTCTAAGGGTTTTGCCATGTCTTATTCTCTGAAGTCCCAGACTAATACCTTTCCTTACTTACTATGTGAATCCGTCCTTGTCACTGTGGATTATTTTACTGATCTGGGTGTAACCTTTGATCGTAAACTTAAATTTGATATCCATGTTCGTAACATTACTAATAGTGCCTCGCGGATTGCTAGCCTTGCTATACGTTCCTGTCACAACTCTTTTAATATTTTTACTTGTGCTAAGATATTTGTTATCCCTGTTCGTTCCAAACTTGAATACTGCTCTCAAGTTTGGTCTCTTCGTTTTGCTTATCTTTCCGATGCCATTGAATCTGTTCAACGGAGGTTCAGTCGCATCCTACTCTTTAAATATAATCTTCCTTACATGCCTTACGATGAACGCTTATCGCTCCTTAATCTCTCTCTCCTCGCAAAGCGCAGAGTTTACCTTGATGAATGCTTTCTTTTCAAAATTTGCCGAGGCCATCTGAACTCATCTATTGCATCGTTGATTATTGAACGGCAGTGTGAGAGGCAAATTAGGTCCTCCGTTGTCTTTGATGTACCATTTGCCCGTACTCATTCTCCTGTTTTGCGCCTATTACGTACCCATAATGGCCTCCAACTTGGTCCTATTCCACACTCTATTGCTACCTTTAAAAGAAATGTTCGCAACACAATTTTTGCTGATGTTTAATCTTATTTATCTTTTTTATCATTCGATTCTTGTTTTTCATATCTTAATTTTCTCAATTTTTTAGTACTAAGCTTTTCTATTTGTAATTGGGTTTTTTTTTATTTTGGGCCTGTTAATGGATTACTTAAATAAATAAATAAATAAATAAATAAAACATAGATTGAAAAAATTTAAAAGTGATTATGTGTCCTAGAGCAACTAATTTGTGACGATAATAGCTTCTGCAATGCTCTCAATTCCTTTAATTTTTCTACATTTACTTCTAATTGCAACCAGATCATTGCCTTTATGCACTTCCAGTTGAACTTTACACTGGAATCATGTAATCTTTTAAACGCAAAAATTGTTTGTCGATTAATCATGGCACAATAAATCATCTGGGCTTCCACACTCTCTTTGTTTGTAGTAACATTCTAGTAAGCAGGCGAGCATGTAAACAATACTCACATGTTTTTCAGTTTATTTTAACAACAAGCATCGCAGGAATAAAACGCACAAAGGTTGATATTTTTAAAAAAAACGAGCACTGATAAGCGATGTTGAAATTAAAAACGAAAACTCAAAATGAATTCTTCACAGATTACTGATCTTTTTCAAGTGCATCATTCCATTTCAAGTGCTTTTCAGAAGTTATAAGCAATGCTAGTATTAAATATGGGCGCTACTGATCAGCTTACGGAAAAAGCTTGCAAGGGTCTATCGAAAGACGTCTATCAGACTCCAAAATTTTGATATCAAATTTTCGAATCAGACGTTTGCATCGCGATCTTCACTTTTGTTTGCAGCTCAAACCCGAAAAAATATATGGGATTAAATCGACGAGTTCTTCTAAACAAAACATACATATGATCACCATATGACCAACTTACTAGTCGATGCTATAGTTTTTCTATTGGAACGATTGTGCAGTAATTATCTTTTGATTGGGATCATCTTCAGACTTGACGTCAGATATAAAATGTTTTTTTTTTCGATGTACAATTTCGAGTCTATGCTGTCGAAACATGGTACGGAAATAGTAAAAATATTTTAATGATCCACTAACGTTGTAGAGATTCTATGATTCTCGTAACAAACGTGGCCATATATCATTGTTTTTGTAGGATTTGAAATGTAATAGTAAAAGATACATGTTCGAATACGTAACTCTAATTTAAAAAGAAGCATTAATCTAAAGTGGTCTCAAGATATGTTTTTTTTTAATTTTCTGAGAGTATTCGTTGCAGGACCATTTGATTGGCAATATTAAATATATAAGTGACTTTTTGTTAATAATAAATAAAATAATATTATAAACGATTTCAAATTTAGAATTGGTATGTACAGACACGAGCTGTGGTTAGGAATCGGTTCCAAGTGCGCAATACATGACACATTTCACCTTGGAAACGTATCACCTTTCACTCTTGGAGAGTACCTCTTCTTTCACACTTGATTGATTCCTCATTCCTAACTTCGGACTTTCGATAAGAACTTACCTGTTACCCATCAGAACTATACTGCTCGGCATTTCGCACCAATTCAGTAGCCGGTGCCCAGAAGTCAAACAATTTTTGTACTCAAAGCACGATAGAAGTCAATTTTATTGACCGAATTGTACTCGACTGCATTGTAATATGGACAGCTATATAACGATATACGAGCATGAGTACTTGTATCAAACAATGTAACATGCGCTGCTGCTACGAGTAAAGCAACAAATGGCGAACGCGAACGGGTTGCAAATGGCCAAATGAGGTTGAACAGCAAACAGGAAGGATGTATCCGGTAATTTTCATGTGGAACAGTCTACTTGTACTGTAGCTGGCGCTTTTCCCCTTTGAGTTATGATTGCTAGCCATTTTGACTTCATTGATGCCCGCGATCATTTTAAATGGAGACAATTTTTGCTTTAATCATGCGCACAGAAATAACAATCGTTTCGTTTGTTCATTTCATGGAGTGTTTATTAGAATAGTAGGTACGAGATAGATAAATTCAATTCAATAGTTTGCTGTTGCCACGATAAATATTGTACAATAGATTTGAATAAGATTGAGATCTCGTTTTCGAACAGGCAAACAATTTCGAAAATAATTGAACAGCAATGGGAAGTCATGGTGGTCCTCTTGTATCGAGTATTTTTGGATTCAATATCTATAAAAGGCGAACATACAAAAGCATTAAATAATTATCAGGTCCCAACAGCTTTCGTGGTAATGATGGGCATAACGTTATCGCAAATGCAAATATGGGAATTTTTATCCATAACGAAATTCGGATATTATCGATACATCGTTTTTTCAATAAAATGGCAAATACTATGAATAAATATAGAAGAGGTCAAACTATCCTCGAAATATCGACATTTGTCAAAAAATTGAAGTATTGGTAAAAAAAAAATTAAGCTTGCCTGGTGCCCGTCCGACTTTCAACTTCTGTGCTTTTGCTCCCCTGCTGAGCTGCGTTCTCTTTTCAAAGGCTTAAAAGTAAAATCATCTGCTGGATCTTCCTTACTTTACCTACCTTACTTTTAAAAAACCTGCCAAGAAAAGCAGTTGTCTTACTTTCTTTCGCTTTCAACTGTTGTTTGAAGCTAGGATATTTCCCCAACATGTGGAAAAATGCTACTATTATTCCTATTTTGAAACCAGGTAAGAATCCTCAGTTACCTAGCAGCTACAGACCAATTAGTTTGATACCAACATTGAGTAAACTTTTCGAAAGAGTGATTCTTTGCCGGGTCCAGCAGCATCTTCAAAATTTCGCAGTCATCCCAGACTTTCAGTTTGGGTTCAGGTCTGGCATTTGGACAACTCATCAGTTGTTCAGAGTCGTCAAGCACAGTCAATGTAATGTTTCTATGAAAAAATCCACTGGACAATTGCTTTGGACATAGAAAAGGCTTTTGACACGGTTTGGCACGATGGTCTTATTTACAAGCTAATCAAGTACTCATTCCCCGTCTATCTTTGCAAGATTATAAGCTCGTTCTGATCGTCTAGATCTTACTTTGTCAAATTACAGTCTTTCTCAAACAAGTACGAAATTCCTGCTGGAGTCCCTCAGAGATCAATTTTAAGGCTTACCCTCTTCAACTTATTCATGTCCGATCTGAACAAACTTCCCCACTACAATATTGCTATGTACGCTGATGACACCGTCATTTTCTCTAGCGGCAGCAATCCAGATTCCATAGTCAATAACTTGCAGCTTCAGCTTCAACATATAAGCAACTTCTGCAACAAGTGGACAATTCAAATCAATTCTGAAAAAACGCAGACTTTCTTTTTTTCTAAAAAACGTGCGGTAAGGAATCTTCCAAACCCACAGCTTAATATCTTAGCGTCCAATATCTCGTGGTCGACAGACATAAAATACCTCGCTTTGCGTCTTCATTCCAAGTTAACATTGAACAAAAACACGGAAATGATTACATCTAAAATATTGAAGAGCATTTTTTCAAACTACCTACTGATAAATAGAAAATCGAAACTTTCAACTGACAATAAACTACTTATTTACAAGCAAGTCTTCCTACCAAAAATTCTTTACGGCTGCCCAACCTGGATTAATGTGCTAATACTCACAAGCTTAAACTTTAGATCATCCAAAATAAGTGTCTTAAAATAATCCTTAACAAACTTTCTTACTTTTCCACATATATGCTCCACAAGATGGCTAAACTTAGAACAATTCGTCAAATGATTCAGACTTGTGCCTCTAAGTTTTTAATAAGGTGTAACACTTCTTCTAACCCCCTGGTGTCCTCCTTAAGCTCCAATCATTTGGTTAGTTAATCTTAAGGCTAGTTTTAAGCAATAGTCTTAAGTTTATTTAGGTTAGGCTAAGCACATCATTAGGTTTTAAGCTAATTTTTCCTAAAACCCCCTAACACACTATTGTAAATTTTCATAATTCATTTTTGTATAATCCATAACTTAGCTGTAAAGACTCTGCCTAAACACTAGAATAAACATATTGTAACCTCTGTGAAACGCAAACACTTTAATAAAGCTTCCATTATTATTATTATTATTATTATTATTATTATTATTATTATTATTATTATTATTATGGTAAAAAAAATGGTATTTAAATTAAAATATTTGGGAATCGAATAAGTCTTCAAATAAGTGAATGCGTATAGACTCCACTATAAATAGAAAGTTCCTAGGAAGAAATTTCAACTAAAATCTGCAGAATATTTGAGCAATTTCCAAACTTAGGGAATAATAGTGAGAATTTTCTTACCTCAGGTAGTAATTAATAATGTATTTTAATTCCTTTGTTGAGCCGACAACTTACTCGATTGACTTACTTATCAGTAGAGTGACAGGGAGTTGACTTTCTTTCTTCATTTGATTCTTTCACTAAAACAGTTATTGTTTTTATAAAAGAACATTAAAATTTCATAAAAAAAGATGAGCAAACAGAACAACCTAACAAAAAATAACAAAATCTGGAAAATAACAGTCATAAGAGAGTTATTCTACACACAGACTAAAGTAACCCCAAAATCTTCCAAAAATAATCCACTGAAAATGAGTGTGCCAACTTAGAAATTTTCAAATCTGTCCTCATCGAACCACCACGTGGAGTTTATTTCGACCTCGACCATTCCAAGTCTTTGCCAATACCTAGTACAGAGAAGAGTATCCTAGAAGGAAGTAATGATGCAGCCAAATGATTGAAGACCCTATGGTGAGAAAGTTTAGTTTGGTTTAAACGATAGAATGGTTCAAGAAACTCAAATTAAGGCATGTGAGTCTAGCTCTACAAGAATCGTAAGATGAAACACCGAACCGTAAAAGTTTCGAAATCACAGGAACGCACTCTCAAGTAGAGCTTAACGTACATTATCAACTGACAGCTGTCAGTTTTATGAATTTAGTAGTGAGTGGACGACTTAGTGTCGGCTGGAGATACGTCTGGCGCCTTTACGCACTCAGGACAGAACGGGCTATTCCCTGCATTCATCATTCGATTCGAATATCTGTCTTTGAGTCGTCCTCTAAGAAAGCCTCGGAGCATGCCTTCGTGCAGACATCTGGGTGCTTCCAGCCTGTTCTGCTCATGAAGAATACCTTGTATCTTCTCCTGATATTAATTAATTGAATTAGTTGACTTTGCTGATACAAAAAATATTGAAACATTCGAGGATTCAACTGTGTTAATTGGTTCATAAGTACGATAAATAATTGATCTATAGAAAAATGAGCATCAGTTCATTTAAAACTACAAAATACATTGTTGGAATACTGCAGTTTATGGTTGCTTACTTTTTTGCACCACGGACGTTCACAAACCACGCGTCATGGTGTAAAAAATTAATCAACTATTTTCTTATGGTTGTTTTAACTATAGTCCGTAGTTGACGCAAAAACAACTAAGGAAAATTGTTGATTTTACCAAGATTTTTCTCTCGGTGTACATGCTTCTTCTAGACAAATTTTTTTGTCAAAGATAACTCCAATTTATTTTACTTCATCTGAAAGTTTAAGAGTTTTATTATTAAAAGTTTTATTATTCATTATTAAAAGCACCAGTCCTTACCGTTTTCTTTTTCTTGTGAACAAAACAAGTTTTGTTTTACCAGAATTAACTGAAAGCCTGTACCTCGAGCACCAACTATAATATATCACTTTTTGGATGCTGTCAATCTACATAACACATTTAGATCTTTATTGATTACTAGTCTTTAGCATAAGCTTGCACGTGAAGCCTTTCTTGTTGCAGTTCTTTTAGGAAAGAGCCGATTGAAGCAGAACTATGACATTTCTTGTATACATTCATCGTTCTCAAGTAACAGTCAGCTCCAGCTTTCGAGAACTTCAATTTCTGCGTCAGCATAACATAGATTCATTTAAATAAGACTTCAAAGATAGATGCCATCTAGACTTAGCGGTTTGAAATTCTCAAAATACATGATTATGTCCCTGACCTTTTTGCTAATTTTTCTCTAGCTATGTAACAGCATTTGCTACTGATGCAAATAGTAGGTTTGCACGGAGGTTTAGAAGCCTTTTCAGTTTCAGTCACCGGGACGCTCGGTCTTTTGCCTGGCTCATGTACAGTCTCGAGGTCTCTCTTGCACTTTCCAGCCCCGCATAAAACGAGTAGAATGATGCACTCTTCGAAGTCCTCATCAAATTTTTAAATGTTTTTTGTGAAATCCTGTAGACCAGCCAGTCATCCTCTGTGTTCTTTTTACAAGCTCAATTGTGAAATTTCTTGAAATTTTTCCTGAGCTTCTGTAGTTATCTATTTCACCAACTAACTGTCCTTGCAGTCAGATTTTATTGACCTTGGCGACTTTATCCTGCCACTAAAACGGCCCACACCCACGGAGATCTGGTTGCGATATTTGCGAACAAACTAGATCTGAGACAATGAATTTGGTCGCAGAGCTCGCATATCTGCAACCAAGTCGACGACCAGATCTCCATGTCTAATTTACGCTTAAGACACACTTTATCTACCAGAGGTTGATTGAACTTTTTTTCTTCTATCCAGCACTGATGTTGGATCCGTAACTAAAGGGAACACTAAGTAGCGTTGATCATAAAAGGTTGTTGTCTTTTTGACTGAGCTGAGTCCACAGATTCAACTAGCAGGAACCTAAGGTTTCTGTATAAAACTAAAGTGAACTTTTGGAGTTTTGTCAATTTTTCGCTCAAAAGAAAGGACTAAGCTTTGGCATGCTGAAAGTTGACCTAAACAAATCTTATACCTTCATGTAAATAAAAGCTCAGAGTTATTGTTTGTGAACTACTTTGTAGCGATTCCCAAACAATGGTCGCGCAATTTTAGTGAAAGTAGCTTTATACGAAAGGAGCTTCACTATATTTTTCTTTTTTGCTCTGGAGACACATGCATGGGTAGTCATAAAAAAAATGCTTCACGCCTTTTTGATTTCGATAAAAGTAACCACAAGAAATAGTTCAGCACAATTTGTTACCTTTTTCGGAGCACCGGAAAGCTTTTTTGGTCAAACGATGTCACCAGAGTGAAACCATCTTATCCAATGATGGGGCTCTTCCTGCGATTCGCACATATGCTTTATCAGCCAGAGCTTTACATAAATGCCCAGATTCAGCGAACCGTACATGCCAGTGAGGCACCTGCACCCTGGCAGTATCGGGTTCCAAAATTATGAAATTGGGTCAGCTGCGGAATGACCCACGTGAGCACCTTCAAAGATGTTTGATTGAGAAAAAATAGACTTGGAAGAGACCATCAATAAGCCTTACTTGTGTTGGGTTGTAAACTGATTCCGACTTCGCTATCTTTATCACAGTTCGTTCTTTAGAATAGCACACTGACCATCGGTCAGTTTACCATCCTTTTTGGGCACACCTATGACAATCACGAGGAACGAAGAAGCAGTTACTTCGAACGTTTGCCTTTCGCGGATGATGTATTTGTGCCGAAGGACCGATCTAAGCAAGATTTCTCTCGTTAATTATCATCGCCGGCTTCAGCTTTTGCTTTTGCCGAAAACCCTCCAGTTTAATCGGATCGTCCCTGCGTTTCAACATCATCTTTGAATCACATCGAGAAGTATTGGCATTTACGGCTGAGTGCCTTACCTAGTTGGTTTTGTCTAATAGGCATAGCTTTGCTTCCTGTCATCTGGTCGATGCATTTTTGCTCCGAACTGACAGCATCGGCATCGCCTGCAAACCAATGTTTGGCTTTTAACATTTTGGCATCAAGCTGCCAGCACTGGTTTTCTCCTTGACGGAGATTTCACTCGCCCCAGATGTGGCAATTTTGCTTATTGACGTAGCCATCGAGCCCGAAATGAGCCTCGTCGTCGAATGAAATTTTCCCGTTAAACAGAGGTTTAACGTCTAGTTGATTTTCGGACCATTCTTTGAACGTACGACGCGCCTGATGCTCACACAGCTTTAATTCTTGCACCAATTGAATCTTGTAATCATTTAACGCCTGAGCAAAGTTTTCCACAATGTGGACACACAAATCCCAACTTCTTGCGCACGCGTGCGAAACAAAAAATTTAGATTATTGGCAATACTGGCTTCCATGGCCGCGATATTTGGCCATGGAACACACTTTGGAACACACTTTTCTCAATCTTGCTGTTGGTTTACGGTCCATCAGCGTAAAGTTGTTGCAAAAATTTTCAATCAAGTGGCGAAAAGCAAGTGCTGATGGACGATTATGCGGTTTGTAAAGCGCGCGAAGCGATCTTTTGAGCTTGAACAACTAAACAATGATTTCGGGAATAAATTTCTACAATTGGTAGACGCTGCTGCGGTGTAAATCTGTCTTTGGCAATTCGTTCTACCTAACTGAGTAAAAATGACAGTGACATTGACCGCTGTCATCAGCTCATTTGACAGTACTGATTTTCAAAATGCGGCACCTTTAAGAAACCCTTTATAATACTATAGCATAGTGACTTGCATCAAAAGTTACATTTACGAGAGTTGATCCAAAAGTAGTGATAATCGGCTATTTCTAGTTCGCATATGATTCAAAGAAATTTTTTGTACTATCTCATATACCCACAAATCATATAAATATGCCCCGATTCCAAGGAGTTACATTCATTTGAATACCATTAAGTACCTGTGTTTGAAAAAAATGTCTACCAAAGACAGAAACAGCGACTTGGTGGAAACAATAGGGAACTCTACTCCTCCATATTCCACCGTTGCACGCTGGGCCAAGGAGTTTAAGCTGGGAAGAACATCCACTGAAGATGATTACCGCGAAGAAAGTCCTTCCACGTCCCTCCCTGAAGACAACGTGAAAAAATTCGAAGATGTCGTGTTGGCAGATTGAAGATTGACCATTAGACATATAGCTGAGGTCACAGGGATCTCGTATGACAGTGTTCAAAGAATCGTTGCTAACGAATTACATATGGCGAAGGTCTCTGCACGTTGGGTGCCGAGAATGTTAACCGACGAGCAACAGGAGAAACGAGTCTACATTTTGAGGGTGAATCTCGAAAAGTTCCAGGCATATCTGGAGAAGTTTCTGTCACGTTTCGTAACCGTGGATGAGACTTGGATCCATCATTTTGATCCAGAAACCAAACAGCAATCGAAGCGACCCTCTTCACCAACGCCGAAGAAATTCAAAGTGTCAAGCTCGGCAGGGAAGGTTATGCATCCGTTTTTTTGGGACGCTTAAGGAATCATTATGGTGGAATATTTGGAAAAGGAAGCAATCATATGAGACTTTTACGACGCATGCCAGATAAAAAGATTTCGGGAGGCTATTCAGAAAAATAGACGCGGCCAACTGCGAGCCCGAGTGCTGTTTCATGAAGACAACGCACCGGCTCAGAAGGTTGGAGTTGCGATGGCTGCAATTCAAGAAACAAGATTCGAACCACTTGAGCATCACCCTTATTCGGCAGATCTAGGTGTTTTGGGAGAGTAGGGACAAATCACTTTTTTCTAAGGGTATCTTGGGTTTGGAAAAAAGATGGACTAAATGTATTTACTTGTTAGAAGACTATGTTGAAAAATAAATATTCTTTTTCAGTTTAGTAATTTATATAGATAATCATTACTTTTGGATCAACCCTCGTACAGCTTCAAATAAAGCAAAACATGATGCTAAAGGCCTTTCTGAGTTCATGTTTTTGTCTTTGTCTACAGCTTGTTACAATGGATTGTGACGCTTTTATGACATTTCGCAGGAAGCCAAGACAGTTTTTTTCGCATTCGACCAACGCAACACGAAGTCAACTGACAACTAGACTTCGTGAACAAGCAAAAGTTGTGGTCAAGGAGAGCAATGTCGAGTCAAGATAACTGAATTCGGACGTCATATTCTGTAGTAGCAAGCTGAAGACAAAAAATTAGATGTCGATTTGGAAAGGTCCTAAGTATGGTTTTTGATATTTCAATATCGGTTTTCCATTTTTTCACACAACTTTATCAGATAAACACGAGAACTGAAGACGAATTTTAGCAATTATTACCAGCTTGTGAAGCATTTATTAATAGGGAATCTGTTATGAAACTAATACTGTTTTCAGAACTGGTTTAGGGATAACAAATTGGGAACAATTGAAGATCTATTTGCCTTAATTTTACTTATATTATTTTCCAAAATCATATTCTATTCGTACAACTTGTGCAAAAATTTAAAAAAAGTGTCTATAGCTGTAAGAGCGGTTTCTTATCTCTCAAAACTCATGAATAACAGGAAAACTGCAGATGAATAATATAAATAGTTTCTTGAGAATTTTGTCAATTATTAAGTTCGAAAGAAAATTCGAAAATTATTCTAATAACTTGTATCGGCGCAAAACATTATCTTTCGCTGAATAAATTTTTTTTTATCTTATCAAAACAGATATTAAGTTAATAACATCAAAAATTCATACAGACAATATCTTTTCGATTGAATAAAATTGATCGCCCTATACATTCTAAGTTCTCACATGCTCATTGTTTACATTATCAACAACAAAGTGGCATCCAGTTACATTCAACGCGAAAGACAAGAGCCTTGAAACACGGGGAGGTGTGTGTACATTTTTATTTGAATATTAATTGATGAATGCCTGAGTGTATGGCTTATACGTACTCTCGTACGTTTTATGGTTTCACACAACCATTTAATGACTCGTAATTTTCTTCGACCTTGACCACTTCAACCCAACACAGTGAATAAAATCTGAATCTATTTTTACATCTGCTATTTCATTGAGTCGGACAAAAATATTGAAGATTTACAGCAATGAATGAACGTATTTCTGTAAATGAAAGCATTTAAAAAATTGATTAACGTATGACTAGACAAATATTTAATACAAAGCCGGCAAAAGGTAATGACAATAGAAAACGATACAGGTATTTTTCCCGAAATAATTAGAAATGTTTATCAAGATTGATCGAGGCTAGAAATACTAGTCCACTAACTGATAAATAGTTGCCGGGCTAGATAGGGAACGACGGGGGAAGTCCATTCTTTTAAAGTTAAGTACACACGTAGACAAAGTCCGGCAATGCAGCAACTTTATCTGCTTTGTATCGACTGAATGTGCTACTCCAACGAAGAATAACAAAAATTATCAATAATTGCTCGCATACAAAATGGATGCACTCGCTTATATCTAAATATTGTCTCGCATCTATAGGTATAAAAGCATGTTTCAATCCCGATGCAGCTTTATAACACTGAGTTAAGAGACTGTTTTGCATACAACATCGCAGTGATGGTAATATGAGCACAGCGTATTTAATTCAATTGAAATCAAATTAAAATCGATCGTCAACGTTTCAGTTTATCTAAATGATTCCGTTGCCACGCAATTGCATCTAATAAATAACTGCGGATAAACCTGCTTCGCTTTTTGCATACGTTAATGGCAGCTTTGTTGATGTTCCAATCACATGACTTTTGTCGCTATGAATTTACCTGATTCATAATAATTATACTGGGCAGAAACATGAATCTGATTTACAGGGAAAATATCGAATAAGATAAATACAATGATATTTTATTTCTGGCATTTTGGTAAACACAATTATGGATACGAAGAATCGGTGCAATGAGGCGGCTTTCTGTTAGATAATCAAACGAACGAATATTTTGCATGCATACGTATGTCTTTTATAATTTTCATAAAATTCAGGTATGTACATATGTGTACTTTGAGGCAAATCGAACGAAACAAACGGAAGTCATTTGACACATTTTAGTTAGTGTGGACGATATACCCAAACACAAACACCGAACGTACCACTAATCCTCAAAAATCATTGCGGAAGCATGCCATTGTTATTTAATAACGAATGTTACTTCAAAGTGTCATATGAATTCGGTTTCGATCAATGACCATAAATACGAGTACACTGCTTTTTGCATGCAAATCAGTCGGTGATCTAGGCAAGCTATATGCAATGGTCATTTGGAATTCTAGTGAGATAATCGCTGGATACAGCGAAGCGATACAAAAGCCCACAAAGCCTCGTCTGAAGTAATTGAGAAGCGCATTCTTGTGGCTGGCACCAATCTGCTCGAAACGTCAACAACAATAAGCGCATCAGTCCAATTTCACTACAGATTTAAGTTCAAGACAAAAACGGTACAAAGGCAAGGATGTTTGAAATGAATCAGTATTTTTAATTAAGTATTCAATTATTGAAAATGATACCAAATAACAAAGTGGGAGGAACATTGCAATTCAGATCATAGCGCGATTTGGAAGATATTTACTTATATAACCGAATGTGTGAAAAACTAAGTGAAACTTATCAATGTTTTGCCTCATTTGTGAAGCAACTTCTATTAAACTGCTTAGTTTTCTATCCGATATTTTCAAATTGCATCCCCAACCCTGAGCTTCCCTGAAATGATCACCCAGAACGAAGCCGACTCAGATCCAAGATTATCTTTTCATCTTTTAATATGGAACAGCTTCTTCATTTATTCATTTATTGTATTGGACACTAGACATGAACTGACCGTATAGACCCAGTACAATGGACCGAAGATGGATCTTATGACAAGCGAAATGCAAAGTGGCTGACCGCCAACTACGCAGGCCCTGATAACAGCATACGACAATGTGCCGATTGCTCGGAAGAACAAGCATTTGCAATTGGTCCATTTTATTGGCCAGCGCACTGATAATCTCTTGCGATGCATATGATGGACAATCGACCTAATCCAATGACAGCCTTTGTTGTGTTTACCAAACGGTGCAATGAGCTCGAAAAATCGATGATTTGTGATTCGTTCTAACTCTGATTGCAGCGATGGGGTTAAGTCACAGATCAATACAGGCGAGAAATTACGTTAAGATAGTGAAACATTATGCCAATAAAAATGTGCGTAAACAGGGTTTTTCGCAGTTCGTGATACTTGTTGAAACGACTGCATTCTTAACATCTTCCAAATCGAAACTATGTGGGAGGGGAGATAAAATATTGAAGATATTCGAGAAATCAACCAAGGAAACAAACTGACTCACAACCTTCATTGCATTAACTGAAATGTCGTTTTAATTTTTTTTTCATACTGTCACACGTTCAATGAGACAGATTGACAATGATTTCATCAAAACTACTTTAATTTTAAATGAAGTATTAGCTTGGGGGTTGGAGCGATGGACCGACAATCCATCCTCCACAAAATTTTAAACCGTTCCGGAACTTACGGAGATGCTTCGGATAGGATTGAACCAACGGAAACGACCCGGCAAACGAAACATGGACTATGCTTTTGGATCCTGGAATGTCAGATCGCTAAATAAACCTGGTGCTGTAAAAGAATTATTATTACAGGCCACGCAGTATAAATTGAATGTGCTGGCAGTCCAGGAAACGAAATGGATTGGTAGCGAGATTCAATACATGAGATCGCACACAATATTCAAGAGTGGGAAGCCTGCAGGAGGCCGTGAATTTGGAGTGGCATTCATTTTGGATAGGGAGTTCAAGCCACACGTTATGGACTTCAATCCAGTAAGCGAACGATTGTGTGCGATTCGCATCAAAGCAAAATACTTTAAAATATGGCTAATAAACGTTCACGCCCCGACAGAAGAAAAAGACGAAGAAACGAAAGACGCATTCTATAACCACTTGCAAAGGCTATTCGACTCATGGCCCTCAAACGACGTCAAAATAATACTCTGCGACTTCAATGCTAAAGTCGGGAATGAAGAAGTACATCGGGGAACAACTGGAGGGCACAGTCTCCACGATGTAACTAACGACAACGGCCAACGCCTGATTGATTTTGCATGTAGTAGGGATATAGCCATAAGTTGGACATGCTTCCCACATCGACGCATCCGCAAAAGAACATGGGCATCACCAGATGGCAATGCCTTTAACCAAATTGACCATGTCCTTATTCAGCGGAGATGGGCTTCCAGCATAATTGACGTTCGGACGTTTCGAGGAGCAAATTGTGACTCGGACCACTACTTGGTCAAATCCACATATCGATGTCGCATGTCAAAGGCGTACGTGACGAAGACCAGTCCTCTGCGTAAGTTTGACATGGAAAAGCTCCAAACGGCGCCAGTAGCAGAAAGCTTCTCAAAAACTCTTGAGACTAAGCTAACCCCCATCCTACAAAATAACACAGTGAGGCCGGTTGACGAGGCCTGGATGGAGATGAAGACAGCGATCAAAGCCGCTGCAGAACAAGTGGTTGGGTATGAAGCTCGGCGCAAAAGAAACAACTGGTTTGACAACGAATGCCAGGATGCGCTGAACAAGAAAAATCAGGCATATAAACAGTTCCTAGAAAGGAACACCAGGACTAAGGGAGAAAAATATGTAAACCTCCGACGAGTAGCAAATAAGATCATTAGATGTAAGAAACGAAAATATTATGACGAGCAATTAAAGAGCATTGACGATAATCTGGCGAGCAATAAAACTAGGCAAGCTTACAAGGTCGTGAAATGGTTAAGACGCGGATACCAGCCCAAGACGACACTCTGTAAAGATGACATCGGCCATATCATCGCCGAAGACAGCCAGATTAAGGAGAGATGGGCCTGCTATTTCAAAGAACTCCTTAATCCTGCACATGGCTCAATAATATCAGTGCCGATAGACGTCTCTGACGAAGTCCCGATTGCACCTCCAACGCTGGAAGAAGTCAATTCTGCCATAAAAAGCCAGAAAAACAATAAAGCGCCGGGCATTGACGAGATTCCTGTCGAGCTAATCAAATACGGTGGAAGCTGCCCTACAAAAGCCATCCACAAATTGATCCAATACATCTGGGGTCAAGAAAAAATAACGCAGGAGTGGTGCAAATCCATCATATGCCCTATTCTCAAAAAAGAAGACAAACTTCGGTGCGAAAACTACAGAGGCATATCGCTACTTTGTACGTCCTATAAGATACTGACGAAAATATTAAAAAATAAAATAAATGTATACGCTGAAAAGGTCTTTGAGGAGTACCAAGGAGGCTTTAGGTCTGGTCGATCAACTACGGATCAGCTCTTGACAGTCAAAGAAGCGCTCGAAAAATGCTGGGAATTTAACATCGACGTCCACCAGATTTTCGTGGACTTTAAACAAGCATATGACGGTATTGACCGAAACATACTGTACAAAATAATGCTATACTTCGGCATCCCGGCAAAACTAGTCCGGCTGACCAAAATGACGATGACGTTGCCAGTATCACAAGTCAGAATCAACAACAGTCTGACTGACGCCCTTGACACAAATGTCGGAGTAAAGCAAGGAGATGAGTTGGCCCCTCTCTTGTTCAACCTAGCACTTGAGTACGTGATACGGAAGATTCCTATCGATACAGGGGGTACGCTTCTGTATAAGTCGAACCAATTAGTGGCCTACGCGGATGACATTAACATCTTGTCACGTTCCTTTACATCCGCCAAAGAACTCCTGTTGAAACTTGACCAGGAAGCCAAAAAAAGTAGGCCTGAAGATCAATCAGACGAAAACAAAAATCATGACGCAAATAAGAAAGAAGACCTCCATTAGACAAAATATAATTTTGGACGAATATAATTAAGAAAATGTGGACGAATTTATATACTAAGGCTCGAGATTGACAACGAAAGGCAGTGAAACTGATGAAATTAAACGGAGAATACAGCTCGCTAATAAAACTTTCTACTCCGTTTTGGCCCTACTGAAGACCAGGTGCATACACAGGAAGACGAAGCTCCAAGTCTACAAATCAATAATCAGACCTGTGTTGTGCTACAGATGTGAAACTTGGACCCTTACCCAAGCATCCGCAAATATGTTGAACGCCTTCGAAAGACGGGTCCTCAGGCGTATAATTGGAGCTAAACAAGAGTGCGGCCAATGGCGGATAAGGTACAACCACGAGTTGTACGAGGTTTTTGACGAACCAGAGGTTGCTATAATAATCAAACTGCGGAGACTGCAATGGGCTGGTCACGTGCAACGAATGGACGAGCATCGAGTACCTAAGAAGGTATTCGACGGAAGGGCCGAGGGCCGAGGACCAGTGGGAAAACCCAGAAAACGCTGGTCTGAATCTGTCGACGAAGACTGCGCAAAGCTGCTCGGTTTTCGAAATTGGAGGACGCGGTCATTGGACCGAGACAACTGGAGGCGTCACCTGCGAGAAGCCAAGGCCCGAAAGGAGCTGTAGTGCTACGACGACGATTAGCTTAAATAGAGTTATGAGATACATAATTGCGTCTGATTTCAGTGAAAAATTTATAACATGATTTGAGTTCTACACAATTGATCGATATTGTACTGTAAAAGTTTACAGAAAATTTAACACAATTATCAAACCAAATGAATGCTGAATATGATTTCGTGTCTTTTCAAAGGCAATTTGCATGTTATAAAGTTTACACAATCAGAAGAATTTTATGCAGCCAATAAATAGAAAGAAACCTGTCAAAGCCACTCCATTAGGTTAAATAATATTATAAGTTCTAGTTATGATTTAAATGATTTATGGAATATTTTGGTAGCTACTAAACTGATATTATGCTTAAGTATGCTTAAGTAAATATTAAGTTTGAGGCGCACCATTGAGTCTACGATTGGTCTGGCAACGCCTCAGACGATCGTGGATGCAATGCTGCGAAACGAAGAGAGCTGGCACGCAGTCTCAACATACGTTGAGGGAGTACTGCGCATAAAGCGACAGGGTTACCTTACCGTCCCATGAGCTTTCGTAGTTTCTGAAGCCCATGACATACACTCTAAAAAGTGGGTCCTTATCCTTTGATAATTGGAAATATATTCATTTTTTCGTTTAAAATAACGAATCACAAATTTTTTTTACACATTCGATGTGCATTTTTTCGCTTTTACGTCGTATCAGCTGAATAATACACAGCTTTTGTAAATTGAAGCAAAAAGAGTGTAAATTTATTAGTTTGCTATTCACCTTTGCGCCAAAGTCATAAAATTGCATCATTTTTTAGGGTAAAATTATACGATTTGGTGGTAAAAAAAATATTCTTTTTAAGCACTTTTGTAAATTTACATCTTGAATAGTAGGAAACCAGTTTCCTACTATTATAAGAGTAAAATTCAACCAAAATTTTTTTGAGTGTAGCATAAGAACTAATAAATAGCACTGAAAGAACGTGATTGATTGATGGATGAGATTGGCAGGGAGTGAAGGATTTATCATCAGCTGGCACTTAAGAAGAACCAAAACCAAAATAAGTTCACTTTATCATATACAAAAGTGAGAAAATCATACTCTCAAACGACAGGTGAGAATGTATATATCCGTGTTAGCTGATAGGTGAGAATATGTTGACGTGCGTATAATCCCATCAAGAAACAGTAAGCGCAGCGAACATTTGTTGGCGACAAACGAAATTCTCTGTAGTGGATTGCATAAAAGCGTCGGATTTATTCCTTTTACTATTTTATCACTTGCGATTTTAATACTCAGAATAGGTTTTCAGAAAATCGATATTGCATAAATTGCCATTCGTTAAAATAGTATCTTTGGCAAAGCACATGCATATTGCCTAGTGGGAATGAGAAACATATCTGATCGTAGCGGTGTTGGTTGGCGGGGTACTTTCTGTCTTGTTTCAACTTGGACTTGGATATTGCTATCTACTTCTCGCAATCAGTGGCGAAATATCGCAAATTGTATCGCAGTTCACGTACTTTCCGAGCTATATATAGTTCTTAAGTTATGCCCATGGTTACCGATAGGTGAGTCAGCACGACCGGGTTGAAGCAGTGCTGGGTCCCGACTCGGAACTTCGTGGGCTTGTAGGTAGTCTTTTTTTAGTGAGCCAAACCTTACATACCCTGTGGTGACAGGCCACCCGGCGATCTGATAAGCAGATTTTCTTGGCCATCTACACAGGGGAAAAAGGTGTTAATAAATAACTTAAATCAGGTTATTTTACTTCTAACTTTACACTTCATTGCTTAATAAAATTTGTTTTATTGTCTAAATTTGAATTCTTAGCATTAATTTAATCCACAATTGATGTAATTGGGATACTCTGGATAACGCTAAATGTAGCTGCACTCCGGATAACACTAAATGATCTAAGAACTTTTGGAATGGCATTTGGTATCGTAAACGGTAAAAACGATTATGGTCTCCGGCTTGATTTTTTGCACCGGTAGAATAAATAATTCTGGCACGACCTGACAACGAATCAACTTGTTGCATTGGGCTGATGGTTTCTGGATTTTGCCGAGTAACATAAACCTTGCGCTGATCTGGTTCGGAACACTTGAAAAAACTACCTTTACATCACCAGCGAAAAAAAATGCAGACAGACAAATGGAAAGAGAAACGAACATCGCTAAGCAAGGTAGCACAAGTGTGTAAAATTTGTCTTTTCGAGAAGACCGAAGGTCAAAAGGACTGGAAATGTTCTTGAGCGAATTGATAGAGCGATTAACTGTGCTCATGCAAATAATTTGCCTGAGACCAAGAATGAAGATCCAAGGCCCGAGAGGGGCTGTAGTGCTACGACGACGAATAATGAAGAGGCTAGCAATCACTCAAACCAGCCTTTGGAGATAGCAAAATTTCAACAACTGGAAGGTGTGGAAAGAATTTCGAGAGAACTGGAAACTCGGTAGCTGAACCCGTCTCAGCACGCTACAAAGGTTAGGTTTTTGGCGAAAATGTCAAGTTGGAGCCGAGAGATAAGAAGTAAAAGTTGGTTACTGATAGAGTCAGTCGGATACGGTTTAGCGTTTCAGGTGACTTGGCAGGTGCCGGTGTATAAACTAAGGACTGATGATGGCATTATCGTCAATTTTTCCTCTTTTTACGGAGGAGCTGATAGACGCAACGTCTGGAATGAGAAACCGAAGAGGGAGTCAACTACTGTTATTACTGGTATTATGTAGTTCCTGTTTAGTAGAAGAACAGAACAGGGTATAATCTTCATTTTAGATGGACTGCTGCACCTATATATGCCAACGGAAGTATTTATGGTGGGCTAACTTGATGGGCCGAGCTCACCCGGTTTGGACGCTACCAGATTATGAGGATGGTGGAACGATGGGTGATTGACCATGGCCGATGACAATGGTCTTCCCAGAGATCCACACCATTAAATCGTCAAAGCACCTGGATGTGAGACTGGGCCCTAAGCTATTATACTGGGACTACATTTGTGAGGCATGTGCCAGTGCTCTGAGAGCTAAGGTGGAGCGAAACTATGGACTCGAACCGAGTGACTCTTTTCAAATTGTGTTGAACTCGTCTCGAAAACCCATTGCAATTACAATATTCTATCGAGTTATGTAACCCTGTGTAATGATAAAGTACTAGAAGATTATTGTAAATTAATGCACGAATGATTTAAAATCAGATATATCCAACATTAATGTGGGAATCGCGTTCAAGCAAACGTTTTGAATTTTGAATTCACGCTACACAAGTTCAAGTCATGAATTATTCATCAGAGGATGAGTTAAAAAAATGTTTATTTCAGCATAGTTTCGACACTAGAAAAAATAATTTGTTATGAAATTTAATAAACTGTTGTTGAAGTTAATATTAAATATTCCTTAGACGACAGCCATTAAGCTTTAACTCCGTGATCGCTAACACCGTATCAGATGCCATTTGCAGATAATGGGCACTATTTTTACAGCACAGTTCCTGCTAAGGCTGGAAGCATCATGGAGAGGGCAATTGGTGTTTTGGAAAGACCCATGGCAATACCCGCAAAACTCAAGAAGGATGCGATATTCACCAAAAACGCCACCATCTGCAATAAATGTTTGTGCTCCTTTGCAGAACATGCACCTGCATCTTAATGTGGACCTGAATGATCACGGAAAGCATTAATGTCAATATGGAGCCAGAAGAAACTACGGACAGAAATTTTACAAGATTAGGTCAAGCCATACGTGATAGAATCAAAAATTCTTTATTAAATGTAGCAGCATCAAAGTACTCGTAAATATAATGAAGATAAACGTTTTTGTTCACTCAAAGATCTCGCTCAATTCGAGTTTCATAATTCCACTGCTGGTTTATGTCCAACATTATTGGCGCCAGGGAAACAAGACGGAGGCTGCTGGTGGTAAGGACCAACTCCATTTTCCTGTGCAAGGTGGACGGATGGACTCCAAACGAAAAAGTTTAGAGCGCAGATTACTAGCGTCTAGCGTAGAGGTGTCGTGCGTATCGCTATTGAGGACCAGTGCACACGGCATCTTTCAACACATACATTTGCGCGAGAACGCAGAGTAGGGTTTCTCAGACGCTCTCAGCCGGATGGAACAGCAGCTCTATCAGACGTATGTCCACGAACCCTTCAACTTTGGCAACAATACTAGAGCGCAACCAAAGGAGGTTGGTAACGACGAGAGTAATAGTTCTTCTGATCCCATGGCCAAGCCGTGACCACGGAGAAGTAATATTCTACTTGTGCTAAGTAAGGTTTAGAAAAGTAAGATGGATTCATCGTTCTGCCGGTACTGCATTGTTGAGTATGACGCTGCTCAACCTTAGCCCTAACCAAAGATGAGTCTGCGAGCGTAACCGTCTGTCAAAACCGACCGGTTTTAGAGCAAACAAGGCACTTTTTGACATACGCAAACAGGAGTGAACATAAGTGCCCATACAGCGCATAAGCGAACGTATGTCAAGTCGTATCTCATCACCACTTTACGTACGGACAGCTCATAGCAAAAATTGAGCAAAAGGTTGCTTAAGGAGCATGCCACTTTTCTGGCTGTTCGGAAAGTAATGTTTGGGTGCAGCATATGCTTTGCGTGGTTTACCTCGGGGCATATGCGCGCGTACGGACGCAGACTCATCACTGGTTGGACCTCTTGAGTCGACGACTCGCTCGGCAAACCAGGGCCTACTTACCCTAATGGAAATATTAGCAGTTTGCATGAAAATATTCTTGTAGCATAGTTACCCCAATTTATTAAGAGATTATTAGGCTTGTCAGCAGGGGCGGATTTGACCATTTCGCCGTCCTAAGCCTCAGAAATATTTGCCGCCCTTTTCGTGAATTATATTATATGTAACAATGTGCGATTTTTTTTCGATTCCGTAGAATATTTCGCTGTTTTTCGTTCCGCCCGAGCTCACAAAAAAGGAATATCAGTATAAAACCGGCACCGGTTCGTTTGTAAAAATTCTCTATTATTGTGTCCTTGCCACACAAATAATTATTAAAATACACACACGGTAAAACATCTAAAAGTACCTAAAAAAAAAAATTAAGAATCCAAAAGTACCAATTTTTAACAGTCAAAAATCATATATGTACACTTTTACATCGCATATAATTTCAACGTCTTCGCTCATATTTTTATAAGTAAATTTACTATTCCGTTCAAAGTTTGCTCCCGCACTTGACTGGAGTACTGTAAATTAATGTACGATCTGTTATTAATTAAGGATGAACCCGAGATATTTTGACCTATGATGTTCTAGATTTCATTTTTTTTTATAGAAATTAATTTCAGTAATGAAGTAAAGCACGTCAAAAATAAAGAGAGATTTGCATGTAGTTGATATACCCTGTACCATAATAATAGAATAAAAATCTCTGAAAAATCCACGTACGCAAATATTTACCTCTGATAAGCTTTTCGTAAATTGAAGAGGTATTATTTGGGTACTTTTTAGGATCCTTTTAGTTCTTTTTAAGCTCTTTTTAGGTATTTTCAGATACTTTCTAGGTACTTTTTAGATATTTTTAAGCTGGTTTGGTCCTTTGCCGTGATCGCATTTCAATATTTATTATAAATCAAACTTTTGAATGTCCGAAAAAAATCATCAGAGGTGAATTTTCGCGTGCATTGATTTTTTAGAGAATTCGGTTGGCTTGAGATGTTAGGCTCATTCAACTCAGATATATGACAGGAAAAAAATTGCCGCCCAAAAAAACCATCGAAAATTTGCCGCCTCCGAAATTTGCCGCTCTAGGCTCGGGCCTACCAGCCCTACCGGGCCTCAACTGCTACTAAAAATAAAAAAATTATTCCGATAATAATATTACTTACTAGTAATTTCTAGGCAATCACAAAGTTAGAAATTATCGCATTGAAAATTTATGGCCCAGGTGCTTCAAATCACTTTACGCAGCCTACTGTTTTCGGCATGAATAAAAATTTGAAACCAAACAGAAGTTACTCTCACACATGCTTCTTTTTTTTCTAATCCCATATTTTCTTCTTAACTAGGGCGTCTACGTATCTTTTGCCTTGTCTATTTCCAGTTCGCAGCCACATAGTTTTTGAATTCAGCACAAAATGGCAGACATACAAATTTGAAATATGTTTTGCAACATTTTTATTTTCCATTCCAACACTTCACGCATAGCTCTTTTTTACACCAGTCGAAAACTGTTGCACTTTTTTTCATATTCTAATCTGACGCGATTCTGTAGAAGAATCTTATCAGCCGAATTTTTTTGAGCGCGACAAAAGTATCTCAACTATGGATGAATTTCTTAATATTCCAAAAACGCTCTAGAATTACAAAAACTAGCATTAGAAGATGCGAATAAGCAGTCATTCCAAATCCAAAAGGTTGCGACCCTTATGCGTCGCCGGCGTGGCGTTGTCACCCATAAAACCAGAATAAAAAATTAGAGAAATCGTTATGAAGATTAGTTATTTGCAGATACGCTCGTGTGTATGTTGGCAGCAGGCTAATTTTGATACGATTATGCTTACGTAACTCGAATCAAAAACATTTTTTTCGCATTTAATCAGAAAGCATCATCAGCAGATGCTCTTTTGTCGAGCGCGATTTTTATTTACTATAAACGATAACTATGACCCAAAAAATAAATATTAGAAGTAAATATGTATATCGTTCAGTTTGTTGCAAAGTTTTCATTTATTTGCTTTTCCGAGTCCAGTAAATTGGAATCATTCAAATTGAAACTAATTTATTTGACACGAGCTATCGCAGCTTTAAATTTTTTTCATTAATTTCGGCTAAATGTTTCATTGGCGGTAATTCATAAACAAAACAAAAAGATTGCAAATCATTTTAATGCTTGACAAAAAAAAAACGAAATAAAACATCTATGATTCTCTTTGTGCGTTTGTTGCTACATATTCTATGAGTGTTGTGAATGTTTAATTGATTAACTGTTTCGTGCCACATCATCTAGTTTAGGACGGAACGTAAATGTGCAAATATGTATCTTTAATGCGGAAGTAGCACATTTCGCGGGAATAAAATGAACAACTGCGAAACGAATCATAGTTGCGATGTGATCCATGATGCACAAAGTACAAGCCAGAGTTATTTATATGCTGTTAGCCGCTAGTGATTTAGAAATATATGTACATAAGGTAATATTCAGTTTAGCGAAGAAGTATACTTTATATTGTTATTATTTTTTGTATTATTCAAAGGTTTGCTTGTGGTAAAATAAATGAATTATTCTCAAATCAACAATGTTCCACCCAGTTCTAAAATCACAGAATATGGCGCTTTTTCCAAGATATCGTCAAATAATTGCCTATACAGCAGAAAAGCTTATATTTAATGATTGGTGTCTTGATGAGACTCATTTACTGATAAAAAGGCAATAAAATTTGTTTACAGCTTTCAAAAAAATACGAAATAATATAAATTCGAGTTATTTTACAGTGGTTTATCAATATACTCGTACATGTGCCGCATTGATACTTCTATCAAAATATTTTAAAATATAACACGAACCTAATTCTTGAAAACTTTTAAAAGTGTGATGCGTAAATTTGGTTCAGTGTTCGCCATGCGTGAATTCGTGGCGCCAATTGAAATACGGCAACAAAAAAGATAGTTCATATTTCGTGCTGTGTAGAGACATATTGTTTAGGGTAGTGTACGATGATAGACATCTTGACCTCAAATGTCATAACAAATGATGTTTTTCTGTCAGTCGCTAGATTATGTTCATTTAAATATATTGACTGAGCTAACGTCAATACACTTACAGCCGAAAACTTATGTATGGATAGTTGCACAAACACAAAATTGCATATGTTATCGCTCGTAATATGACTTCAAGATTTAGTCCTGTTTTGAAATGTTTTGAAAGTCCTGTTTTGAAAACGCACAAAGAATGTTAAACGGCAGGATGACAAGGAAACGAGTATCAAAAATTAAAAAAGCTCTAACGCACCTGAACCGCTAGACACTAATGTTCGATGAACAGTAGAAGAATCGTGCAGATTTTAAGTGCATATTCTACCACACGTGCTCCAACCTGTTTCGAGTGCAAAATCACTTTGATCTTAACAATGCATTCAAACTCATAGGGTGGAAAGGACTGCAGGAATTTCAAGATTTAGGAAAACCAAACACTGCAAAACTTTGAAGGCAGCATAACATAACATAAACAAAGAAAATGCTTAGTGTTTGCAACACTTTACCAGCACTGCAACTAAAAGTCTCCCACAATTGCCTCACGTCAAAATCAAATAACTCGATCGATTTTATCCGATGAATTTGTCGAAAGTTACACGGATAGAAAAATGTTTAGCCAAAATGTTGAACCAAAAAATTTCTGGAACTTAGAAAATTTAAACATTGGTAACTTATTTTCATTGCAAATGTTCGCGATATGAATACTTAATGTAAGCATTTATTGATACAAAAATAGCAAAAAAAAACACTTGCGGTGGACCCCTTTGCTAGCATCAAACCCAAAAATATATCACATCTGCCTCACATTGAAATCAACCTACTCGGCGAATTTCGTTTTGATCGGATTCGTTTTGATTGGAAGTTATAGGGATACAAAGCAATTAAGGGTTATCAGTGGCAAAAGTTTTCAAATTTTCGAAAACTTAATATTTGTTGTTTATTGTCACTACAAGATCATTACCCTTTGAAAACTTTATCATAAAATCGCTTAATAATGATATTGCAAATAAATAAATACCAACAATAGCTGGCAACCATATGATGGTTTTTTTACCAGATTCCTTCTGCATAATGCCTATAAAAAGTTCCATATATCACATGAAATTAGTTCTGATTTCATGACTGCACTGGAAGTTATAGGGCAAAAAGCTTTATTTTCCTAAGCGAATTTACAAAACCCAAGACACCAAAATTACCATAGCTGGGAGCACCAACCGAAACAAACACGACTTAGAGTAAGGTTCAGCTAATGTGTCAATTCCATGACAATCTGGTAACTGAATCAGAATTCATAGGGCAAAAGCAGTTTTTTTTCTTTATAATTTTTCAAGGTGGCACCATTGGCACAGAGTTGCACACATTTCAAAATCCCTTCTATTAGACCTGGTCCTACTCAATACCAACACATTCTGTGAATTTCATTTGTATCCGATAATTGGATCGTGAGTTCTCGTGAACAGAAGTTTTTGATACTTAAAATATAGGTAAATTGGAGGAGGGTTACCGTTCTTGTCCGATGTGAAATTTCAAAAGTTTTGCTTTGGTTGTATGGACAAAGTAGAAGATTTCCAGATGAGTAGCATAAGATTTCCAGTTAGTCGATGATTAGAAGGTTTTCACTTTGAATGCCTGCCGTAGCTGCAGAGTTGCCAGCACATTCATAAAAAGCTACACGAGTCTGCAACTTAGTAACAACAATACGCCCTGTAAGTTTCATATTGATCTGATAAATTCAAAAATTTTCAAATTTTCCCCATTTCATTTTAGGCGCCTAGCGCACACATAGGGTTAAACATTTCAAAAAATTATCATATTTACCTTTGAAACACATTCAAAATACATTCGATAAACATTATTTTTGCGAAAGTTATTTGTTGACAGAAAAATACGTATATTTACAATACCACTAAAAAAGCCACCGGCGCCAAAGGGTTAAAGATTATTAACTTTTTGTGAGACCTGGCACTATTCTTCATATACACCAATGTATCCTGAAAATTTCAGTACAATCGGATGACACGTTCCTGAGATTATTTCACTGAAATTTTTTGATGATATATATATACATATATATACATATATATGTATATATATATACATATACATATATAATGACTCAAAATTTGAGTCAGGGTACAGGTCCGCAACACTTTTATTGGCCACCCTGTAACTCCGTAGATTTTGAAAACTGGACCACCATGTCGAACAATTTTTTGCTCAAAATATATCAAGGAATATATATATATATATATATATATATATATATATATATATACCAATATAACCATCATATATATATTTATATATATATATATACATATATATATATATATATATATATATATATATATATATATATATATATGTATATATATAAATATATATTTTTATATATATATATATGTATATATATATATTTATATATATATAGATATATATATTTTTATATATATATGTATATATATATTTATATATATATATATATATATATATATATATATATATATATATTTATATATATATATATATATATATATATATATATATATATATATATATATATATATATAGAAATATGAATTTTTGACCAAAATGATTTCAATACTAATGTTCTTCTTCGAACATTAGTAAAAAAAACGGTGTTTTAATCAGCATCAAAGCGTCCATGGAATGAACTAAAAGAAAAAAATTTGGTTGAAAAATCACAAAATGACAGCGTTTTTTCCAAAATCGAGGTTTCCCAAAAACACGAAAACTCACGATCCTACTTTTTGATCTATAAATTCTGAATTCAGTCACCAGATTTTGAGCTGCCTACTGACTGTGGGCCATCATCAGCCACTGCAATGGCCGCTTTGATGTGTGTGTGTGTGTGTGTGTGTGTGTGTGTGTGTGTGTGTGTGTGTGTGTGTGTGAAAAACCGCTCTGAAATCATACCTCGACCATCGCCATTTCCATGCTTCGCACTGTGGGCCACTGCAAGCCATTGCCCGTCTACAAAATGATGGCCCACAATGTGGAGGCGACATTAGCAAAACTCACTGAGTAGCTGAACCCAGTGAGGTAGTAGAAGTGGAGATGACATCGACGGTATAACTTTCCACCATTAGCCCCTTCGATTTTCTCGCGCACAAAGCATGTTAAAGCAGCTTTTCCGTTCAATGTCAAATTGGAGGGGAACTACTTGGATTTAGCGGACAAAAATTTACTACCATCCTCTGCAATGTAAATCTTATGGGCATGTCTCCTCCATTTCTACTACCTCACTGGCTGAACCTCACTTTAAGCCAAGTTTGATAGAAATTTGTTTGGTTGAAAAATCAGGTAAGAGCTGCCATCTCGGATAATTTTTCATCTTGAAAATTCGCTCGGCAAAATAAAGCTTTTTGTCCTATAACTTCCGGCGAAGTTGTGAAATCAAAACCAAATTGACAGAGTAAGTGGACCCTTATTGTAGACCAATTTTAATAAGAATTTGGTTGAAAAATCTTGATAGGACTACCAGCTATGATATTTTTTCGTCAATTCTTGACTATGCGATCTTATCATTGAGTTATCAAATGGTAATAATCTAGTAGTATGAAAATAAATAACAAATATTTGAATTTTGAAAATTTGAAAAGTTTGGCGGGTGGTAGTCCGAATTTTCTTTGTATCTCTATAACTTCCAATAAAGTCATCCGACCGACACGAAATTCACAGGGTGCGTTGGCTTTAAAGCGAATCAGATTTGGTATACTTTTAGTTTTGCTACTAGCACAGAGTTGCCAGCATCAGGGATTGTTGTTAGATTTGTATCAACAGATGCTACCATCAAAATTCATATGCCAAATTCATATGGCAAATATCTAATCCCACTAATATTATAAACGCGAAAGTTTGTAAGGATGTTTGTTACTCTTTCACGCAAAAATTACTGAATTGATTTTAATTAAATTTTACAATAATATAGCTCATATATCATAATAAAACATAGGTTATAGTTTATAAAGATATTTAGGAGATTCATTTCAAATAGTATGTTTACATAATTCGTAATTCTGTATTTTTGTGCGGTGTGTTAAATGAGCGCCCCTGTATAAAACAGCAATATTATATATTAGTCCAGGGAAATTTAACATGGTACTTCGGAAAAATTTAGGGGAAAGCTGAATTTTGGTGTGAATCTTGATACTGGCGGGTTGAACAAAATGTCAAAAGTCCCCATCGATCCGAGTGCTGCGTTACTTTTTATACGAAGTCAAAGGTCACCAAAAGTGACCTCTCGCAAATATCTCAGTAACGGTCACGTTTTCAGAAAAATAGTATGTAACGAATTTGTAGCTTAGAAAATTTCTTACAAAAAAGATTTTATAGCTTTTTCTTGTAACCATAACGGTTTTTTAGATACATTGATCTAAACATTTGTAGCTAACAGTATCCTTTTTCTCAACGGCATGTTGATATTATCCGATTTCGATTACGACTTGGAATGTTTGTGAGTTTGTTTTTCTATGTTTAAGAGACCCATAAAAAAACATGTACACAAACATATCTACCACACTCCAGGATAGGTGGAAAAGTGTGACCGTTACTGAGATATTTGCGAAAGGTGACCATTACTGAGATATTTTCGAAAGGTCAGTTTTGGTAACCTTTGACCCCGTATAAAAAGTAACGCAGCACTCGGATCGATGGGAGCTTTTGACATTTTGTACAACACGCCAGTATCAAGGTTCACACCAAAATTTAGCATACCGCGAATTTTTCCGAAGTTTCGCCTTTTTTATGTTGAATTTCACTGGATTAATATATCCAAGTCTTTATTGAGATTTGTGGCAGTTTAATTGTCATGTTGTGACTATTTGTTGTGTTCGAACTTTTCTATCAATTATTCTGTTTGTAATTGTTTCCGAATATTGAACTTAGTTGTAACATTCAGTTAAAACGGAAATATAATTTTTAATAAAAATTTAGTAGCACCAAGAAAGAAATATATGTTGTTGCATACATTTGTTAGTAACTAAATTTTCAAAGAAAAATATTTTTGGTAGTTTGAAAGCAGCTAGTAAGAAAATAATTAACCAATATTTAAATTATCCGAGCATAAGAAATAGTTCGGATGGCAACAACAGATATCGTTTTATCTCTCTAATGTTCAATGAAGTCATCGAATGAAAACCACATTCTACTATTTCTCTTGGAAAATCAGTGTTTTTAGCTGTTTCCAGGCGCTAGAGTTTTTTTTATTGCTAATATTGTTATGATTATTATTTTAATTGTTTATTATTAATTTTTATTAATAATAATTCTATTATTATTATTATTAATATCATTACTTTTGTCCGTTTTGTTTTTAGATTGAACTTGTTTCGTTTATTTTCATATTAGAACTTCTCTATTTGTGTAATCGGATTATAATTTCTAAAACAGTAAATAAATAAATAAATGAATAATACCGAGATTAAATTTCGAAAAACTAGCAAAAATGACTGCACGGTTTTTGAATTGTAAGTTTTCTAAGCAAAACAAGACTCCGCACTTGTTTCTGATAAATTGTGTATTTTACTGAGAAACTAGCCAGTAAAATAGGCTTTAAAAAATAATAATATAAAAT